>OY282644.1:16059087-16384087 GCA_958299015.1 Tetanocera ferruginea
GCGACGACGAATGCATGTCAAAAGCAAAATGTAACTAGATATTTGAAATTCTCGCTTTATGAAACCGAAATAACCGTTATAAAATAAATTCACACTTAGATTGCATTAGAGGATCAAATTCCTCCATCCAGAGCGGCATTTAATGCTTTATCTTCTTTTAAAAGGTTTGTATTTATTACAGTATGTGGTGCCCGTGGCATGCAGGTTTAGTGTGTGGCTTAGCATACTCGGAGCCCGTATTCGATCCCAAGTCGCAGCGAAAAGTTGTTTCAATAAAAAAATTTTTCTGATCGGTCACCACCTCTCTGCAGACAATGGCAAACCTCAGAGAGTAACTAATGCCATGTAAAGCTTATTGAGAATATGAACATTAGCCTATCGGAGTCGGCATAAGAGATGTAGGACCAGTTCTTGGTCAATTGTGTGAAAACATTTAATAATTCGCACAACACATTTGATCATAAAAACTTGGGTCAAAGTTCTTTTAAGGGCTGAAATGGCCAATTTGTTTGTGTGGTTTGTTTTTATTTATTACAGACAAGGTATACATTAGTTTTAAAGTTTTTGAAGGTTTGCTTTATTCGGTTAAGGTGCTGAAAATTTGTCTCTTGAATACCTTTTTTGAACTTGAACGGGAGTCAGAGCGGATTTACACTGCAAAGAGCAACTTACGCCAAGCCAATATTACAGATTATTTAAAGCAAACATAAGTTTATTACATATGCATATGTTATTATTTTATTCATAAACATACTTCAATAACGTATATCGTCTTTGTATGTATTTCCACTAAGTTTTATGTTTAAGCTTTTAATATTTATAATTGGAATTAATTTTCTTTATAATAAATTAATAAAAAACAACAAAAAAATTATGTTCGCATATAACGACATTCGGTTATAACGACGAAATAATCCGGTCCCTTCAGGGTCGCTATAACCGAATTCCACTGTATAATTAAAAAATTAATTAAAACAAAAATAAAAAATACAAATAAAATTGAAAATGAAAAAAACAATAACAAAATAAAAGTAAAAATTAAAAACAAAAAAAAAAATTTAAATTAAAATAAAGATTATAATATTTTATTTTATGTTTATTGTTAATTCGATTTGTTTATTTTTAGTTTTACTTTGGTTTTTTTGTATTTTAATTTTTATTTATGTTTTTATATATATTTTTAATTGTTATATAAATGTTTATTTTTTTATATTATTGTTTTTATTTTCATAAAAAACACCTAAAATAACCATAGAAATAAAATTAAAATAAAAATAAAAATAAAAATAAAAATAATAATAAAAATAAAAATAAAAATGTAAATGAAAATAAAAATAAAAATAAAAGAAGGAAAAAAAAAAAAAAAAAAAAAAATAATAAAATGAATATATAAAGAAAATAAAAATAGAGAAAAGAAAAATCAAATAATAAATAGTCAACTCACAATCATCTCAAATTCAAGTCACAGTCAAGTCACAGTCAAGTCACAGTCAAGTCACAGTCAAGTCACAGTCAAGTCACAGTCAAGTCACAGTCAAGTCACAGTCAAGTCACAGTCAGCTCACAGTCAAGTCACAGTCAAGTCACATTCAAGTCACAGTCAAGTCGCAGTCAAGTCACAGTCAAGTCACAGTCAAGTCACAGTCAAGTCACTGTCAAGTCACAATCAAGTCACAGTCAAGTCACAGTCAAGTCACAGTCAAGTCACAGTCAAGTCACAGTCAAGTCACAGTCAAGTCACAGTCAAGTCACAGTCAAGTCACAGTCAAGTCACAGTCAAGTCACAGTCAAGTCACAGTCAAGTCACAGTCAAGTCACAGTCAAGTCACAGTCAAGTCACAGTCAAGTCACAGTCAAGTCACAGTCAAGTCACAGTCAAGTCACAGTCAAGTCACAGTCAAGTCACAGTCAAGTCACAGTCAAGTCACAGTCAAGTCACAGTCAAGTCACAGTCAAGTCACAGTCAAGTCACAGTCAAGTCACAGTCAAGTCACAGTCAAGTCACAGTCAAGTCACAGTCAAGTCACAGTCAAGTCACAGTCAAGTCACAGTCAAGTCACAGTCAAGTCACAGTCAAGTCACAGTCAAGTCACAGTCAAGTCACAGTCAAGTCACAGTCAAGTCACAGTCAAGTCACAGTCAAGTCACAGTCAAGTCACAGTCAAGTCACAGTCAAGTCACAGTCAAGTCACAGCCAAGTCACAGCCAAGTCACAGTCAAGTCACAGTCAAGTCACATCAAATTAAAACTGCTTTGAAAATAAATAAAAATAATTATGCGAAAATTTTAAAAAGCTTTTACAATTTTTATTTCTTTTAATTTTCTTTTTTTAAGAAGCTTTTAATTTCTGCTGCAAATTAAAGTCCAATAGCGTTACAACATTAAAACGGCAGAGCAGAGACAACGTAATGGCAATGAGTTAAAGAGAATATAAAATAAATTTAACGACGCTTTCGGCTGAGCGTTAAAAAGCTCAACTTTTTATCAGCAGCCCTTATATCCGGTCTGTCAAGGCGGATGCTATACGTGTGCCACTGTCATGGCGTAGGAGCAAGTTGCTCAGCTTGATTGGTAGTGTGTGTTCAAAGGAAAAGAACACATACATATATACACACACACACTCAACAAACTCGCGCGCGCCAAAGAAAAATTAATTTTTATGGCAAACTTATTTTCACTTCTATTTATTTTTAGGGTTAAATTTTTTGTTTTTGGTTTTGTTGTTATGCTGTTTAAAGTGAAAAATTTAATGAAATTTTATGCGCACTATCTGAGCACGTAATTCACTGCATGTCGTGGCGTTGCGAAATGGCGAAAGCTTGTAAAGTAATGGAGTATGCTTGTGTGTGTGTGAGTGTGTTTGTTTGTGTGTCGGAATTACGCTTTGTATTGGCAGCAAAATTATTGCAGCAGCACTCAATGCACGTAAATGTGATAATTCAAAAAGGGTTTAACACATAAACCATCACACACACACACACTCACTGCGAGACATGCGAGCATCACGCACACGCTCATATATTTTTATTGGAATACGCAGTGCGGAACATACTCACACACACACACACATTTATTTACATAGAAGCGCAAACAATTTTTTTATTGCTTTATGTAGATATGTTTGCCATTAAATTCAAACAAAGTTCAACAACAAACACAAAAACAACAACAACATAAAAGGTGCTCGAAATGCCATTAAAACAACGCAGCAGGGGTGGGCCACATAGAGCACAGTAGAGAAGAAAAAATATAGCATTCTGATTGCGTTAATCTAGCTGAGTTTATTTATTTCGCTTGAACTTTAAGCGTTGTTGCTACGTTGGCAAATTTTTATTTTATTTTTTTCCCATTTTCTCAACTTTGGCTGCGTGTGTTCCGCTGACAGGTAGCTTTTGTGCCAGCGAGAGTTCTATGTTGACTGCATATCTACATGTCAATGACACTCTGTGTATGTGTGCGTATTAGTATTAGTGCTGCTTTATTCAACAATCATGTGATTTTTATTTAAATAACGCTGCTTTTTAATACACTCACATTGTATTGAAAAAAGCTTTCATTTTTAATCTGTTAGTTTATGCAGTTTTTTTTTTGTAACGCTGTAACGCTGACCGACATGTTGTTTGCTGATAGCAATTGTTTTTTGCTGGAAATGCATTGTATTGCAAACAATTTTTATTAACATGTAATGTAGTGGAAGAGCAAGCTTTATTTTTTATGTTTTGTTTTTTTTTTAGTGCATTTTTAATCCATTGATTTTATCAGTTTTTGTTCAGCTTGTCATTACTTAAAAGCTTCGTTTTCATATCTTGAGGCGTTTGTTACGCAAAATTAATTTAAATTTGTAGAAACTTTTTGCAAACAGTTTTTGATTTTATTTTGTTTTTAGTTTTTGCAATCAATTTTTTTTTTTTTATCTAAACTATTAATTTTTGATATTTTTTTTTTTTCAAATTTAAGCCCTAAATTTTTCTTTGATATATAGTGTTGATATATAGAAGACCGGTGGATAGTATTCTTTGAGCAATCTTTGACAACAAACACCCACAAAAAACTAGCAGCGGCAATAACTAGATCAGGAACCAATTCTAATTTGAGGAAGGAGGCTTTACCCATAAATAATTATTAAGAGCAATTCATCATATAAAATATTCTACTTGTTTTCAAAAAACTAAATATTTCTTATTAGAGTTTTTACAAAATGACCCTGCAGACTGGTTAATATTAATATAATATTAATTTTTAATATTTTTAAAAAATAAAAATTTGAATAACAAACTGCAGACTGGTTAATATTAATATAATATTAATTTTTAATATTTTTAAAAATAAAAATTTGAATAACAATTATATATTAAGTTTTTAGTTTTTGTTAAACTTCTTGATCACCGAAAAAATATATGATATACTGAAGTAAAGCTGAAGCTTTGCCCAAAAATACAAAACTACAAACCAAATATCGGTACAGCAAAATAAGAATCAAATTTGATGATAAAAAATGAAAACATGTTTTTTTTTCAATTACAGGTTCAGAATTTCACCAAAAATATTCAGAATAGTTTAAAAAAAAAAAACTAAAATAAGTCCAAAATATTTCTTAAAATATGCTAATAAATTTAATATTTGTTTTGGTTTGGACATTTTACTTTATAAGGTGGTTCCGGGTCTGTATACTTTCAAAATTACCTTTAAGCAATTCTGCAAAGGTCAAGGCGTCAAATTTTTTTGGTCTGAAGGTCTACTTTTTGGGTCGAACTTTTAGAAAATTAACATTAATTTTAACAGTTTTGCAAAATGAACTGGTCTAATAAACATACTTACTAAACTATTTTTATACCCTAAACCTGAAAGGTCAGGGTATATTAACTTTGTGCAAACGTTTGTAACGCATAGAACGAAGCGAGTCCGGTATAGAAAAGTATATATATTCTTGATTAGCGTCACCACGTGAGTCGAGCTATCCATGTCCGTCCGTCCGCCGTCCGTCCGTCCGTCCGTCCGTCCGTCCGTCCGTCCGTCTGTCCGTCTGTGTGTTGTCCGTATACACAGGATAAGAAGAAGGAGTTGAGATAATTAGATGAAACTTGGTAAACATGGTCACATGAACCCAAGGATCTGCACTATTGAATATTTTTGGAATCCGCCCACGGACACGCCTACCTCCCATACAACGCAAAAATGTAAAACTGCATAACTCAGCTCATAATTAGCCTACAACAATAAAATTTGGTATATATGTGTTTTATACCAACGCAAAGATGTCTTTGAAAAATGGACGTCATCCGCTCACGAACACGCCCACCTCCCATACAACCCAAAAATTGAAAACGCAATAAATAAGCTTGTGTTTAACCTAAAGAGCTAAAATTTGGCACATATGTGTTTTGTAACAAAACAAAGATGGTTTTGAAAAGTGGACGTCATCCGCTCACGGACACGCCTACCTCCCATACAACGCAAAAATGTAAAACTGCATAACTCAGCTCATAATTAGCCTACAACAATAAAATTTGATATGTATGTATTTTATACAAACACAAAGATGTCTTCGAAAAATAGACGTCATCCGCTTACGGACACGCCCACCTCCCATACAAGCCTCTGTTTAGCCTACAGAGCTAAAATTTGGAACGTATGTTTTTTATGACAAGACAAAGATGGTTTTGAAAAATGGACGTCATCCGCCTACGGACACGCCTATTTCCCATACAGCCCAAAAAGTTTTAAACTCAATAAATAAGGTTATGTTTTTCATAGAAAAATTAAATTTGGTATGCATGTATTTTATACATAAACTAAGGTGTGTTGAAAAATTGGAAGTAATCCGTCCATGAACACGCCCACCTCCAATAGGGAAAGCACAATAAAGGCATTAACTGTGAGCTACAGGAATAAAACATGGTATGTGTAAAATTTTCATCAACATTTAAATGCATATAAAATATAGGCTTCATCCGCCCTTGGAGACGCCCATTTACAATAAAAATTTTTTTGTTTTTGAAAAGTGGGTTTAGGGTATTTCATAGTCGGCCTAGACCAACTTTAGACTTTCTTTACTTGTTTTCTTTGATTTATCGAAAATTAAATCTTTAAAATCGTTTAAAACGCTGGCATGACATTTTTGATGGGTGGCTACCTAAACATGAACACACCATAAGTGTCAGATTGATTTGACAATGAAAAGTGACGTTACAATGTTCTAAATTAAACCAGGGACGGAAAATAACTGTTTTTTTACAATTTTTAAATGAATTCAAATTGTTGAAGGGTTTTTTAAAATATGCCCTTATAATACTAATGGCCTCAGCTTCACGAAAGAATACCTTATAAATTTTCGACTGATTCCAAAAAAGTTAAAAATTAACTGTTATTTTGTGCCTATTATTTCTTCAGTCAAAGTTTTTTTTCAAAACTAAAAATTTTTAACCAAAATTTTCTTTTATGCATTCCTCAAATGTCAATTGTCCGAAAAATGCAGTTGCAAAATCAAAAATTCCACTTTCCGAGCAAACAACTCAGTCAAATTTTCACGGTTTTCAAAATTTTTTTTGTTTTTCTTAATTTTCTTTGAAATGTGTTGGCAATAATGGTCATTATTTTTCCAAATGTATTTTTAATGAATTTTCTTAATATTGTCTTTAGTTGTTTAACGTGTATTTTTATCAAAAGCCAAGACAGAGAAAAAAAACTCTCTGAAATTTAAAGTTCTGTATTTGGAAGGGAATATCTCTGCCATTTTTTAAAAAATTTAATTTATTTCTTTTTTGTATTTAATTGCAATTAATTGACTTTAAAAAAATAACAAAGTTTTTATCGTTACTTTATTATTTATATTTTAATCATTGCCTTTAAAAAGAGTCCAATAAAATGAATGTTTCCTCAAAAAATGTATTAAAAATTGTTTTTGTTGTAAAAATAAAAAAATTTCAAATTTGCATTTTTAATTTTCTTTTATTATATTGATTGTTTTTAAGGCGAATTTGTTTTTGTATGGCAAAAAAATTAATAATTATAATGCGTCATAGAAAAAACAAGGCTACCTACCCCCTATATTTTTTTGCACGAAATTTCATTTTTTTAAAATGTGGTTTTTATATTTTTAAAATCTTCAAAAAGCTTCAAGAACAATATATTTAAAGAACATTTTATTATAGCTCCAACCAATAAAAAGTTATAGCCACAAATCTGTTTTAATCATCCTGCCTATCTATATAATTAATAGGCTAAGGTTTTTTTTGTGACTTCAACTACTCCCAGACCAATAGACCGATTTTATCGATTCAGATGTCATATAATCAGGTTGTGGCTGAAATTGTGCAAACCACTTTTAAAAATTGTGATTTCACTTGAGGGGGTTCCCAATCTTTTAAAACAGAAATAAAATTTGTGTGCAAAAATTCGCTATTTAATCGATTTGAAATTTAGTTTAAGAAAAGCTTATAAGTTGATCAAATTTTAGTTTTTTTCAAAATTAAAAATTTTTAACCAAAATTTTCTTTTATGCATTCCTCAAATGTTAATTGTCCGAAAAATGTAGTTCCAAAATCAAAAGTTCCACTTTTTGAGCAAACAACTCAGTCAGATTTTAACGGTTTTCAAAATTTTTTTTGTTTTTTCTTAATTTTTGTTTAATTTTCTTTAAAATGTGTTGACAATTATAGTAATTATCTTACCAGATGTATTTTTAATGAATTTTTTAATATTGCCTGTAGCTGTTTAACGTGTATTTTTACCAAACGCCAATGCAGAGAAAAAATTTGTCTGAAATTTAACGTTCTATATTTGGAAGCGAATATCTCTGCCACTTTTATAAAATTTTCATTTATTTCTTTTTTGTATCTTAATGCAATTAATTGACTTCAAACAAATTTAACATTTTTACCGTTACTTTATTATTTATAGTTAAAATATTGCCTTTAAAAACAGTCCACTTAATTGAATCTTTTCTCAAAAAATGGTATAAAAATTGTTTTTGTTGTAAAAATAAAAAAAAGGCGAATTTGTTTTTGTATGTCAACAAAAATTAATAAATACTATGCGTCATCGAAAAAACAAGTCGATTTTTTTCACAAAATTTCATTTTTTAAAATAATGTTTTTATATTTTTAAAATCTTCAACAAGCTTCATGAACCATATATTTGAAGAAAATTTCATTATAGCTACAATCAATTAAAAGTTATAGCCACGAATCTGTTTGAATCATCCTGCCTATCTATTTAATTAATAGGCTAAGGTTTTTTTGTGACTTCAACTCCTCCCAGACCAATAGACCGATTTTATCGATTCAGATGTGATATAATCAGGTTTTGGCTGAAATTGTACAAACAATTTTTAAAAATTGTGATTTCACTTGAGGGGATTCCCAACCTTTTAAAACAGAAATAAAATTTTTGTACAAAAATCCGCGCTATTTAATCGATTTGAAGTTTAGTTTGAGAAGAGCTTATAAATTGATCGAATTTGAATTTTTTTCAAAACTAAAAATTTTAGACCAAAATTATCTTTTATGCATTCCTTGAATGTCAATTGTCTGAAAAATGCAGTTCCAAAATCAAAAGATCCACTTTGCGAGCAAACAACTCGTCAAATTTTAACGGTTTTCAAAAAAAAAAAATGTTTTTTGGGTTTTTTCATCGGAATATGCTATAAATTTATGTTGTAGGTGTTCTGTATGTATTTTTAATTAATTTTTTAATTATAGCTTAGTATTAATTTTTATTCTAAAATCTATTTTATAGTTCGTTTTTATTTAAATTAGTTATGTTTTATAGCTTTAAAAGTTAAGCGGCGATGTTGTTGAATATTAATTATATTTTTCTCGGTAGTTATATTAATGTAAGTTCGTCTTCGTATTTTGACAGTTACATTTAAAATTTTAGTGTCATATCATATGTTTTAAGCATTCAGATGATGATCTTTTATATCATTATTGAGACTGAATATATCGTTATTGAGGAAAAAGCTGCTTGAATAGAATATCATAAATTAAGCGTATATAATGTTGCTTACATTTAATTTTTATTGAATTGCTCGAATTCGGGCAACAGGTTTACTAGTCTGTATTAAAACATCAACTAATTGCAAGGAAGTTATATTAAATATTCGATATATAAAATGAATATGAAAAAGTCTTTAATTTGAGACCAAAATATGAATATATAATATGAAAACCGAAAATAATGAGAGTTACTAAATTTATGTAACGCGAGTTACCGCATAATTTGTAAATTATTTCAAATACTTTGATTTAATATTGCTTTTTTTTATTAAGATAAACTTATTGAAATCATGTTGCTTTTATATATGACTAATGGAAGAAAATCTAACCAAAAATTAAGCAGAAAAATATTAAAGAAATTTACTCTCCGAGCCTCAAAATGGTAACTCCAGCTACTGACCCAAATTATTATTTCACTAGGTAATTGTTATGGTACCACTGAACTTTTTAACCAATTTCTGACATTCAAAATCATTAATTTTCATTAAAGGTGAATTTGTATTTGTTAACCTAAATAAAACAAATTTAAAGCATAATTTAATTACATAAATTTTTCCAAATATAATGCGAGTTACCATGCAATTAATCATAGAAGACTACCAAAGGATTGTGGTCTGAAAATTTCTTAGATTTTCTAAAGGCAACAACTCAAATGAAAATCCTTTATAGAACCACAGAAGATCCCGAATAAATGTTACAAATTTTCAATTAATGATAATTGTGTGAATAGTGAAGACATGATGTGTATTAGATTTGAGAAGATGGTAAGTAACAAATTTGGATGTGTGTGATCCAAATCTTTATTCGGTAAAAATTATTCAGTAAGAATTCACATTTTTCAATATTCGAATACAAATTTCTGCCGCAAATTGATGAGAAACAAAATATTTCATAAAAAAATTCGAACTATTCAATTAACTATGCTAAATTTTACATGCTAAATAAAATGCAATTTTAATATTACTCTTCAATTTATCACCCCAGCAATATCATTTGACTAATGATGTCTAAAAGTATGCAACATTTCTGCACTTTTTGAATTTTTATGCTACTTGTTAGTTAGCCTGCCATTATTGCTTGGTACTTACCGCTGCCATTGTGTGTGTTTAAAAAAAAAAAACTCAATTTAACTGCAGGCCTTTTTGTCGCTACAAATTCTCCACATAATTGCTGGTTTCCTTACAAATTAAGGTAGGCAATTTTTTCTTTTAATGGCTTTTCATATGCATCACTTGACTCTTAGAGCCTGCCTCACGAATTGCTCTTAACTTTTTATTGACAACCTGTCGTGTTTTTTTTTTCTGTTTTTTTCCTTTCTTTGTACCCCCATCATAACTGCAGCCTTCATAGCCAATCGTAGCTTATATTGTCAAATAACTTGACTTAACAATTTTCTGTAGCTGCTGAAAAAGCACTTTGAGCAACGCTTTACGTTGACATAATTTGACGTTGGTTGGTTTTTATTTTGAGGCCACTTGAAGCAAGTGGCGCTTAGAACAAATATCGTAAAAATTTTACGATTATTTTCGCATTTTACAACATTTTCAGTTGAAGTTTTTTTTTTTTTTTTTTTTTTTATATTTGTTTGTTTGCTTATTATTGTTGTTCAGTTAAACGTATTTCTGACATTTTTATTAATAGTATTTTTGTGTGTGTGTGTGTGTGTGTTTTGCTGTAGTTAGCTGCCTGTAATGAGCCTTTAATACCTGTTTAAGCCAATTATGTGCGGCATTACGTTGTAATGAACGTCATCTTTTTAGACCGTAGATCGTAAAATTCACACAAAAGAATTTCCGCATCATAAACTTATAACATAAACTGAATGTAAAGGATTAATAACAGTGAAAAGTCTGAGAATGAAAAGAGTTCGTGCTGTTAGTCAGTCAGTCAATCAGTGGGTGGCACTTCTGGGTGCTGATGGCAAGAGTTTGAAATGTAATTAAATGTTATTCGTTGGCAGTAAGACGGTGTATTAATTTGCGGTTGGCCTCAACGCTATTGAGGTGTTGCAGCACGCAATCTGCTGGCAACGCCAACATTCTTACAACATTTCTACACAAAAAGCTTGAGTGTTAATTAATTGCAGGGATTATTTTGTAGCTCTTAGTAGTAGTTGATGATGGTTTTTAGATGGCAAGAAGGTAGTTTTTGGTATTTTGGCTAAGTCTGCTGTTTGGGTTTTTTGCTCTCGAAATTTTTTGCATTTCGTTTTGTTTTGTTTGTTTGTTTTTACTGCATTGAGTGTGCTTCGTATTTGTTTTGCTATCGTCTTTAGCTTAAAGCTTTTTTCTTAGGTTTTTTTAGCATTTTTTTTCGTTTTGTTTTCTTTGCTTTAGTTTATTTGAGTTCTACTTTAAGTTTAAGTTTGTTTTTTTTCAAAATTATTTTTTTATTGCTTTTTAACTACTCTAACGTTTAACTACTTTTTATCGACTCTGATACTCTTTTTTATTTTTGCACTACTTAACTTACTTAATTGCTTTATTTTTTAAGTGAAACTTCTTTAGCCACGTATACAACATACGGCGAATGACACGGGTAGTAAAACCGATGAAACGAATGAAATTGCGGCGAATTAAGGTGAATTTTATTGAAATTAAGTGTTCGAAACACCCTATAAATTCGAAGGAAAAAAATTATCAAACAATGGTTTGAGTCCGAACTAACAGATGAATTAATCAACAAAGTTTTAGACCGTTCTTTTTGTAGGTGGAATTTTCAACTAGATACGATATGCTTCAATTTCCAACCGTGACACGCTACGCTGGAATTTTCAACCAGTATGATTTAATGGTCAATCGGATGCAATAGGATTATCAGAGGTCACAGGCGAGTCATTGGAATTTCATGTATTCCATGGAACATTTGGACCAAAATGGATGCTTTTATATCTATTCAGATGCAATAGGATTATCAGAGGTCACAGGCGTGTCATCGGCACTTTTATGGATTTCATGAATCATTTGGACCAAAATGGATGATTCTATGTCCAGCGGATGCAATGGGATTTTTTGAGGTCATTGAAACTTTAATGGATTCCATTTTAAGTACATTTTTTTATAAGATGAACTCAATTTATATTCATGATGATGAGAAATGGGTTCATTACGATAACCCTAAGCTGCCCGGCCATACGCAAAACTCGACGCCAAAGCCCAATGTTCACAGTGACTGGGTCCTTCTCTATGTTTGATGAGATGATGATGAGAAATGGGTTCATTACGATAACCCTAAGCTGCCCGGCCATATGCAAAAATCGACGCCAAAGCCCAATATTCACAGTGACTGGGTCCTTCTCTATGTTTGGTCTCTGTCGGTGAACTAGGTGAAGCTATCACAGGGTAACTCTACCGAACTCAACTGATGCCTTTGAACCGAGCATTGAAGCGAAACAGGCCCAGAGTGCGATCAAACATATCTTGAAACGCTGAAATGGGAAGTCTTACCTCTACTATTTGCTTTCTTTGATGACGCATGACCTTGAGGATTAGCACTTTCGCTCTTTTAAAATAAAGTTAATCTTCTCATGGCTTTTTATGAAATGAGACTTTTTTTAGTAAGACTAAATTAAAAACTCTCTTCTTTTTTGCGTTAAAATTTCACTTATACCGTGCGTGGCGGCCACACACATATTTTTTTTGTACTGTTTCTACAGTTTTATGTCTGCCAGATATTTGTAAAGAAAATAGGTGACCTTTAAGAAAAAACATTATAAATTTATAAAACAAAATCTTTGAACTTACTGAAAGTTTATGATCTACCAACTGATTAGAAACGACATGATTCTGTGAAACAGCAAGTGTTTTTTGCGTGGTAGTCTATCAGAACTCTGACACTGCTTTAGGGTTAAAATATTTATTCTTTACCAAAACTGCAAACCTTTCGCGACCTTCTTATGTCTCGTCTGCGCTGGGTTGTAGCTTATATACTTGAGCAGGTGAAATAATCTTCGTTATAAATGTTTAAGTATGCATTGATTAGTATTCACTAGAGCGGATTTGCGTTTTTTTAAACCTAAAAAAACTTTAGAGTGTATTTTCAATCAATTAATTAATAAATTTATTTTAAATAATTATATTTAATTTTAATTTAATTTTGATTTTAGGTGAACATTACTTCATCAGAAAAAAAAGTGAGTTGAACTTGTATCTGATAAATACAGAACAAAATGAATGATGAGTGTGGATGTAAAGAATTTCAATATCAAAAATATGAAGAAAATGTGAATTTTCTTTGAACCTGCAAAATATTGGCATAAAAAGACTATCACAGAAAAAAATTTTTTTTGGAATGCTTTCCACTGAGACAACTTAGGACAGCCGAACATAGGCCAAAAGGCTCGCCGAGTATAAGAGAAAGCTTTTTAGACAGTAGAAAAACTGCTGCATGGTTCAAAATCACAAACAACATTTTGGTAAGTTCTATTTTCCTCTTATTATGTTCAAGTATTTTGAAATTACTTAAAAATAACGACAAAATCGTACACAAGATTTTTTGTCTATTTAAAAAAAAAACAAAATATTATTGTTGCAACTGTTATTCAAAAACTCTGAAAACGTACAGAACTTTAGGCCGACCTTTGAATGCAACTCAAATTAGAATGTCGAATCTAGCAGAATCAAAACTTTCGTTTTAGTTTTTTTAGTTTCTTAACTAAAAACCGTCTAAGTGTTGCTTTAAAACGTTTCAAAATTTTGTCGCGTGAGTACAAAAAATTATTGTGCGTTACATGCACACAACATTCTCTTCAAACTTTTAATGAAATTATCAGAGTATTACGATTACATGCTACAAGAGAACCGTGTTAAAAGTGCTTAGCTTATCGCGGTAAGGTAGAAAGTAATGTGCACAAAAAACGCGTTTTACTCGTAAAGTTATGAAGTGTTAAAGGAGAGAGACATATTTTTAAATGTTCATAAGAGATGAACACGAACAAATTTCTATGATCCAATCTGCGTCAATGACGAGTATAGAATATGATGAAATCAAAAGCTGCCATGTGACGACATCGATGCAGTCAATCGTTTAAAAATCAAGCGGCTCTACTGGCCATATAAGTCTACCAAGAGAATAAAGGATCTTTTATGCTCCAAAGAAAAAATTAATTGTTGCGACGGTCAACGGAGATAAGGAAGCCCGCATCTCGGTTGGAACAAACAGATATTGAATTCTACTTTTTCTAGATTATAACAAAAATTTATAGTTTTTTTTTTTAAATATTGCCTTATAAAACCATATTATTAAGCTATATAAATAAGAATAGAATCCTTAAGAAGAAATCAATGCGAGACCTTTATACTACATCCGTTTTTTTTATCACTTTCATCAACACCTAAGACGTTTCAATGAATTTGTTGAAGCAGTAAGACTGGTGGCGAGAACCTATTGTGCCGTTTCATCAGTGCGCTCTGCATTTCGGCTTCAATGGAACCAACCATTATTCAGCGCATTTTGAAGGATAATTTGAATTTTTTTCTGTACAACGAACAATAAAAGTTTATGCCATAAAAACTGCCTGGACGTATGAAAAACATGGTGACATGTACCGACAGTAACCAAAATAAATAAAGCTTACTCGTATATCTGCCATTCCAAATGGCGTTAATCAAACGCACAATTATGATATTATTATTTTTAAATAAATGCATACTTTTCAGACGGATTGCATTGTTGGCAATTAACTCTAATTTGAGTTTATAAGTTTTTTGACGAAGAATAACGGAATTACGTCTTACAGCGATTTTTAAAGGCCATGAAACTTTTTCGACGAATACTTTAGGGTATACCTACAGCCTTTAATACTCATCGTTCAAAGATAATATATATACTCAAATATCAGATACATGCTGCGCTGTATGAAAATCTAATTTTTAACCGACTTAAAAAAGGAAGAGGTTCTCAAGTTGGTTGGTTTCTCTTTTTTTTTTTTTTTTTTTTTTTTTTGTGAATGTTTGTACATCGATTACTCCGAAAGTACTTTACAAGTAAAGAAAGTCTAAAGTCAGGCTAGGCCGACTATGAAGTACTCTAAACCCACTTTTCCAAATAAAAAATGATATTATTGAAAATGGACGTTAGGTCGGATCATTCTTATATAAAATGATCCGGCCAACCGGTCAGGGTCTCAAAAGAAGAACTCATTAAAATAATTTCTACATACTTTTTTTTCAAATCGGAGAAAAACCGCCGAAGCAATTTTGATTCTTCTGAAGGTCCTTTTTGGTAAAAAAAAACATGTTTTTTGCTTGTAACTTTTAATTTTTCACAGAATGCATATCCACATCTTCTTAAATGTTAAAATTCTTACTCATATTAATATTTTGACATAAAAAAATTGTTAAAATTTTGTTTCATTATAACTCTTATTTACCAACAAAAATTGCATTTTTTGCTATTTTTAAAAAGGTTTTCTTTAGAACCGCTGTAAAAGACACATTTTTTATTAGATTTACGTGGAATTGTCATTGTTGGAAAGGCATTAAGTTCTTCTTTCGTTCTGTATATCGCTTCAATCAAAGTTAACTGATTAAAAAAAAAATTTTTTTTTTAAAAAAAAAAAAACAAATGAAACTAATTGTTTGTATGAATGAACAAGAAATGATTCATTTTATCAGATTTATAAAGTCGATTTCACACATTCTGCCAATTTTTGCACATAGTTTTGATTAAAGCGATACACAGAAAGAGAGAAGAACTTAATACCTTTCCAAAAATATCACTTTCACGTAAATCTAGAAAAAATATGTCCTTTAAAGCGGTTTTAAAAAAATGTCTTTTTAAAAATATCAAAAAATTCAATTTTTGTTGGTCTATAAGAGCTGTAATGAAACATTGTTTTAAAATTTTTTATATCAGAATATTGGCATAAGTAAGATATTAAATATTTTAGCAGATGTGGGTATGCGTTCTGTGAAAAATAAAAAGTCACAAGCAAAAAACATGTTTTTTTTACCAAAAAGGACCTTCAGGAGAATCAAAATAGCTTCGGCGGTTTTTCTCCAATTGGAAAAAAAAGTATGCAGAAATCATTTTCATAAGTTCCTTTAACTTTTGAGAACCCCACCGGCAGAATATAAAATTTTGATCCGGTCTAATGGACGTGTCCGTGGGCGGTTAAAGCCTATATTTTATATGAATTTGAATGTTGATGAAAAATTAATGCCTTTATTGTACTTTCGCTAAGAGATTTGGGCGTGTTCATGGACGGATAACTTACAATTTTTGAACACACCTTAGGTTTGGTATAAAATACATGCATACCAAATTTGATCTCTCTATGACAAACATAACCTTATTTATTGAGTTTTAAGCTATTTGGGTCGCATGGGAGGTAGGCGTGTCCATGGCAGGATGATGTCCATTTTTCAAAACCATCTTTGTTTTGGTATAAAAACCATAAGTGCCAAATTTTATCTCTATAGATTAAACAGAGGCTTATATATTGCGTTTTCAATTTTCGGGTGGTATGGGAAGTGGGCGTGTTCGTGAGCGGATGACGTCCATTTTTCGAAGACATATTTGTATCGAAGTTGATACAAAACACATACACACCAAATTTTATTGTTGTAATTATTTACGCAGTTTTCAGTTTTTGGATTGTATGGGAGGTAGGCGTGTCCGTAGGCGGATGATACCCATTTTTCGAAGACATCTTTGTATTGATAAAAAACACATACTTACCAAATTTTATTGTTTTAGATTAAACATGGGTTTATTTATTCAGTTTTCAATTTTTGGCTTGTATGGGAGGTAGGCGTGGCCGTGAACAGATGAGATCCATTTTTCTAAACCATCTTTTTTTGTCAAAAAAAAATACATGTGGCAAATTTTATCTCTGTTGGTTAAACAGAGGCTTATTTATTGCTTTTTCAATTTTTGGGTTGTGTGGGAGGTGGGCGTATCCGTGAGCGAGTTCCAAAAATATTCAATAGTGCAGATCCTTGGGTTCATGTGACCATGTGTACCAAGTTTCATTCAATTATCTCAACTCCTTCTTCTTATCCTTGGTAAACATGGGCACATGCACCTAAGGATCTGCACTATTGAATATTTTTTGGAATCCGTCCACGGACACGCCTACCTCCCATACAACGCAAAAATTTACAACAGTATAACTCAGCTCATAATAAGCCTACAACAATAAAATTTGGTATGTATGTGTTTTATATCTACACAAAGATGGCCTTGAGAAATGGGTATCATCCGCTTTCGGACACGCCCACCTCCCATACAACCGAAAAATTTAAAACGCAATAAATAAGCCTGTGTTTGACCTAAAGAGCTAAAATTTGGCACATATGTTTTTTTTAACAAAACAAAGATGGTTTTGAAAAATGGACATCATCCGCCCACGGACACGCCTACCTCCCATACAACGCGAAAATTGAAAACTGCATAACTCAGCTCATAATTAGCCTACAACAATAAAATTTGATATGTATGTGTTTTATACTAACACAAAGATGTTTTCGAAAAATGAACATCATTCGCTCACGGACTCGCCCACCTCCCATACAACCCAAAAATTGAAAACGCAATAAATAAGCCTCTGTTTAACCTACAGAGCTAAAAAGTGGCACGTATGTTTTTTATGACAAAAAAAGATGGTTTAGAAAAATGGATCTCATCTGTTCACGGACACGCCTATCTCCCATACAACCTAAAATGTTTAAAACTCAATAAATAAGGTTATGTTTGTCATAGAGAAATTAAATTTGGTATGTATGTATTTTAGACCAAAACTAAGGCGTGTTCAAAAATTGGTAGTAATCCGTCCATGAACATGCCCATCTCTCATAGCGAAAGCACAATAAAGGCATTAACTGTGAGCTACAGGAATAAAACTTGGTATGTGTAAATTTTTCATCAACATTTAAATGCATATTAAATATAGGCTTCAGCCGCCCACGGAAACGCCCATTTAAAATACAATTTTTTTTTTTTTTTAAATATGGGCTTAGGGTATTTCATAGTCGGCCTAGACCGACTTTAGACTTTCTTTACTTGTTTAAAGAAAATTTTACTATTTAAAAACAACAATAAAATTGCATCCAATTTTTAAGCTCTATCCAAACCAAATTGGATTTTGATCAAAGAGTGAGTTTTTTATTAAAAAGTTAATTTCTTTCTTAGAAGGTTGGGAGAAGGAGTTTAAGTTCTTATTCATACTAAAAAAGCGTACTACAAGCTACAATGTTCACATATACTACTATATAAAATTGATCGAAAAAATGAGTAATTTTGCTTAATTTAAGTATGTTGTATTGAAAAAGTCGGAACTTAAGGGCATTCAGTGGGCCGAAATACCATAATACCCCCACCAACCAACCAACATGGTCTCGGTACGCCACTGAATATGAAAATAAAAAGTACGCCAAGTACATATTCCTCTTCATTAGATATATACAGTAGATAGATGCTTTTTAAAGTACTATACGTACATACTTTTCTACTTAATATATTTTTTCCTCAGTTCTAAAAGATGCCTTTTTCAGCTAGATTAAAGGATTGAAGAAGAAATAAATATGTTTACTAAGAAGACTTATCCTTGTTAACAAATCTTTCAAAATATCTCTCAAACGTTAAAATTTTTAAATATTAAAAATATAGCTGCACTCATCTGTGTCATAAATGCCGAAATAAAGACTTTATTAAAAAAAATTATGCACTACTTTATGTTTAATATGTTGCACAATATAATATAAAAATTGTAATTCTAAAAATATAAAAACTGTGCAGTACTTTACGACTTCTGATTTAAATTTAATTCAATTTTGTTTTTTTTCATAGCCACTTAAGGCGAAGATAAAAAAAAAAAAAATAATGAAAGACTACATTTTAAAATAATAAAATTTTTCACTACTACAATTTGATGTTTGGGCATTTTTTTCATATTGCATATTTGAAATGTAAAAAATGTTCTAGTTAAATACTGACTAAAGAACGGAATGCTTTATTTTTGTTTCAACGTTTTATTATAACACAGCTAATAGCGCTGTTTTGGTGTTATTTCATAAAAAAATATTAACATTTATATTGTTGCACTTAAAAACAACGCGTTTTGTTTAAAAAGCAATCTATTTAAGCCACTCCTCCAGCACCACCTGGCTAATATTAAATATGCGCTTCTTTCATGCTTCTAGAGGGCTGGCAATAAAAGCTGTTTGCAAAAAGCTTTCAAAGACTTTCCGGCTTTTCGAGCAAAAAAGAAAAAAAAAAATAAATATTATCGAATCATTGCTTTGGCCAATTTTACAGCATTTCCATGCTTAGCTTTTGTATATTTTTATTTTTTTTCTATTTTACTCTTCTGCTCTGCTGGTCGCTTTTATTTAATTTTTTTTTTTTTTTTTTTTTTGTTATTTTTTGCTTCCATGCCATTAGGCTGCATTTAAAAATTCCCTAGATCCATAATATTTTTATGGACCATCCCTCGATTCAGAAAGCATTCAACACAAATTTTATCTATTACGTGCTAGGAATTGATTGATGCTTATATATCAGCGTGTCTGTAGCTGTAACATTTTTTTTTTTTTTTTTTTTTGTTCTCTGCTGGCCTTGGTGTTTGTTGTTTGCTTGGCCAGCAAATAAAACGGAATTAAATTGCAAGCAAAAGCATAAGTAAAGGCTGAAAAAAAATTATACAACAACACAAAAAAGAAAAAAGGCAGCTAGTAAAAAAGCAGATAATTTAAGATCTAAAGAAAGCAAAAAAATAAGTCCCAGCAGTAACTCTGGCTCTGAAGCCAGATATAAAGTAAGCATTTTTATTTATTTCGGCCATGCTAAGACCAGCATCGTTCTTTATGAAATATGAAAAAAGTCTTTTTTCACACACACACCCATACACTCAGCTGCTGCTGACTCACAAACAAACACTTTATACGCCAAGCATGGAGGTCAGCAAGCTAATAATCCAGCTGAGCATATAATTATTTAATAGACTGACTGTGTGAGTCCTTTTTGGGGATTTCTTCGTGTTAAGCTGCCTGCTGTCTTGGCACTTTGCTATTCATATAGCTTGCACGCACACTAATGCAGCAGCTAAGCTGTTGTTATGCTCAGTGCTTGCTTGGCGTGTGTGTGTGTGTGTATTTGTGTCTTGTTGGTTGCTCTATACTTGGCCTGCTTGTGGCCTAGCTTGTGTTTGTTTGCTTGACTGCGCTTGTGTGGGTGTTTGTGTGTTGGTATGCATATATGTGTTAGTGCATAAATTTATTATTTTATTAATTGAATTAGTTACGCATTCAATTGCTAATCAGGACCGAAATTGTTTTTTTCCCCAACTCATTATGTCCAACAATCAAATCAACTCTGCACTTAGTTTGACAATCTTTGCTTTTTGCTTTATTAAATTAAGCAGCACTTGCTTAATATCAAGCATGTGCACATTAATTGGCTGCTATCGAAAATTTAACATTTCCTGGCAGCGACAAATTATATTAAAGCACGTTATAATCTAATAGTTTTTAAGCATTTTTGTTTATATGTTGTTTTGCTGCCATAAATTCTAGTTGTTGTTGTTGTTGTTGTTGTTGTTGCTATCAGCAAATGAATTTTTCCACTACTAAATATTAATTTTATGCTTTGCTTGAGCAAAGTAATTAATATTTAAGTAGCTAACTCGGAGTGAGTGTGAGTATTCTTTACGTCTTTGCTTTTGCTTTACTGCTAACTGGTCTCCATGGCGTATGAGTGATAATAATACGTTATGTCGTAAGTTTCTGTTATAAATCATGGTAATTATGATGACAAACGATGAAACAAACAATTTATTTTCATTTAAACAGTAATTGAGGTGAAACAACAAGCAGACTTATATTTATAGAGGTTAACAGTTGGTGAACACATTTGCTGTAATGCTGTGTTTATGTGTGTTTTGTTGTTTGGTAGCTATGAAGATTATTATTGTGCTTTTTCGATGACTTGTGATGAGTTGTATTTATGTCAAGTTTAATAAAATATCCACTTATATGTGACATTCAAACGATATTTAATATAGATACATTGATTAGTATTGATGCTTATGGTTTTGTGGTGGATGTAGAAAAATTAGTTAAAATCCTGTTTTTGACAAGAATTTCACACAAGAATATATATTTTTTGGTCTTAAACGTTACACTCGAATGCATATTTCTACAAATATTTCGAATATATGTCACGGTCCTATGATGAATAATCCGCAAGTCTTGTATTTTATGTGTAGAAATTTTTCTTTAAAGTTTTTTTTTGTTTGTTTTGTAGATGTAACAAGTTGTATGTGGTATTTAACGTTACAGTTTTTTTAAGTTAATTTCAAAAACGGTCTGTATTTTAAGAAAATTCCCGAAATTGACATTAAAATACGTAAATTAATGAGCTTTATCGAAAAAGAGATATCACATGAAGAAATAAAATCGAAATAATAAAAACAAATTGTTGTCTTGCACTGCAAGAAGCCAAAATGTGTGGTCTTTAACGTTACACATACATACCTTTTTGTTTCGATTTAATTTTTTTGATGGCGTGGCAAAACAAAGTACTTTGATATTTTTGTATGTAAAAGAACGGAATATAGTCGATATTGAAAAAAAAAAACAAAGGTTGGTCACTTCAGCCATTGAAAGGACTTTGACCGAGCTTCTTATGATCAATTGTGTTGTGTGTGTTATTAAATAGTTGCACACAATTGACCGAGAACTGGACTTACATGTTTTATGCAGTCTCCAAACGGCTAAAGTTCATGTTCCCAAGAAGCTTTACACGTCATTATTTACTCTCTGAGGTTTGCCATTGGCTGCAGAAGAATGGCCGTGACCGATCAAAAAAAAAATTTTTTTTTTTTTTATGTTAAATAATATTCGAGCTGGAGGTCTTGTTCAAAAAAGTTCTTATTTTCTTATATAATGAAAACTTTTTCGAATAAGACTTCGAGCTCTAATTTTATTTAACATACAAAAAAGGTCGAAGAAATCAACAAATTAATAAAAATTTTTTATTGAAAAAACTTTTCGCCGCGACTGGGGATTGATATCGGGCTCCGGGCATGTTAAGTCACACATTTAACTTGCATGCCACGGTCAACACATAAAATATCTCCCTCAACGTTTAATTCAAATTTTATATTAAAAAGGTTTACCATCCACAAAATGGCGAAAATTTTCGGAATACCTCCCCAAGGTTAAATTAAAATTTTATATAAAGGGGGTAAGCCAGCCACAAAATGGCGGAAATTTTCATGGAAAATAGCAGTTTACACTCTAGATGGCCAGCAAAAGTATTTAAATAAAAGCAAAAGAATCATAGAACGTTGAGGGAAGGATTTGATAATATTTTGACTATATTTCAAAGGTGTTGGATTTCAGATAATTTCCGACCGTGACATTGTGAACACTGCCAATTGTTATTTTTTAAAAGGTTCTGGAGCATGCACTGCTACCGGCTTGTTGTTCAATATTTCCGCATAAAAAAATTCTAGAATATTGTAAAATATGAATATGAATATGAATATGAATATGAATATGAATATGAATATGAATATGAATATGAATATGAATATGAATATGAATATGAATATGAATATGAATATGAATATGAATATGAATATGAATATGAATATGAATATGAATATGAATATGAATATGAATATGAATATGAATATGAATATGAATATGAATATGAATATGAATATGAATATGAATATGAATATGAATATGAATATGAATATGAATATGAATATGAATATGAATATGAATATGAATATGAATATGAATATGAATATGAATATGAATATGAATATGAATATGAATATGAATATGAATATGAATATGAATATGAATATGAATATGAATATGAATATGAATATGAATATGAATATGAATATGAATATGAATATGAATATGAATATGAATATGAATATGAATATGAATATGAATATGAATATGAATATGAATATGAATATGAATATGAATATGAATATGAATATGAATATGAATATGAATATGAATATGAATATGAATATGAATATGAATATGAATATGAATATGAATATGAATATGAATATGAATATGAATATGAATATGAATATGAATATGAATATGAATATGAATATGAATATGAATATGAATATGAATATGAATATGAATATGAATATGAATATGAATATGAATATGAATATGAATATGAATATGAATATGAATATGAATATGAATATGAATATGAATATGAATATGAATATGAATATGAATATGAATATGAATATGAATATGAATATGAATATGAATATGAATATGAATATGAATATTAATATGAATATGAATATGAATGTGTGCAAGAATGTGAATCATTTAATCATATGAATCATTCAACCTTCCTGTAGTCTGACGTTGAAAGATATGTTGCTTAAATAAACACTGTTTTCGAAATAACTGAAGTTAACAATTTCTTACAATTTCTTTTTACCAATAATTCTGCTAATGTTTGAAGTCTGTTTTTCAATACTTAATCCTTAGCTGCTCAATTTCTTTAAATATTTGAAAATTCTAAAAGCATCCAGCACTTAAATATATCTCTTAATAATTTCTGCTTAATCTCTAGAAATCTTTGAAAATATTAAAAATAAATCCAGCTCTAAAATATATGTCTACTAATGACCAAAATAAAATCTTTTCCCTGATGTGATTAAAATATTGCAATCTTGCACCAGTTTAAATCCTTAATAATGCATTCTCATTCTACTGCTTCTCCATAACTGCAACAAATTCAATTGAATTTCAATGATTGGACTAGCATCTTGGACGTTTGGACTTGCCTCTTGTGTTTTGATTTGAAATTCATGTTTAATATTCTTGCTTAAACAGCATTCGACATGCTTGCTTTTTTTTATCTTTGCCTTTGCGTTTCAATAAAATCTCAACTTGTGCTCAATTAAAATCATAATCATTGCAATAAAAATATTATTTGCTTCGTCTTTATTTTTTTTCTCATATTTTTCTTCTTGTGCTTCTGCTTAAGTGCTAACATAAAGCTTATTATACTTATCACAAAATACTTGGAATTATTTTAATACTCTCAGCATTGACAGCAGCAGGAATAGCAGCAGCATTTATATTTTAATCCTGCTACCAATATTATTTTCAGTTAAGAGATTTTTTCATTTCTTTTGAAACTATTATAAACCAATTAAAAAACCTATCAAGAGCAATAATATCCATACTTAACGTTGTACTTATTTTTTGAAATTATAGTGAACGTCATAGCAAACATTAGCCTGGCCACAGTTATTGTTGTTGTTGTTGTTGTTGTCTGTGCAGTGCAACGCTGTCATCTGCTGCATCGTGTCCAAATAAATGTTATCGCATCAATGAAACTCGTTTGTGTGCTCATTGCTGCTGACTGTCAGTCAACTCAGCGCCTGACTTGGCCGTTTGACTACCCTGCTGTGCTGTTGCTGTACTTAAGACATCCTTGCAAATTTTTTTCGCATACATTTTAACTGTCAAGCCTTGCCATGTCTTACTCATTGCTTCTTGCAGCAGTCATTTTCTGTCTGTCTGCGGCTTGCAAAGCAATTGCAGCGTTATTTTAGCTTCTACTCCAGCTGCTGCATTAAACGCCCACCGCTCCCACTTATCTTTGCAGTTTTCATGTTTTACAAACGAAATTTTGTAGTCATTACAACAACAAATCATAATTTTAATATTTTCTAATGGCTGGCCAAAAGCATGCTGCTGTTGCTGTCGCTGCCGCCAAGTTGGCGCAAAGATTAAAATAAGAAGAGCAAAACGGCTGCAGAGACAGACGCACGGAAGTCAAGTTTGTCGTTGCTGTTCAAGTGATGACAATGACAACAGCAACAGCAACAGCAGCAGCAGCAACAAAGACGACAACAACAACAACAACAACAAAATCACAGTCTTTTGCCTTAGTTGCCATGCCAAGCTTCAACACTTAGCTACGGCTATGCGCAACAGCCCAGTCAAAAGCATCGACAGTGTTACAAAAACTTGGGTGATGTAGCAAAAATTGCTGCCATGTCCTTCAACTTAACACTTTGTCGAGCTGTTGTCGGCTGGGAAATTGTTGGAAGCCATCGAAATTGCGTCTGCATGAAAAATGAATGAAAACTTTAGTCCTTTGACTAGAGCCGCTAGGCTATTGTTGTTGTTGTTGTTATACTTGGCCATGCACAGAGAACTTTTGGCGAAGCATTTTATGGCAAATGGCAGCATTTATGGCAAATTTTATCAATTGACAATCTAAACTTTGTTACAAGCTCTTATATCTGAGCAATTAAAATCACTCATACGCCTAGGTATAGCCAAAGAATAACTTTAATCATTTAAGCGACAAATTTTAAGGCTGCATCTAAAAACTTATAAATTAATAACGTAAAAATCAAGTTCTTTGCTTTCGTCGAGAAAAACAGCAAAAACTTTAACAACATTTATTTATAACTTTCCAAACATCCGCATATTTAATAAAGCTATAGAAAAAGTTTTGCAAAACTTTTACTGATTTTTGCAACTTTTGCTCTAAGTTTATGCTTATTCGTACAGTGTATTTGTGTGTGTGTGTGTGACAATTTTTGCAGCATATTTCTTGTGCAGCAGCAGCAGCAGCAGCAGTAGCACATGTCACTGCAGTAACATTTTGGCATTCTGAACTTATGTCAACTTTTCTTTCGTTCAAGGGTTCAAAATTAATTTCGGTAGCTCTTTGATAAAAGATACTTTTCAGTTCAGGCTCAATTTGGCCTTGTCTCTTTGTTAGTGTGTGTTTGGGTGTTTGTGTATATATTTGTGTGCGAATGACAATCTTGCCATTCAGTTTCTTTTGCTTAAACGTACTGTGCCAAGGTTTTTGCTGCTATTGATGATGACGATACACTTGGTCAAAGCAAAAACTCCAATAAATGCTTCCAATAAATGTCACAAGCTTCAGTGTTGCTGTCAATAAAGTCTTATAAAGTCGGTTTTTTGCTACAACTTAAAGCTTAGAAAAACACAAAATTATTGGTTATTATTTTTGTTTAGGCAGTACTTTTATGTGTATGTTTTAAAGTTATTGCTTTGTTGAGTATGACAAGCATGAAATGAATGCTGAACATACATAAAAGCACTATTCATTAAACAGGGAGCTAGTTTTTGAAGTTCACAAAATTTAACCCTTACAAAATTTTATATTTTTTAAGGAAAGTTTCTTTAATATAAGCATATGTTTTTTATATTTAGGCGTATATTTTGCATTTGTAAAAGACAACTATTGTTTCAGAACTCACATTATCAGAAGAAATCAAGATGACGTTCTTATTACCATCAAAAAGATAAACATGGCATTAAAGAGCAAGGAGACCAGAGAAATCATCATTCAACATTCAGTTTGAAGTTGATTGATATCAAGATTTCCTTGTTATTAGGAGATAGGACTAGCTATCATACCATTACCTTTTCAAAAATATGGTTCATGATAATGAACATTTATAAAAAGCTATACTGTACTATACTATATTAAACTATACTATACTATACTATACTACTTTGTTCAACGTTTCTTCAATATTTGCATCACTTCCAAAACAAAAGTTTTGTTGATGTCTTCAAAATAGGTATTTTTTTCTGAGATGATTTCATCATTGAACATTTGAGGATAACTATCACCTTAAACTGAAGAAGTTCAAGAGGCAAGCACTCTGGTGGAACAACCACTTCAATGATCTTAGAAAAGGAGTAAGGAAGCTATTCAATAGAGCTAAGCGCAAAAATGACTGCGCTCCTTCTCCCGATCTCTCACCAACTACAACAAAGAGATCAAGAAAGCTAACAAGGTCTCATTCAGGAACTTTTGTAGTTCCATCAAGGATGTTCCTACAATCTGTCACCTTCGAAAGATTTTAGCTACTGTCAGACCACTATCCTTAGGTAGTCTAGTAAGTACATGAGAATGGTGACCAGACAAAAACCAAGAAAGAGATCCTAAACTCCTTCTCAACACTCATGTCCAGGGCTCCGTCGTTTAGAACGGTCTCCACTCAAACACTACGAACAGACAATTCTGCCAAGTAGAGAAGAGTGGATATTATGTAAACACATATGCACTGCATCAGCAGTTAATTGGGCCATGAACACTTTCAAACTTTTCAAACTTGCTGGTGAAAATGATATTTTTCCAGCGCTTCAGCAACAAGGTTCAGAATATTTAACAACTTTACTATCATAACAATTCAGCTGCAGTTTAGCCTATGGCTACATACCTGGAGCTTGGAGCTTTTAAAAAGACACAAATTGCTTGATATTGACCGATTGCTTGACCGAAAAAGTTAATGTCACAAAATAACTGCTATTTTTGACCGGTAAAATAAAAGTCAAGAGTAACCTTTATTTTTCCTCGAAAAAATACAAATTGAAAAAATATAAATTACCTGATATTTTTGACCGAAAAAATAAACGGCAGAAAATAACTGTTATTTTTGACCGATAAAATAAAATTCAAAAGTATCTGTTATTTTTGCCCAAAAAACTATAAGGCACAAATAACTTTTATTTTGACGGAAAAATAAAAATTAAAAGATAACAGTTTATATGCGACACTGGAAGTAAATATTGAATCAACAGATTATTATTCCATTTCGTATTGATTGAATTTCTTTTCAGATACTTTCTATCTCTATTTCACACTAAAATCTCTATTATTTCTTACTGTTTAAGAAGATTCACTTCTGCCACGCGCGTTTTTCTAAGCCAAATGCTATAATTTTTTTCTTCAAATCGTCATTAAATCGGTTCAATAAGTTGCTTTTCTTTTTGAAGGTAATCAATATGGATTATACCGAGTGCGTGCCAAAATACAGTTGCCATCACTTTATTAGCTGACAGACCCAACTTGACCTTCTTCGACGCTGATTCGCTCAGAGAAGCTCACTATTTTGACTGCTGCTAGGTCTCTGGAGTGTTATTGTGAATTCATAGTTAGTTCACGGTTATGAAACGTTGTAAAAACTCGTCCATATTGCGGCTGAACCGTTGTTCCAAGCAGTCCTTCGAAGTTTGTGAGCTTTTTGGAGATTGCGATAAAAAGACAAAATATGAATGACACACTCTTTAACGACTTGAAAAAATTTCCGAGTGGGATCTTGCTAATAGATCAGTGTTGAATGCTAGTAAGACTCAGTGTTGTTTGTTAAGCCACAACCGAATAAATTGTCCCTTAGCTCCTCTTAATATGAACGGTGTAGATTTTGCGGAGTCAGTCGTTCTTGATGTTCTGTGTATATCAATTCAATCTCTGATCTTCGTTAGAATGATCATATTTAATTGTGTCGAAAGCAGTGGTCAAATGCCTAGGTTTTCTGAAACGGTGCAAAAAATACTTCACTTTAGTTTATCTTCGTACTATCTATACTTCATCTATTAGACCGAAAATGGACTACAAGTCCCACATTTGGGCAGGAGCTTCAAGATATTATTTGGAGATTCTGGACTGAATTGGACATTGTGTGATATATCTGATAGGGGATGTACATCTTGCATCCTCTCTCAATTCTCTTGGGCATCGACGCAATGTTGGGTGCTTAAGCCTTTTAAACATATACTTACATAAGCTCATCCCTATAATATTGCCTTAATACCCAATAGAACCTCGCATTACAGAGAAATTTTGTGTTTCAGTGGAATAATCTCCCTGCGAACTTGCTTACTGGCTGTCGGCAGTGTTTCATTTAAAACTAATGTTCACCGTCAATACTCCAATTTTTCATCCTAACACTAAACTTTTACCCGTCTTCCAAATCAATACAATGCTAAGGCATTTATATGGGGCATCTCCTGAGCGTTGGCTTAAGCTAAAAAAAACAAGTAAAGAAAGTCTAAAGTCGGTCTAAGCTGACTATGAAATACCCTGAACAACTTTTTCAAAAAACATAATATCAGTGAAAATGGGCGTTTCCGTGGGGGATGAAGCCTTTATTTTATATGCATTTAAATGTTGATGGAAAATTTACACATACCAAGTTTTATTCCTGTAGCTCACAGTTAATGCCTTTATTGTGCTTTCGCTATGGGAGGTGGGTGAGTTCACGGACGGATTACTCCCAATTTTTTAACACACCTTAGTTTTGGTATAAAATACATACATACCTAATTTGATCTCTCTATGACAAACATAATCTTATTTATTCAGTTTTAAACTTTTTGGATTGTGTGGGAGGTAGGCGTGTCCGTGGGCGGATAACATCCATTTTTCAAAACCATCTTTGTTTTGTCATAAAAAACATAGTTTCAAAACTTTATTTCTGAAGGTTAAAAATAGGCTAATTTATTGCGTTTTCAATTTTTGGGTTGTATGGGAGGTGGGCGTGTCCGTGATCGGCTGACATCCATTTTTCGAAGACTTTTTGGTGTTAATACAAAACACATACACACCAAGTTTTATTGTTGTAGGTTAATTATGAGCTTATTTATGCAGTTTTCAATTTTTGCGTTGTATGGGAGGTAGACGTGTCCGTGTGCGGATGATGTCCATTTTTCGAAACCATCTTTGTTTGGTCAAAAAAAATTCACGTGCCAAATTTTATCTCTGTTGGTTGAACAGAGGCTTATTTATTGCGTTTTCAATTTTTGGGTTGTATGGGAGGTGGGCGTGTCCGTGATCGGCTGACATCCATTTTTTAAAGACTTTTTGGTGTTAATACAAAACACATACACACCAAGTTTTATTATTGTAGGTTAATTATGAGCTTATTTATGCAGTTTTCAATTTTTGCGAAGTATGGGAGTTAGACGTGTCCGTGTGCGGATGATATCCATTTTTCAAAACCATCTTTGTTTTGTCAAAAAAAATACACGTGGCAAATTTTATCGCTGTTGGTTGAACAGAGGCTTATTTATTGCGTTTTCAATTTTTGGGTTGTATGGGAGGTAGGCGTGTCCGTGGGCGGATTCCAAAAATATTCAACAGTGCAGATTCTTGGGTTCATGTGATCATGTGTACTAAGTTTCATCAAATTATCTCTACTCCTTCTTCTTATCCTGTATATACGGACAACACACAGACGGACAGACGGACGGACGGACAGACGGACGGACGGACATAGATAGCTCGACTCACGAGGTGACTCTGATTAAGAATATATATACTTTTCTATACCGGACTCGCTTCGTTCTATGCGTTACAAACGTTTGCACAATGTTAATATACCCTGACCTTTCAGGTTTAGGGTATAAAAATGTCACGTAACGTAGAAATGTAATAGTTTTTTGAAAAGTATATAAAATGAACTTCAGAATAAATGTCACAACTTATATTAGTCGGCCAAAGTTAAATTCAGCGTTATTCTTGGAGACTTTTCTTCGGTAATATCGAAGAATCCTCTGTAGCTTCCAGACTTCAAAAGATACTCGCTTCAGAACATATATTTTTAAAGTTTTGTGAAAATTTAAGTTAAATCATAAAATGGTTATTTTTATAACAAGGACAGGATATCATTAGCCACAGGCGCAAGTAAACGGAACTGTGTCATCAAGAGCTGCGTTAGTTCGTAGCTTAACAAACTTGCATCTCCGCGCTTAAATCTATATAAAAAAAATTTCAAACCTAAAGATTGATTTCATATCATTTAAAAATTTCTATAGAATTGTTGAATTGTAGCAATTTAAACAATTGCCCTTCTTCAATCATGCGGGAAATGTTGCAATATACAACTTTATAGAGCTATTCACTGAAACGGAACGAAATGGAATGGCATGTGAAAAATGTCATTCGTTTGTTGTATGCCTTTCAGCAGAGCAAAGACGACGGACCAATGCAAGAATGCCAACTACAGAAATTTATTGAATGCAATGAGCAGGTCAAAGGATTGACTGCAATTTCCTGTGCTTGCATGTATGTGCTTACAATGAGGGCTTCGAGGGCAAAAAAAAAAAAGACACCAATTCGGAATAGAACTGAAAAGCGTCACATTGAATTACAATGCCAAGCCATACGAATGATGTGTGAACGCAGATATTGAAGCATAAAGCACAAACAATGAGGGCTGGAAGGAAAGCAAAGGACAAAACGTACTTGCATTTTGGACAAAGCACAACGGCAATTACGATTCTTACAAATTTTAAACAGCTTCAAATTGTAGAAATTAAATTTTTAAGCCTTTTTCGTTGCGAATTAATGTTGAACAAAAATTTCATAAATTAAAAATAAAATTTTTTTTTAGAACTGCGACAATTTAATGCCACATTTTTGCAACATCTTTGCCTTTTCAGTTGCCCATAGTTTTGCAAAATTGCAATTTTTAACTGCCTTTTTTACACATACTTGCGATTTCTAACATTTTGGTTTTTGTTTTTGTTTTTCCTTTAATTAAAATTGATGCACGTACATCCTACCGCTTGTTTCTTTTTGTTGGTATCTATTCTCAATGCCTCCCAAAGCCACATTTTATAGATTTATAGATAGTAAAACGTGCCCTTCGCACAAACGACACCAAAAAGGGATGTCCTGCAGCGCAATCTAATGCCGCAGGCAGGCAGCCAGGAATTGTTTATGTTTCAAAATACGGGCAAAAGGAAGCAGTAGTGTCGAAAAAAAAAAAACAAAGCTCAAGTTGCCGCACGTGAGCATCAGAACTCAGGCTCAAAACACAGCGATAGCAAAAAAGGAACGCTGCTGATGTTCGAACATCGATTTCAATTTGATGTAAGTAAACGTCTTTTTATGTTCTTTAAGGCAAAGTAATTCGATAGAGCGATTTATGGCAAAATATAAAGATGTGCTTCCAGCAATAAATGAGCAAGAGTGGCGAAAAAGGGAAAAGGCTGCTGACTGAAGGAGTGAAATTGGGACAAAAGGTAAAATAGGGTCAAAAGTGTAATTGATGTAAAAAAAAAAAAAAAAACAAAACAAAATAAAAATTCAAAAAATAAACTTTGAGTTATGGCTTGATTTTACAAAATGAAGAGAAATAAGCTAAGAGATAATAAGCTAAAAGGATATAAGCAGCAATAGTGAGTGTAGTAAGATAAGTAAAAAGAGAAGCGGAGAGCAAAGAAATAACTGAGGAAAACTATAAAAAATGAACAGCAATCAAAGCAGCACAGTAATGGCATTGCCAGCAAAAAAGAAAACTTTTTAAAAAATTTTAAGTGAATCAGAGACAAGTAGTTTCAAACACAAAAATGAGTAGAGCAATTTTAATCACAAAAAAGTTCAATAAAGTAAGTTAAGCAGGAAAAAAACCAGGAGGAGAAGAAAAATATAATTAAGAAGCAAACTAAAGGAAAAAAAGGACAATAATGTTAAAGAGAAGCAAGCCTTAATGACTAACATTAAAGATTAAAAAATCTCATGCCAAGAATCAGAAAAAAAAATTGAATCAACATGGCAGGCATTAAAAACTTAAGAAGTTATGTCTATTAAGAATAATAATAAAAAAAAAATTAAAATAAAAGAAGAACTGAAGTAAATAGACGAAAATAATAAAGAAGTTATAAGCTTCAAAAACCGCTACAAGTTTGTACTGCTCATATAATAAAATTATGAGTTTAATATTAACAACTAATAGAACTTTTTAAAAAAAAATTAAAACAAAAAATTATTAATAACCTATAATTTAATTATTACCGTTACAAATAAAATAAATACACCGACACTACAAGCAAGTTTTGTGCCAATAGTCGCGAATGAGCTTTTATTACTCGTTTTAAATAAAGAAGCACACTGCCACAAGCACACAACAACAACAACAACAACAACAACAACAACAACAACAAACAAACAACAACAACAACAACAACAACAACAAATAACAATACCAGCAAAGTTTCTGCTACAGCGTATGCAATCTTTAGCAATCATAAAGAAGTAAAGAAAGTCTAAAGTCGGTCTAGCCCGACTATGAAATACTCTAAACCTACTTTTTTAAAATCCAATAAAAGTATTGAAAATAGGCGAGCCCGTTGGCTGATGAAGTCCATATTTTATATGCATAGCAAATTTGATGAAAAATTTACAAATAATAAGTTTTATTCCTGTGACTCACACATGAATGCTTTTATAGTGTTTTCGGTATTTTGGGTTGTTTGGGAGGTGGCCGTGTTCATGTATGGATTACGCCCAATTTTTGAACACATCTTAGTTCTGATATAAAATACATAAATACCAGATTTCATCTCTGTAGGATAAATAAAAGCTTATTCATGAAGTTTTCAATTTTATGGGTTGTATGGGAGATAGGCGTTTCGATGGGTGGATGACGTCCATTTTTCAAACACATATTTGCTTTATTATAACAAACATACGTACCAAATTTTATCTCTGTAAAGCAAACACAAGCTAATTTAAGCAGTTTGAAATTTTTGCATTGTATGGGAGGTAGATGTGTCTGTTAGCGGATGACGTCCATTTTTTTAAAACATCTTTGAATTGTTATAAAAAACATACATACCAAAGTTTAACTCCGTAGGTTTAACAGAAGCTTATTTATTGAGTTTGGTTATATTGGAGGTGGGCGTGTCCATTAGAGTGGGTCGAAAAAAAAAGTTTGAAAAAACCACCCCCTATTTTAAAGTTGACCTCGCGAGGATTTCGAAAACAAAAAAAAAAATTTTTTTTGGACCACCGGAAAAACAGCCAAAATGGTCTTTTTTGCATAACTTAAGCATTACATGTCAGATCTTAAAAAATTATATGTCATTGAAAAGGGCTATACGTGCACTACAATGTCTTCTTAGAACATTTTTACTTCTGAGGTCATATTCAACTAGTAAGCCCCATTAGCCCGATTTATCCTCCTTCATTTTTTTTTTTTCTCATAAGATTATCCTTCAAATTCGTTTAATTTGTGTTCAAAAAATTATTTTTAAGTTTCTTTTACAATTTTGTTTATGTTATGTAATTGTTCGTTGACTAAACTTAAAGTACATTTTTTATAAAAAAAAAGGATTATATCAAATATTTGAACTATTATAACTTCTTTGTTTTTAAACTGAATAAATCATTTTTTGAACAAAAATTAAACAAATTTGACGGAGTTTAATTATATGGGAAAAAAAAAAAATTTAAGGGGAATAAATCGGGCTAATGGGGCTTACTAATTGAATATGACCTCAAAACTAAAAATGTTCTAAGAAGACATTGTAGCAGTCGTAAAGCCATTTTCAACGACATATAATTTTTTAAGATCTGACATGTAATGCTTAAGTTATGCAAAAAAGACCATTTTGGCTGTTTTTCCAGTGGTCCAAAAAAAAAAAATTTTTTTGTCTTTGGAATCCTCTCGAGGTCAACTTTAAAATAGGGGGTAGTTTTTTCAAACTTTTTTTTTTTGTATGGAGGCCGACCCACTCTAGTGTCCATGGGCGGATAACATCCATTTTTCGAAATAATTTTTTTTTTATGATATGAAATACATGCGTACCAAATTTTATTGTTTTAAGTTAATTATGAGCTTATTTATGTAGTTTTCAATTTTTGCATTGTATGGGAGATAGGCTTGTCCGTGGGCGTATGACGTCCACTTTAAAAAAACCATCTTTGTTTAATTACTAAAAACATACGTACCAACTTTTATGTCTTAATTATTAACAGATGCTTATTTATTGAGTCTTCAATTTTTGGGTTGTATGGGAGGTGGGCATGTCTGTCAGCGGATGATATCCATTTTTCGAAGACATCTGTGTGTTGATATAAAACATATGCGTTTTGTTGTTCTAGGTTAATTATGAGGTCATTTATGTAGTTTTCAATTTTTGCTTTGTATGGGAGATAGGCGTGTCCGTGGGCGGATGACGTCCACTTTGAAAAACCATCACTGTTTTATTACTAAAAACATACGTACCAAATTTTATCTCTGTAAGATTAACAGAAGCTTATTTATTGAGTTTTAAATTTTTTGATTGTATGGGAGGTGGGCGTGTCCGTGAGCGGATGACACCCATTTTTCGAAGACATCTTTGTGTCAGACACATGACACATGTGTTTTGTTGTTCCAGGTTAGTTATGAGCTCAATTATGATGTTTTCAATTTTTGCGTTGCATGGGAGGTAGGCGTGTCTGTGGGCAGATTCAAAAAATATACATTAGTGCAGATACTTTAAGTCATGTAAAGATGTGTAACAAGTTTAATGCAATTAGCTTTTCTCCTTCTTCTTATCCTGTGTTTACGGGCAACACACAGATGGACAGATGGACGGGCAGACGGATGGACGGACAGGGCTAAATCGACTGACGAAGTGACTCTGATCAAGAATATATATATGCCGGACTCGTTTATTTCTAAGTGTAACTAACGTTTGCACAAAGTTAATATACCCTGACCTTTTAGGTTTAGGGCATAAAAATAGATACAGTTGCGGTCAAAATAATAGCAGCGCACCCAACATTTAATTTTAGTTGCAATTATTTTTTAACGCGGACTTATTTTTAATTCCACCACTGTATTAACCGTTATGGAATGTGAGTGCAAAACAAAATATGAAAAAATGTTGGAAAAAATGTTGATGCACGTGTTAAAGAAAAAAAGAACATTCTGATAATAGTCGTCATTTTAGCCAGTCAGAATAATAGCAGCAAAATTTTAAATTCCAAAAAATCATAAAAATCTCCAAATTTTTTAAATCGCAACAATTAAATGACAGTGTTTTTTAATAATATTTATTATTTTAATAAGGTAATAATATTTTTTTTTTTTGAAAAAGTGGGTCGCGCAAAGCACTGCACCGATGAAACACGACTGATAAAAAAATTAATATTGGAAGGAAAAACATACAGGGAAGTACAGAGCTGTCATAGCACAGCCAGCCCACGGTAAAATAAATATTTGAGTCGATGACAATCAACAAACTAATTTTCGTTTTGTTTATGTTCATTTCTGCACTGGGTCAAATGATTCATATTACATCGCGACTGGCGCAAGTAATGTTGCTGCATTAAAATTGCAAGCGCAGCAATAGTAATTATTTGAAGTGTAAGAATGAAAGAAAACAAAGAATTTGTAAATGTAAAGAAATTGCTCAATATATTAATTAATTGGTTTTGGCTACTTTTAATTTCAATGTATGTGAAAATATGGGGAGGAGTTTTGGCTGCAGTATAGAAGAAAAATACTGGTATTTTTAATTTATATAGATCTGAAAAATTGAATAAAGAGTTAGTCTTGTGCTAAGTCCAAAAGTCTAAAAACAAACAAAAACAAAATCTCTTTCCTTTTTCAGTTTTCCTTTCAGTGGCATTCTAAAAATAGATAAAGCGTGTAGAAATATACCAGCAAAAATGATTAGAAACGTATTAAAATACAAACCAAAAGATGAAACAAGAGGAAGAAAGTCTGTTGTGTCAAACACAACTTAGCGGATGATCAACAATGAGAGTACCAGAAACCCCTTTGTGCCAGCTACAGAAATATGAGACAGTATTTGTCCAAACATCAGTGTGGAAACTGTTCGCAGAGTACTACGCGAATACAAGCTGTACGCACGGAGTCCAAGAAAGGTCCCACTTTAAAAAAAATACATGTTGCAAAAAGATTAGACTTTGCGAAATCGCACATTTCATGGCCGACCGAAAAATGGAGGAATATATTATGGTCGGATGAGTCCAAAATTGTGTTATATGGTGGTACTGGATACCGACAGTATGTGAGACGTCTGGAGAATAAAGAGTATGATCCTCGATATAAAACCAAAACAGTAAAACATGGCGGATCAAGTGTAATGGTTTGGGCGTGTTTTTCCTACTACGGAGTTGGGCCAATACACTGGATCCAAAATATAATGGATGCCACCCAGTATGTCCATATCTTGCAAAATGTTATGCTTCCTTACGCAGAGTACGAAATGCCACTGAAATGGACATTTCAACAAGATAATGATCCGAAGCATACCAGTCGGCTGGCAAAAAGTTGGTTCCAGGATAACAATATCGACCTGATGGAGTGGCCTGCACAGTCGCCGGACCTCAACCCAATTGAAAATTTGTGGTGCGACATAAAAAAGGAGGTGGCCGGAGCGAAACCAAAAAATAATAACGAGCTATGGACGGTAATAAGAGAGGTCTGGCTAAAAATTCCGAGCTCAAGATGCCAAAACTTAGTAACTTCAATGAAGCGTCGCTGAGAAGCTGTTTTACGCAACAAAGGTTGGGCATCGAAGTACTTAGTACATTATTTTTTCTGTGCTTTATATTTTTTACGTTTTTTTTAAGACCATTGTTTAGTTAAATGAATTTAAATGAATTTATTTGAAGCTACTGTTCACACTGCTATTTTTTTGACCGCTGAATTTGGAAAAATAAAAGTTTTTTGACATAATATTTAAAAAATACACAAGTTTTTGGGTTTATTGGCAGGTGGAGAATAAATAGTAGCATATATTCTTTACATTTACAAGAAAAAAGTACATGATTTCAAAGAAAAGTAATTTTTTTTTTTCGGTTTAAACTTTTTACTCTATTGCGTTGCTATTATTTTGACCGCAGCTGTATGTCTTACATGTTGTTGCTGTCCAAAGCATGATTTGCTTTGTTCCTATGATTTTTAGAAATTTCCAGATTTTTGTCAATCATTTTTGGTTAACTTGAAGATAATGATTACGAACATAGTATTAAATATTTTTTTCTACCAGCTCTTGTGTTATTTTAGGCGAATTTTTTAATATATTTATAAGTGTGTAAAAAAGAAGATATTTTTACACACTTTATTGTACAGAGTTAATTTCAACTCGTATAAAATTGTTTATTATTTGAACGAATGAAGAACCTGCTTAAGATTAGCTCTAAAAAGTTATTTGATAGGTAAGCAAAACATTCACCATCTTTGTTAAGGATCTCAGTAAATTCTTTCATAGTATCGAGTTTAATAAGTAACTGTACTAATATAATTCGAACTCAATTCATTTAAGGTGAATTTATTTCATTTTGCTTACCTAAAACCAATGACATGATGTCCACACTTTTTGACTCCAATGGTTTTTTATACCAGTTCCACAAATTCATAAAACATGGACAATAGGTCGGATCTTTCTTGTATAGAGAAAAAATCTGCCGTTCGGTGTCTCAAAAGTTAGAGGAACTCATTTAAACGATTTTTGCATACTTTTTTTTCAAATCGAAGAAAATCCGCACAAGCAATTTTGATTCTCCTGCAGTTTCTTTTTGGTAAAAAAACATATTTTTGCTTGTAAATTTTTATTTTTCACAGAACGCATGCCCACATTCCATGGCACACATGCCACACTCATGCCTCAACTGGCTGTCATTTTTGTATACATACAAGCATGATCCGGCCAAACGAAGATGTCTGGATTTTGCTCTATTGACGAATAACCAATGATGACGAATAATCTCTTTGGAGCAGAGACAAATCATGTTCTCTTACACAAGCTTCGTGAAGAAATTGTTCGTGTTCTAAAACTGCATATAAGTGATTCCAAGACTTGATGAAAAGCCTCTAGCTGAAGTCTTCTTGTTTGAACGCCAATTTTAAAAGGTTTCCTCTTAGGACCTGGCTGCAATCCTGCAAGTCCTATTAAAGCAGGATTAACATTTTGGTTTAATACTTCTAATTTGTTTGAGTATAAAATATCACATACTGAATAAACAATAGCTACGTGAGCACTAAAGTGGGTTGAGCAAAAAGGTTTAAAAAACTAACCTTTATGTAAAAGATGATCCTGAGCGAATTCTGAAAACAAAACAAAAATGTTTTTGGACCCCCGGAAAAACAGTCAAAATGGTCTTTTGTGCATAACTTAAGCATTACACAAATTTTTTTTTTTGGAATTCTCTTGAGGTCATCTTTTAAAAAGTGGTCTTTTCAAATTTTTTTTTATATATTACAAAATTTTTCTCATGATGGGAAGTCAGAAAAAGGTCTACATGTATTGGCTCTGCAAACAAACTCTAGGAATATGAGTTAGTTTCTTAAAAATTCAATCAGTTAGTTCTAATCAGCTTCAAGCGCAAAAGTTAGTTTCTTCAAAATTCAATCAGTTGGTTATTAAAAAGTATTTGTTGTTATGGTAATCCATATTACACTTTACGTGAAGTGGTACATTACATTTAATACAGCGTGTCGTGGTCTTTTTATGGGGCAATGATTGCAACGAAACTGTTCGCATTTGCTTTCTGTTTGACGTGAGATCCTTTCTATCAAATCTGATGTCAGCTGATGATCCAGAAATCAAATTTTATTTTCTTCGCCTGTTGCATAACGCAAATGGAATCTTGTCTTCATTATCAAAATCAGATGAATAAGCATTGCGAGAAAGCTCAGCCTCAGCATATAACAATAGGGGTTGTAAGTTTCCAAAGTTCACTTCTTCTTCGTCTCCAGTATCTTCATCTGATATTCATCTGATATTCAGTGGATATTATATCATTTAACGTAAGAAAGCTGTTAAAAACATTTTTGTTTTCACCATATTTTGCACATATATGCCGAACGTACTACATGTAGTACGCCAACAAACACAACAACTAATATCACATATAATTTAATTTTGCACAAATATTTTTGCTACGTATTAATTATGACAACAATTTACAATATAAAAACACAAAAACGCAACAACAATAAAAACTGTTTATAGAACTTTTTCTCACCGGTCACATGACCATCTTCCCACTTTTACTAATTTCATAAAACTAAAAACTTTGATCCAAAAATAAACACTCAAAGGATTGGAAGGATAAAGCACGCTTTATTGACCGCTTTTTTTTAAAGCACAACAACAAATTAGTTAGCATATTTAAAGCACTGTTAATGCAGCACATTGAAAAAACAGATGTACTACATGTAGTACGGTCGGCATATCTGGGTTAATTTAATATAAAAAGCGATAGTAGTGCGAGTTAGCAATTTTATGTAACGCGAGTTACCGCATAATTTTTGGATTATTTCAAATACTATAATTTAATATTGCTGTTTTTTTTAAAAATTAACTAATGGAAATCCTGCTACTTTTATTAAGGACGGACATAACATTCGCGGCAGAGAAAACAGACCTTTTTTAAAAATTCATAACTTAGTCAAAAACAAACATTTTTCCAAAATTTTTTATTATTATTAAAAAAAAAAAAAATATATATTTCACTCCAACATGGTTTTATAGAGCTTCAAACTGGCGGCAGAGAAAAAAAATGGCGCCTCGTGGTTGCAGCGCTGGGAGTCGCAAAAATTGTCCGATCTGGAAAAAAAAATTACTTTTTTAAATCCTAACAAAATTGGTTATCGTATGACAGCAGCTTTTTTTAATTTTTTTTTCAATTTTTATTGATGTTCCAAATTTGAAAGTGTGTTTTTTTCGAAAAAAATAGTGACTTAAAAAATTTATAAAAAATTGAAAAAAAAATGTAAAAAAAACTCACGTCATACGTTAGCGAATCAAGTTTAAAAAAATACAACAGAAAAAAAATTTCGTCAAAAAATGAACCCGCTAGTGGCGCAACCAGTACGAAAAACATGGTTTCGAGATAAACGCGTTCAAAGTTTGTGAACAGAGAAAAATGCAAAGAAAAATAACAAGTAAAGAAAGTCTAAAGTCGGTCTAGGCCGACTATGAAATACCTTAAACCTACTTTTCAAAAACAAACAAATTTTTATTGTAAATGGGCGTCTCCGTGGGCGGATGAAGCTTATATTTTATATGCATTTAAATGTCGATGAAAAATGTACACATACCAAGTCTTATTCCTGTAGCTCACAGTTAATGCCTTTATTGTGCTTTCGCTATGGGAGGTGGGCGTGTTCATGGACGGATTACTTCCAATTTTTGAACACACCTTAGTTTTGGTATAAAATACATACATACCAAACTTAATTTCTCTTATTTATTTAAAGACAAACACAACCTTATTTATTGAGTTTTAAGCTTTTTGGGTTGTATGGGAGGTAGGCGTGTTCATTGGTGGCTAACGTCCATTTTTCAAAACCATCTTTGTCTTGTCATAAAAAACATACGTGCCAAATTTTAACTCTGTAGGTTAAACAGAGGCTATTTTTATTGCGTTTTGAATTTTTGGGTTGTATGGGAGGTGGGCGTGTCCGTGAGCGGATGACGTCCATTTTTCGAAGACATCCTTGTGTTTGTATAAAACACATACATATCAAATTTTTTGTTGTAGGCTAATTATGAGCTGAGTTATGCACTTTTAAATTTTTGCGTTGTATGGGAGGTAGGCGTGTCCGTGGGCGGATTCCAAAAATATTCAATAGTGCAGATCCTTGGGTGCATGTGAAGATGTTTACCAAGTTGCATCCAATTATCTCGACTCCTTCTTCTTATCCTGTGTTTACGGACAACACACAGACAGACGCTGATCAAGAATATATATACTTTTCTATACCGGACTCGCATCGTTCTATGTGTTACAAACGTTTGCACAAAGTTAATATACCCTCACCTTTCAGGTTTAGGGTATAAAAATGCGCTCTTACTAGTTCGGCTTTAACTTTTGAACCCGTAAGAATTTTTCCATGACATTTTTTTTTTTAGAATTTCAAGAATATTTTCTAAAATACAAAAAAAGTCAATTTCAAAAAACGGCCAATGTCATGTCCTCCGCTAATGCCAAATGTAAAAAAATCTACCCACAAAGTAAGCAGAAAAATTTAAAAGAAATTTACTCTCTGAATATGTTGTCCAGAAATGGTAACGCGAGTTACTAACCTAAATTATTATTTCACTACCAATATTTTGGTACCACTTATTTGTTTAACCCATTTCTAACTAACAATACCCATTCTTTTCATAATGAAAGCATTTGTACTATTTAATCTAAATTGTGATGTCTTTGTACCACAAATATTTTATTTAGTTAAGTTAAGCACAACGTGGTTTTATAATTAGCTCGAATCTTTTTCATATCTTCTAGAGAAGAAATCTTGTGGTTCTCTTTTTGGATATCAACGATATTTATCTGCTCATTGTTAACAATGTGCCTCAGCTACCACAAAAATAGAACAAATTTTAAGCTTCATTTCAATTTATAAAACTTTCTGATTGTAACGCGAGTTACCATGGAATTACCCATTCAATCAACTGAATATTTTTTTTTTTTTTTAATATTAATATCATTACTTTGGTCTATTTCCATTTCCATTTTGCTCAAAAATATATTTATTTTTATGCTAAATAAAAAAAATTGTTGCTGCCATCTTGCCAACAATTTTGAGTAAAGTGTCGCAAAAACACGTTAAAATTAGGATACCCTTATTTCCGGAGTATTTTTTTTTCTTTTTCTATACATAAGCTTTTCATTTCAAAACATGGTTTACCTCAAGAGTAATCTTATAGGCCAATTGAATTTCCTTTTTTTTTCCTTTTTCTTCAATATCTTAGCAGTTTGAACAATGATTGCTTACCTTTTGAAATAAGCCTGCTATTGTTGGCAAACTCCATTACATAGCTTTTTGTGCTTTTTGCACAAAATATGAAGCAATAATGATTAGCATAGAAATGTGACCTTCAATTTGGTCGTATTTGTGTGTGTGTGTTTATTTTTTATCAAGTTATGTATAAATGTGTGTGTGGTTATTGATTGCATATGTCGATGATTGAAGGGCACAAGTTGACTTTGGCACAAACATTTTTAGCAAAATGAAAAATACACCCACTTAACGATTGTTGGTTATTTTTATTTTGGCTATTTTGTGCGCTACAAGCAGTCTTAAAGCTGCTGTAAAGTCTTTTGTTCGTTATTAAATATATAAAATAAATGTTATAAATGACTTCACTGAAGCTCGTTTTTTATAAGAAACCAAGCTTATAATACCCGACGCAGCTCGATTCTTGTGGTGCTTTTTATGTGCTTATTGTTGCTTATAAGATATGATACGTTAAAATAGTGGCATTTTTAGCATTATTTTCATTAAAAGTTTCTGGTAAAATTTACTTTTTTGGTTAATAATTTTAAAACTTTGATTTTCATTAATGTTTATTCTGTTCACATATATTAACTTTTACCCTATTTTCCTATACAAATACTTGAAATCGCATAAAAAAACATTGAAACGTAAGATGAAAATTCATATTTGTGGTAAAGTCTGATTAAAATGAAAAAAAAAAATTCGTTGACATAATTAAAACTTTTTGTAAAAATCGACAACTGCGCCACCTATCGGTTCGAAAACTATCTTTCAAGCTCAAACCACCCTCATACATTCACAAAGTTTCTTTTAAATCGGATGTGTGGTTTCGGATATTAGCGAAAACCAACATAGTGACATGTGAGTTTTATATATAATCATAAAATATGCAAAGAAAGTCTAAAGTCGGTCTAGCTCGACTATGAAATACCCTTTGACATATGAACTATGATATAACCTAACATTTAAATTTATATTAAAATACTAAAACAAATAGAAGTAACGTCCTTTAAAAATCCAGTCATTATTTGTGCCTATAGAAGTAATAAAGGTTTAACAAATGTGGTTTGTGTGGTAGGTGGGCGTGTTGGTGCGCAGATGATGTCCATTTTTTTGTGCACACCGAAGTTTTGATATTAAATGTTCCCACATGAAGTTTCATCTATCAAATATGAACCTTTTAATAGTGTTTTTAATATTGTGGGTTATATGGGAGGTGGATCTGTTCATGAGCTGATGACGCTCATTTAATGAACACATCTTACTTTTGATACAATAATCTCACATACCTAGTTTTATCTTGTAGCTCATATATAAACCTCTTTAAAGAGTTTTTACCATAGTAGGTTATATGGGAGGTGGGCAAATGACGCCTATTTTTTGTGCACACCTTAGTTTTGATATAAAATTTTTCTATGCGAAGATTCATCTCTCAAAGTCATATATGAACCTTTTAATATTATGGGTTGTATGGGATGTGGGCATGTTAATGGTGGGTATGTTCAAAAATCCGAAACAATTTTGCCATTTCAACCCTTGAAACGACATTATTAGAGCTTCTTGTGAGCTATTCTGCTGTGCGTTTTATTAAATTTTGTACACAATGCATCAAAAACTGCATCTGTTTGTTTTATACCGACTGCGAACGGCTAAACAGCATGTTTTCAAGAAGCTTTTCATGGAATTTATAATTCTCTTTAGAATTGCATTATCTGCAGAGGGGAACCAAGGCACTTCGACGCCAAAACCACACACAGTTTGTGCCTCAACAGCCACATTTTTATATTTAATAATTTATATCCAAATTTTTGACATTTTTTGGCATCGCCAAACATACTAAGGTCCTCATCCAATTCAGATTCGTTCCAACACCTTAAATATTAAAGGTAAATGCCATGCAAATAATTTGCCATGCAAGAATTATCACAGTTATGTTATTCTAATTTGGTAGTTATACCGTTGTGGTCACGTTTTTTTAACCGACTTCATTATTTAACCGTTTATTCCCAAATTTTTGACATTTTTTCGCATCGCCAAACATACCAAGGTCCTCATCCAATTCAGATTCGTTCCAACACCTTAAATATGTAAGGTAAATAATTTGCCTTGCAAGAATTTTCAAAGATATGTTATTGCAATTTGGTAGTTGCATACCGTTGTGGTAAGTAACATTCTTGGTTTAGAAGTATTTTATTAGACAAATTTCGTTTTCTATAAGAAGGTGCAAGTTTCTTAAATTTCCAAAAAATTGACTCCATAAAAACTTTTGTACCTAACGCTTGGTTTTCACTTAGTCATTTATTGTTTGACATGAAATTTAAAAGTTTAAAAAATCACATAAATAACATTTTTTTTGCAATTTTTGCTATAAACATGTGAAGAGATCAGTTTTTCCTTTTTTTCGCCATTGTCAAACAGAAAAAATATGACAACATGTTGGCATTTTTCATGTGACTGACAACAACTGACCATTGAAATTGATATAGTGAAAACCAGGCTTAAGATACACAAAAATTTAACAGTACTTTTTTTATTTTCTGTTGAAATAGAAAAAAAATCAATCAAATATGAAAGTGCTGACTTTGAAAGTGAATAACTCGGTCATTTTACAAAGTATTCCATTCATTTCTTTTTTGTTTGAAATTCTGACTAATTTTCCGTTCAATTATTTTTCTATTTTTTTCATTTTCGTTTTCCTTCTAATTTTTATAATTTTTCAAAAAAAAAACCTTAACGAATTTCTTTACTTCGCAAAAAATTTTGTTAAAATTAATTGCTGTTCAAAAAATATTTAAAAACAAAAATGGCATTTTTAATGTTCTTTTATATGGTATGCATAAATATAGGGTTACCTTAAAGTTTCTATCATAAAAATTTAAAAACGGCTTATACGATCGAAAAATCAAGCCTAACTATCATAAAAATTTAAGGTTTTTTTGTTTGTTTATTTTTATTAATTTTGTATTTTTGTAATTTTGTATGCATAAAAACTAATGGCGTAGTGAAAAAATTCGTGACAATTTCTCAATTCGTTTCTGTGTTATAATCCTAAATACCCCTTTTAACACTCCCACAGCAATAACAGCGCCACCTACCGGATCAAACTTAAGATACAAACCATCTACAGACCTAGTCACATGTACTCACCAAATTTCATTCAAATCGGTTAAGCCGTTTAGGATGAGTTCAGTGACAAAGCCATGTTCAGAAGAATTTTATATATAAAGATAATAATAAATAATTTTTTTTACTCGAAAATAAACAAATAAATCTTACAGGAGGATACAAGCGTACTCCGTGCGCTATATCGCTCAAACTGTTCATAGATTAGTTCTTGAGTCTGTTCAGCCTTAAATATGCACTGAAAATTTTCTTAGTACTTATCATAAACTGTTCACCTTAAGATGCACTGAAAATTTAATTTAAAATAAAATTTAATTGTTGAAAATTTAAGTGGATCAGTAGCAACATTGGTTTTCACCATTTTGCCAAAATAATTTACATAAAAAATAAAAGTTTAAACAAGAAAAAGTGTTTTCGAAAAATGGCTTCAAAGAGAAAGTGTGCGGAGGAAGCTGCAGCTCTTCGGGAAGCAGCAGCAATAACCGTAAAGTGCACAAGCAACTGCTGCGCGGAGAAAACCTTAGCGAAGCCAAGTTGGAGCGCGATCACCTGCACCACCGGCATGAAAATATGACTCCCCTTCAAATATAACACTATCGTGCAAGATTCCGAGTTCAAAATATGACTCAAGCTGGAACATGGCACTCGCAAATACCCGATTAAATTTCAGCCAAAATCCACGTACAAAAAATGTTGCTGCGTCCACCGTTAAACTGGCATCTTCAATGACCATAAATAAATCGCAAGGTCAAACATTGCAAAAAGTAGGAGTTTTTGTAAAGGAACCGATATTAAGCCATGGGCAGCTTTATGTAGCCTTGCCTAGATTTCAGCTGGCTGATGATGTTCAACTAAGCATTATAGAGGGCAATCGACTAGATGAATTGGTTAAAAATTCTAAAAACTAGTAAGCTATATCTTCGACTTGGCCGAAGTAAAAATACCCCCACGGCCGATTCTTAAGGTTGGAAGAATCTTAAATTGGAGAGCTTTTTGGCCTTTTTATAAAGTTTTAAATTTTGGGGTTGTATGGGAGGTGGGCGTGTTAGATTGTGTATGACGCCCATTTTTCTAGCATACCTCAGTTTTGACATAGAATTATAGATTTATAGATTTTTCAATTTTGGGGTTGTATGGGAGGTGGGCGTGTTAATTGGTGGATGACTCCCATTTTTATAACACACCTCAGTTTTGACATTAAATACACAAATACCGAGTTTCCATCTTGTAACTTTAATATTAGCCTCTTTATAGATTGTTCAATTTTGGGGTTGTATGGGAGGTGGGCGTGTTAGTGGGTGGATGACGCCCATTTTTATAACACACCTCATTTTTGACATTGAAAACACAAATACCGAGTTTCCGTCTTGTAACTTTAATATTAGCCTTTTTATAGATATTTCAATTTTGGGGTTGTATGGGAGGTGGGCCTGTTAGTGGGTGGATAACGCCCATTTTTCTATGACATCTTAGTTTTGACATAAAATATACATATTAGTGTCCGACCGAAGTTGAATTTTTGCCGAAGCCGAAGCCGAAGCCGATTCTTCGGCAAAATGGAAATAATCGGCCGAAGGCCGAAGCCGAAGCCGAATAAAAAACAACTGTTTTCAAGTAAAAAAAATTATAAAATGTATTCTTTGCTTTTGTTAAGGGCCGATGTTGAGTGTGAACCACACCTAAACGTCAAGTTTTTTCTGCATTTCATTTGGCATTTCTCAATTTCAGACTAACTCAATTTGAACCATGGAAAGAAACATAATCGAGCCACGCGTTAAAATGGCAACAGTGGACGATCAATTTTCGAAGAAAATCATCTTCAGTTATGAGGCATATTTTCACCTCAGTGGATTCGTCAATAAGCAGAATTGCCGCATTTAGGCGAATGCTAATCCAAGAGTGATTGTCGAAAAACCAATTCACCCGCAAAGAGTGACTGTTTGGTGCGGTTTATGGGCTGGCGGCACTATCGGGCCATATTTATTCCAAAATGAGACCAGTCAGGTAGGTACTGTGAATGTTGTACGCTATCGTGAGATGATAACGAACTTTTTAAGGCACGAATCAGTAGATATAAATGTGGACATTATGTGGTTTCAAAAGGACGGTACACCTTGCCACACAACTAATGAAACAATGACTCTTTTGCGCGACAAATTCAATGGCCGTGTCATCTCACGTGGTGGCGATGTCAATTGGCCGCCAAGATCATGTGATTTGACACCTTTGAACTTCTTTCTTTGGGTTATTTGAAAGAAAAGGTGTTCGTTGATAAGCCAGCAACAATTCAAGAGCTAAAGGATGAGATAATTTGGCACATTAACGGCAAAGAACCTTAATTATGCCTCAACGTCATAGAAAATTTAGACCATCGGATGGAGGTGTGCCGCCGAGGTCGCGGAAGCCATTTGACCGATATTTTTTTTCATACATAATTGAACCATACCAATATTATAATAATAAAAAGAATTGGCAGTAATTTTCTGAATAATTTGTGTTTTATTATTTAATTAACCATCCTTTATATTCATTTCAGTACAAAAAAACTTACTGAACTCATTACATTCGAGTTAAATGGAAGAGTTTTTCTTCAAGATTCGGATTTTTCTGTAATCGAACTATTGACGTCAGGATAAAGTAGAAAAAATTGAATATATTTTCGATCCATTCGAGAAAAGCTACAGAAATGTAATACTATCTGAAATCTGGCAGAAAATTTCTAGTGTTAACTCGGCTTTTATATTTCAGTCCATAACAAAAGCAAAAACGTTACAGTCGGACTCGCTGCATTTATCATTTGAATAAAATTTTCACTGAATGAACACCAACTCATGAAAGAACAGAAAATGAGAGAAACACAAAACGAACAATGAAAATGTTAAAAATATTTACTGAATAATTCAAAAAAATTCAAAAAACTTTTTTAGTAAAAACAAAAAAAAATTGTTTAGTAAAGCAAAAACATTCGGCAAAAATAATCGGCTATTTCGGCCGAAGCAGAAGCCGAAGCCGAAGATCAAAATATCGGCCGATTATGCCGATTACCGAAGCCGAAGCCGAATAATCGGTCGGACACTAATACATATACTAAATTTCAGAATTTTAGCTTTAATATTAGCTTCTTTGCAGAGTTTTCAATTTTGGGGTTGTATGGGAGGTAGGCGTGGTTTTCATCCGATTTAGCCCATTCTCGAACTTGACCTTAGTTTTTTAAAAAAAAGCTTAAATATCGAATTTCATTACGATATCTTTAAAATTACGGCTGTAATCGTGTCGACAGACGGACAGACGGACAGACGGACAGACGGACAGACAGACGGACATGGCTAAATCAACTCAGGTGGTGATGCTGATCAAGAATATATATACTTTTCCATACCTACCACACCTCCTTTTGGGTGTTACACACGTCGTGACAAAATTAATATACCCCTTACGCAGTACGCGTGGGGGTATAAAAATTTACTTAAAAAATTTTACAAATTAAAAGTATTGTATATAAATTCAATAAATTTGTTGTCGCATTTGGTGCTCTAAATAGTTCCTTCCCTTCGTAGGACGATCTTTTACACTAGTTTATACCAGGGACCGAAAATAACTGTTATTTTACAATTTTCAAATGAAAAAGACATAATGAAAAAATTGTCGAAGGACTTTTTCAAAAAAACCATTATGATAAAATTGGCCTCAGTTTCACGAAAATTAAGTGCCTTTTAAATTTTCGACTGATTCCTTAAAAGTTTAAATTGAACTGTTATTTTTTGCCTTTTATTTTTTCGGGCAAAAATAACGGTTACTTTTGACCCTTTTTTAATCGGTCAAAAATAGCAGTTATTTTGTGACTTTTATTTTTTCGGTCAAAAATATCAGGCAATTTGTGTTTGTTTAAAGACCGCTTGACCGGTTAAAAAATTATTGAAACCATGTGTAAAATGTGCGCACCTATGAGACGAAAATAATGACATCAATAGTGTTTAAGTCGGTAAAACGGCCTTTGAGAAAATACAAAGTGCCTGATATTTTTGACCGAAAAAATAAGTCACAAAATAACTGTTATTTTTGACCGATTAAATAAAATTCAAAAGTAGCTGTTATATTTGCCCGAAAAAATATAAGGCACAAAATAACTTTTTTTTTTGTCGGAAAAAATAAAATTTAAAAGATAACAGTTAATGTGTGACTTTTTCTATAACAACCATAACCGGTACGGTCCCTGGTTTATACATAAAAGACAAGCGTCATGCTTCCAGGGGCGTACCGCGGCAATGTTGGTTGGGGCGGTGGGGTAGTAAGGTATTTTGGCCGACTGAACACCCTTAAGTCCCGACTTTTTTTTAATGCATCATGTTGAATTAACCAACATAACTCACACGTTCGATTAATATAAATAAATTCTTCATGGCAGTTTTCATAACGTTCCCTTATAAAAAGAAAATAATATAAAAGTATTTCAACACTATGGAATTAGCATTTAAAAATTTATTTTGGTTTTTTCTATTTAAGTGTACTCTTTTTAATTCTTAGTTTCAGTGTGAGAAAAATAAACAGAGCTTTCTTAATTCTGTAACTCTTTTCCGCCTAAAAAATCAGTTCTGTAATTTTTTTATAATTTTTTTTTATTGCATTATTGAGTAGCCCTACTCGATGTCCATCTATGCCAGTGGTTGGCAAAATTAAAAATGAGACTGTAAGTGAAAGTGAGACAAAACAATTGCATATCATTCAAAACAATGCTGCTTCGGCAATAGTTGTTTGTCGAGTGAGTGAAAGAGCATTAAATTACGTGAGAGTTTTGGCAAAGCATGTGCTTCATGAGTGCCGACCACTGATCTATGCGCAGAACGGTTTTTCGTTATCTCTTTTGGTCTAAGTATTGCATTACATTTTTTTATTAGTTCTGCAATAAATTCCTTGTAAAGTTTTTAAAATATTTATTTAAAAATTTGAAAAATCAGGTCCACAAATATCCACCGTCGTTTTTTATTTGTTCATTTAGAAATTATTATATGTATTTCTGGGCAAAATATTAAAAATCAATCGACTAAAGTTGGTTTAAGGTACGACTAAAAGTATTAAACAAACAAGGTACGTCTTAAGGTTGCAAAAAAGATTTGGTCAACTTGATTTCTCTGAGAGAATTTTTCATAGAATGCAGCTATAATAAAATCTAAACGAGACTGACCGAATAATACGACTGAAATAATATGCTATTGCTAAAGAAATGAACGACTGAAAACGAAAAGACACTGCATTTAGTTTTTGAGATTAAATACAGTTGGTTTTTGAGCATGGCTAAATGCAAATTTGGCTGACTGAAAGTTTGTTTAAGGTACGACTGAAAGTGAATTGGCTGACTGAAGATAGTTTTGGGTATGACTTAAAATGAAGTAGCCGTCTAAAGTTGGTTTTTGATATGGCTGATGGTGAAAATAGGAAAAAAATCGTACGGCTTACCTTGATCCGTTCATAATCATTGTAAATAAAAATCAACATTTTAAACAATTTCAGTAAAAAATAATAATAAGGCCGACTCTAAAAGAGTAAGGAGGGTAGTTTACCCCCTGCTAGTTTCGCATCTGCATGCTCCGTACCTAATATCATTCAAACTGTCATTATTTCATTCTATTACAGTGCTTTCAAACTTTTTCAACACATATTATACGAAAAAATTTGCAGCCTGAAAGTATGCAAAGATAATTTCATTGATATTAAAAGTGTTGAGTATAAATCGAATATATTTTTTGGCACATTCGTTAGTTGAAATGGTTCCAACCCGTCGTAGACTGGGCTTTTGAACAAGTCAGAAATTTAAGCAGATGAAATTAAAAACAGTGTTCGTCGTAGAACGGACTTTTAAGTGTGTCAAAATATCAAATATATTAAAAAAAAAAATATAAATTGTTTAGTTAAAAAAAATAAAGAAATAAATCTTTACAAAAAACCTTTGTCTTAATACAAACAAGCGACAAACTCCGCACCTAATATTGCTCAAACTGTATTTAATTTTGTTTTTACAGTGCTTTCAAAATTTTTTTTAAAGTGTAATACGAAAAAAATGTATAGCCTGGAAATATGCTGAGATAGTTTTGTTGATATAGAAAGTGTTGTGTATAAGTCTCATTAATTTTTTGTCATAATTTTGGCTTCAAATGGTTTCAAGACCGTCAAAGAACGGGCTTTCAAGTTAGTCAAAATATATTAAAAATATACTAAAAAAATAATATAATAATTTTTTTATATTTTTTATAATAAACAAATAAATCTTTACATACAAAAAACATGCGTCATGTTTCGCACTCAATATCGCTCAAACTGCAATTATTTCGTGCTATTACAGTGCTTTCAAACTTTTTAAAAGTATAATACGAAAAAATTTGCAGCCTGAAAATATGCTGAGATAATTTATATGTTATAGAAACTATTGCGTATAAATCCAGTGATTTTTTTCGCATTTTATATTTCCAATGTTTTCAAGCCCAAAGGTGGGACATAACATTCGCGGCAGAGAAAACAGACCTTTTATTAAAAATTCATAAATCAGTCAAAAACAAACATAATTCCAAAAATTGTTTTATTATTGTAGAGAATTGAACACATTACAAGAAAAAAAATTCAAAAATATATATTTTTCAATCCAATATGGTTTTATATAGCTCCAAACTGGCGGCAGAGTAAAAAACGGGGTCTCGTGACTTTAATGACTTTTTTTAAATTTTAACCAAATTGTTTAACATATGACAGGACGTTATTTTTAAATTTTTTTTTTTTTTTCAATTTTTGGTGATGTTCCAAATTTGAAAGTGTGTTTTTTCGAAAAAAATATTGACTTTGAAAATTTATAAAAAATCAAAAAAAAATTAAAAAAAAGCTCGCGTCACAAACCTGATAGCGAATCAAGTATAAAAAAATTAAAAAAAAAAAAATTCGTCAAAAAATGAACCCGCTAGTGCCGCAACCAGTACGAAAAACATGGTTTCAAGATAAAAAAGGCGAAAATTAAAAATGCGCTCTCACTAATCCATTAATTCTTTTTTTTTCTTAGAATCTTAAGAATATTTATTAAAATACAAAATTATAAAAAGAAGTTGATTTCAAGAAACGGCCAATGTCATGTCCCCTCTTAAGTTAGTGAAAATATGAAATACAATAAAAAAATAAAAGTGTTTTAATCAAAAATAAACAAATAAATTTCTAACTGTATAATTTCGTTCAAACTGTAATAATTTTTTTGCTATTACAGTACTTTCAAACTTTTTATAAAAATATAACACGACAAAATTCGCAGCCTAAAAATATGCTGAGATAATGTATTTGATATAGAAAATTTTGTGTATAAGTCTAATAAATTTTTTGCCACATCTTGAGCTTAAAATGATTTGAAAACGGGTTTCAGAACGGGTTTTTAAGCAAGTCAATATATAATATATATGACAAAAAAATTCAAATTTTTTATTCCAAATAAACAAATAAATCTTTACACATAAAAAGCAAGCGCCATGATCCGCACCTAATATCGCTTAAGGGGAGACATGACATTGGCCGTTTTTTGATAATAAGTATAGTTTTGTATTTTAGTAAATATTTTTAAGATTCTAAGAATAAACATTTCATGGAAAAATTTTTATGGGTTCAAAAGTTACAGCCGGATTAGTGAGAGCGCATTTTTAATTTTCGCTCATTTTTTTCTTTGTTCACAAACTTTCAACGCGTTTATCTCGAAACCATGTTTTTCGTACTGGTTGCGGCACTAGCGGCTTCATTTTTTGACGAAATTTTTTTATTTTGTATTTTTTTAAACTTGATTCGCTAACGTATGAGACGACTTTTTTATTTTTTTTTTTTTTATTTTTTACGAATTTTTTAAGTCGATATTTTTTTCGAAAAAACACACTGGTGATGGAACATCACCAAAAATTTCAAAAAAGCTCCTGTCATGCGATAACCAATTTTGTTAGGATTTAAAAAAGTAATTTTTTTTCCAGATCGGTCAGTTTTTGCGACTCCCAGCGCTGCAACCACGAGGCCCCGTTTTTTGCTCTGACATCAGTTTGAAGCTCTATGAAAGCATGTTGGAGTGAAAAAAATATTTTTTTGAATTTTTTTCTTGTAATTTGTTCAATTCTATACAAAAATAAAAAAACATTTTTGGAAAAATGTTTGTTATTGACTGAGTTATGAATTTTTAAAAAGGTCTGTTTTCTCTGCCATTTTATATATAAAATTTATTATAAAATAATATAATATTAAATTAATATTATATATAATATATATAATATAAAATGAAAAAAGTCAACATATAAGTCAAAAATAAATCTTTACATACAAAAACCAAGTGGCGTGCCTACCTTATATTACTCAAACTGAATTTATTTTGAATACTACAGTGCTTTCAAAATTTGTAACTTTTATTATGACATATGCTAAAAAAAATTTGCAGCCTGAAAGTATGCATAGATAATTTTTTGATATAAAATGTGATGTGCATAAATAAAAAAAAATTTGTTGTTGCATTTTTCACAGGAAATTGTTACAATCCGTCCAAGGACGGGCTTTTAAACTAGTCAGAAATAAAAAAATTTAATTTAATATTTAGAAATAGTTATAAATATTTTTTTAATTATTTAAATAATTAATTTTTAATCAAAAGAAAATAAAAAAAAATTCAAACTTTCTCAAATTCTTCTATGATACTCTATAGATTTCTGCACTCAAAGATGATATCATGTCAAAAAGGTAGCTTGTCAGCAATAATGTATGGCTTTGTGACTTTTTTTGCCTATGTTGTCGATGCAAGCGTATGTGTTAGATATGTATTTGCATGTATGTGTAGATGTGCTGCTTAATCGCACACATGTTTGCATAACATTTTAGCTTTAGGGTAATTTTTCAAAGGTCAGACAAATAACTAAGCCTGAACACCAAAATCTACTCCAAAAAGATATTAACGCCCAACAAGAAAACAAAAACAACAACAACACAAACATCATCACCATTTCAGCCGAAGGTGTTGCTTATAACATAACAACTTTTGCTCTTACTTTTGTGCATAATGATGATGAATGACCTCTACCTACAGCAAACACCGCATTTTTAATCGAAAAAAACCGTCAACTAACCTAAAAGTATGCTAACAAAATTACAAAAAAAAAAAAAAGAAAACAAAAAATAACCTCTAATGCGCTACTTAAGCTGAGGTTGAGCTTTTCTTGACGCCAACATTTTGCTAATGCTTTTAAGTGTTTGTTTGTTTTCTGTTTTTTTTTTCAAACAAATTTTTTTTTTTGACACCTGCTACACTTTAAAATTTACACTCTCAAACTACATTTTTTGACGTATGTTAGCATTATTTTTTTGTAATTTTTTATTTTTCTTTTTTTACAGCTACAGCAAAAAAATGTCAAAAAAGCAGAAAAATCATCACAAAAAATAGCGTTGAATTTGCAAAAATTGAGCAGCAAGATTTTCACGCGAAAAAAAAAAACAAACAAAAATTCAACAACAACAAATAGCATCCACGACCTGGCAGCAGCTAAAGCTCAATAATGCCAGCTCACCGGGGCAGCTGCTGAGCTGCTGTTGTGTCGCGGCGCCTTGTTTAGCTGCAAAACGTATAGCGCCATAGCTACACTCTGTAATTATTTGTTGTTATTCTGTTTTTTCTTTTTTTTTTTTCTTTGCATTGTTGCTGTTAGCGAAACGAGGCATTAAAGTGAAATTAAGACGACTTTTGTGTGTGAGCATAAAACCCTCTCGACTTGCTCTACCGGCAGCAGAAAAAATCGCACACACACACACATTTTTGTATGGTTCTCTGTTATGTTGTTTTATTTATTGGGTTTTGTTTGAATTCTTGCTCTTCCGAGTGGCAAGCATATTAATTTCGAAAAACAAATATTTAAACATGCTGCTAATGAATATGTTTCGAGCTGTTGCTAATTAATTAGATGACTGCAGTGTGGCGTTTGTTATGCTTTTGTTTTTTGTTGACAAGCAAAATCCTTTCTGCCTGAAGTGCTGTTTTTCAAATACGCAGCTTCTGTTAGTTTGCTTTGGGTTTCCGGCTATAAAATAGCTTGAGGGCTGAATAGCTGACACGTGCGTCAGCTCAGCATAACAGAGATATTTGCTTTTTTTTTTGGAATCCCGACAGCCTTGTGAGTTCTTATATTTTTCTTATATAATCACTGTGTGGTAATTAACATGATTCGATATCAGTTTGGCGCAAATATTTGTGTGCAAAAATCAGTGAATTTCAGGCAAGTTATATTCATAAATAATTACAAAATATTTTGTTTTGTACTTATATTAAAGAAAAAGGATTTTATCTTTAATTTTATAAGGCATCTATGTACTGTTCAATACGATTTGATAGCATTAAATTGCTTTTATCCGTGGCTTAACAACAATTTTTCGTGAACACACTTTAAGTTTCTACATCTCAGTTCTTTTGTAAGAATAACTACTGCACAGATCTTATCTGTGCAATTTTTGCCAAATTTTGACAGATATATAAACAACATAAGCATAACGTAGTTGAACATCATAAAAAAAAAAACATTAATGTAATAAAAATTCCACGCAACGCATTAAATATATATAAACACTGGCATAAAATATAAATATATATATATATATATATAACAGCCCTTATAATGCTCTTCAACTAATTACTTGATTAGATATTTCAGGTGCTAAACACAAGCGTCACGTCACGGCATGCTATTAACGCATTATACAAGCAATTGAATGGCGTGTTACAAAACCATTCACCAGGGCGTATGATTGATATTAATACTCAATCAAAGTGCAGAGTTTAAGTGAAGAATTTGTGTTAAGCTGCTTGACTTAACTTGACCTTAAATATGAAGCATACCCAAACAAAAGACAGCAACCCTTTCACATGGTGGGACAGCCAACTCAACATGGCTTAACTCAAAATTAGCAGTATTAATTTCATTAATTGTATAATTAATGTAAATAATTAATAAGGATTTAATTGGATTTGAAGCTGCTCTTAAGATGAATAATAAACAAGAACTAAACATAAGGCAGCAACCTATGACACAATACAAGCAGCAACACAAACACAACCATGCACACACATAGCCACACACTGACGCACGAGTATACGCACACATGCATATGCTTCAGTTTTGCTTTCATACAGCAGGTTGTAGGAGCAACTTTTCTTAATTACTTGGTAGAAAATTGAGTCTAAGGCTGTGATTATTAAGTGCGCAGCAAGCAGCAAGAAAGTTAAGGCAACTACATAACACCAAAAAAAAAAATATACAAAAAAACCAAACAACACAATAACAGCTACCCAAAAGCAGCAGCATGTAGATTAAATGCCAGCATGTTCTGCGCAGCCAGAGTCTGTCAAGACTTGATCAAGTCTTGCGTTTGCAGCATCAACTCATGCTGCTGCAGCAGTAAAAAAAAGTTTTTTTTTTCTGTTTTGTTACCAACAACTTTTACATTAGCTGCTTTAAAACACGAAAGCTTATGTTTCTTATAACATCGACTACAAGTTTTAATAAATTTTTAATCGAAATGTTGAACATTTATTCGGCTTTTAATGGAGTTTTTCATCCCTCAACATTTTGCTGCATAAACGAGCAAAGTTTTAAATAAGCTTAAAGCGAGCTTTAAGCAGCCTTAAAGCTGACGAGCACACACGTTAGAAACATTTCAGGACAATTTAAAGGAATGCGTTTAAATTTGCGGCATCCTTTTTAAGTGAATGTCTAGAAAAGAAAGTGATAAATTATTCGCATAAAATATAAAAATCAAATTCGACATCGGCATCAACATCAACATCAACATCAACATCAACATCAACATCAACATCAACATCAACATCAACATCAACATCAACATCAACATCAACATCAACATCAACATCAACATCAACATCAACATCAACATCAACATCGACATCAACATCAACATCAACATCAACATCAACATCAACATCAACATCAACATCAACATCAACATCAACATCAACATCAACATCAACATCAACATCAACATCAACATCAACATCAACATCAACATCAACATCAACATCAACATCAACATCAACATCAACATCAACATCAACATCAACATCAACATCAACATCAACATCAACATCAACATCAACATCAACATCAACATCAACATCAACATCAACATCAACATCAACATCAACATCAACATCAACATCAACATCAACATCAACATCAACATCAACATCAACATCAACATCAACATCAACATCAACATCAACATCAACATCAACATCAACATCAACATCAACATCAACATCAACATCAACATCAACATTAACATCAACATCAACATCAACATCAACATCAACATCAACATCGACATCGACATCAACATCAACATCAACATCAACATCAACATCAACATCAACATCAACATCAACATCAACATCAACATCAACATCAACATCAACATCAACATCAACATCAACATCAACATCAACATCAACATCAACATCAACATCAACATCAACATCAACATCAACATCAACATCAACATCAACATCAACATCAACATCAACATCAACATCAACATCAACATCAACATCAACATCAACATCAACATCAACATCAACATCAACATCAACATCAACATCAACATCAACATCAACATCAACATCAACATCAACATCAACATCAACATCAACATCAACATCAAAATCAAATTTGATATCGACATCGATTTTGATATCGACATAAATTTTGATATCGACATCAAGTGTGATCATCAACATCACCATCGACATCGTTGTTTTTACTCTTGACGAAATCTACCAGGCGTTAGACAAGTGACTTTAGTTGTCGATGATGATGATGTCAAGTTGATGTCAAGTTGATGTCGATGTCGACATCAATTTTGATCTTCAACATTGACATCGATAGTTACACAGACAGCGACATCGACATTGACATCGAAATCGATTTTGATATCGATATCGAAATCAATTTTTATATCAATATTGACATCGACATCGCCAGCGACACAGACATCGAAATCGACACCAACATCGACAGAGACACACACGTCGACATCGATATCGATTTTACTCTTGACGAAATCTGCCACGCCTTGGATAAGTGACTTCAGATGAGGATGATGATGTCGAGTCGATGTCGATGTCGTTTTAGATGTCGATGTCGTTTTAGATGTCGATGTCGATGTCGATGTCTATGTCTATGTCTATGTCTATGTCTATGTCTATGTCTATGCCTATGTCTATGTCTATGTCTATGTCTATGTCGATGTCGATGTCGATGTCGATGTCGATGTCGATGTCGATGTCGATGTCGATGTCGATGTCGATGTCGATGTCGATGTCGATGTCGATGTCGATGTCGATGTCGATGTCGATGTCGATGTCGATGTCGATGTCGATGTCGATGTCGATGTCGATGTCGATGTCGATGTCGATGTCGATGTCGATGTCGATGTCGATGTCGATGTCGATGTCGATGTCGATGTCGATGTCGATGTCGATGTCGATGTCGATGTCGATGTCGATGTCGATGTCGATGTCGATGTCGATGTCGATGTCGATGTCGATGTCGATGTCGATGTCGATGTCGATGTCGATGTCGATGTCGATGTCGATGTCGATGTCGATGTCGATGTCGATGTCGATGTCGATGTCGATGTCGATGTCGATGTCGATGTCGATGTCGATGTCGATGTCTATGTCGATGTCGATGTCGATGTCGATGTCGATGTCGATGTCGATGTCGATGTCGATGTCTATGTCGATGTCGATGTCGATGTCGATGTCGATGTCGATGTCGATGTCGATGTCGATGTCGATGTCGACACTGCAAAAAAGTGGCAGCTGTTTAATATTTTGTAATCGCAGATGGATTCAATTTTCTCGAAAGTCTTTAACTACTCCTCAAAGAGCAAATACAAATGCCACCCTAGAAGACTCGAGTACAGCAGCTTGCTGTATCTGAAGACAACCAATACCTCAAGCTAGCAAAGGACATCCATTGAAAAATATTGAGCCTTGGGCTTCTTGGTAAATGTGCAAAATGCCTCAGAAGCTGACTGACCCTGATGTAATCGTTGTAGAAAAAGCAGGTGAGCTCTCAGACAGCGAAATAATCCAAAAGATGGAGCTATAGAACGCTCTCGAAAGGGTCTTTAGAGTTAGACGCGGTGGAAGTGCTTATCCTACTTAAGCGGTTCACAAACCAGTCGACTCAGCAGCTAGCAACACTGAGTCGAGGACCCTCACGGAGGAGGCACAGGTCGACCTTTCACAGACCTTGATGAGGTGACAACACCTTATTGTGTGCGTAACGCAATTCTGAGGCATATTTGCAGCTCAAAAGGGGTAACCGTAAAGTCACTGCATAGAGCTTATGACGTGAAAAACCTACTAGTGGTAGAGGAAAAAAAACTTTTTATCCTAAAGTTGGCTGCTGGGCTACATGTAGCGTCCGAGCAAAATTTGCTCCAGCCAGGTGCTTCAAGTTTCTCGACTTAGAGCAAAACGCACAAACTTGCAACAACACAGATCGATGTAAGTGTTGTTTGAAATGCGGAAAAGAAAGCCTTAGGCACGAGAGTGTAGTGCGAAGGCTGGAGATATCCCTCCTTTAAAGAAGTCCCCAAGCCAAAGGGAAGATGATATTCCTAAAGTGGAATCTAAACAACTGCCGTACTGTGCAAGATCTATTGGCGCAAACGATCAGAGACCTCAGCACCGACCTAGCAAACTTTATGCCAAAAACCCAGAAATTTGGTATTCGAACAACACTGAGAAAGCCACGATAAGGTTGTGCGATAGAAATCTTCGTATAGATCTTCGTTCAGGTTGTGAGCTGTTATCTTGGCCCAAGTTTATCTCTAGAAGTGTTTGGAGAGATCATAGATGCTACAGTTGAAGACGTACGAATACTTATCCAATTTTTACAGCAGGCAATGTTAAAGATTAGACCGTAGAAAGCGTCTCCACTGAAAACCCTGTGAAAAAGCCCTTGGAAGGTCAGTTCTGAATACCTGGAAGCCTTTTTTGGCAAGTGACCGAAGGCATCTTCCTGAACAAATGGAAACGGACGCTGTTATCGTTGTCTTAAAGTTACCTGACAGGCTGACATCAGTCTCCTTTTGGTGCTTGGAAAGTTACTAGAGAGGGTCATGTAAAAATGGCTCTAGGAGTGCGAAGGTGCTGTGAAAATATTGATGACCTACTAGTATTGGCGGAAGGTGTTCCCTTGCTGAACTTGAGATCAAGGCGAGGTAGGTAATTGCTGCTGTTAGTGCATGGGGGGGCTCAGGTGGAGGTTGACTTGGCAAGGGTCAAGACGTTGATAGTGTTGCTCAAGGGTAAATGATCACATGGTCGCTAGTTTTTTATCAGCCTGGAGGGTTTGGAGGCTTCAGGTACATGACTTAAGTGAAATACCTGGAGATTGACATGAAAAAAAGAACGAAATTTTAAGAGTAACTGGGGACTTAGTAGGCGGGCTATCCATCTGATGTATGATGGGCTGATAGCAGCTTGTGTAACTAACGGTTCGTCAGTGTGAGGCGACGTAATCAGTTTTGCTGTGGGCTACCGCAAGATATTCTCGTGTCAGAACGTGATCTTGATTGGATGTATGCCGGTGTGCCGTACGATCTGTACTGATGCAGTTCAGGTGTAGATGGGAGTGCTCCCTTGGATTTGGTTGCGATGCCAAGCAGCATAGCGTATTGAATTCAAGGTGGGCTGCACTTGTTTGCACCTGATTGGGTTTCGGACATGCTAGATAGGAATTAAAGCTCTTCAGAGAGTAAGGCTATGTATTGTTTGAGTCAAAATAGTTGAGTAACTTGCCAATTTTTACGTGACAAGACTTTTGAGAAAATTTGGTTGGACTTTGGCTTACCTTAAGTCTAGGTTGCCGGTTGCCTGTCTCCGCAGTTTTGCTTTAAAGGAATCCCAGCACAGTTGAAGGCTGCCACTGTGGACTAATTCTCGATAATTGGTCACATATGTTGGGCGTATGTCTTATTTATGAAGAAGATTCAAGTTTTGGATTTCATGGGCATTATTTAGTCAACAAATGTTGGATTTAAAATCAGCACTTCGCTTGCATCTAGTGAGCAAATTGTCAGATTAAACATTTTCGCATGTTACGTGTTTACAAGACGCCATATTAGGTGAATGGTTGTTTATAAATATTCATCTGAATGTTAGTCCGTTGATCCAACTTGGTGAATCTTTTGTGAGAGGTTGTTTTGGCAAAACATTGAACACTTGATGGTTAACAGTACGAAGCTTTGATGAGCTCTACTTGTAGTAGATTTATTACGAGATCTGACCAAGTGCTTGAGACCTTGGAACTACGGGAAGTCAGCGGCTAGTGGCTTCAGCCTGGCTGAGTTGTTAAGCTGGCACTTGAAGGAGCTTCGTGGTGGTTTTTATTTACATAACGGGCAGAACTCCTGTTCAAGTGTGCAGTTGCATTTTTCAACTGGGTGCTGTACTCCTGAGTACAGAAGCGATATGCCTCCATACAAACCAAGGGTTGCTAATGTCATCTTAACAAAAAGTAATAAAATTGGTACCTTTGAACTCTTAAAGGCGATCCAGCCAACTCCGTGTGTCTCCTGTGTTAAGAGCATCGTAGAAATAAACCTAAGAAATAAACCTTAGATATAAACTTGAACAATTACTTTTCATCATAAAATTTAAAGTCTTAAGTTAAGATTTTAGCCCAGACAACTTTAAGCTCTTCACAGTCTTCTAGTTGCCTAGATTTTATGCTGAGCTTTTTTATATGCAATTTTTTGACGTGTAACATGAAGATTTATGACCTAACTGCTGATTGTTACATGTCAACTCTTTCAATAAAAATCATCACTTCTTCTGCTTTTGGGTGTTGCTGTAACTTGTACACCAGTTGGGCATCAATATTTGTTTGTTTTTACTTGCCTGAAATGGGCAACCCTTTAAAACGACAGCCAAATGTCATATAAATGAGCTACGCACATTGAATGGGTCAGCAAAAAATCCAATCTAAGCTGGCAGCCGTGTGTAAAAAATTAAAAAAAAAAAAACATTAAAAAACAAACGTATAAACAAGCTTGTAACTTGAAAAAAAATCTGCACATTTAATGTGCGAGTCGTAAAAGCGAAGGACATGTGATAAATGACAGTTTCTGCGCTTCGCTATTTTGTTTTTTGTTTGTTTATATTTTCTTTTATTTATTTTGTATATTTTTTTTCTTTTTTTTTTGCATGTGCTCTTCACTGATTTCATGTCATTTACAGCAGAAATACAAATAAAGCTTGTGGATAGCGGAGGAAAAAAATTAAAAATAAAAACAGCACCTACAGCAAAAACGGCTTGACATGCATACTTATGCAGAAAGTTTTCAGGTAGCAGCAGCAGCACGTCTCACGGGCAAACTGTAAAATATTCCCAGCTACAGCATTAATATTGCCGGCAAATAGCGTGCGGGAACGAGACCAACAAACAGCTGAAGTGAGTTGAGTGAAGGCGTGCTACCGTGTGTTGTAAGAAAAGTTAAAGCAGTTGATAGCGCAGCGGAAAATATCGTGCAGTGTCAGCAACAAAATCGGCGTAGCATGCATTAAGAGAATTAAAATTAATTTTTTTCTTTCCAACAAAATGTACAAAAAACTAACTGACAGCGGCTGAGGCAAAGTATTACGGCGTGTTCTTAATGCGACTTATTTGCATTGCATGCCAGTTGCAGTGCGCCTGGGCGAAAATGTGCTGCCAGCTGGACCGGCGGAATGTTGCACTAAGATTGTCATCGAGCCAGGCTCTTTAGGGCTGGACAACATGAATGACATGAATACCTGCAACGGTTGTTTCTGTCTGCGCTGTCTGTCTGGAGATTTAAAGTGAGAACTTGACTGTTGGACTGACGGACTGACTGAATGAGTGACTGACTGAATGAGTGAGTGAGTGACTGTCTGGCTGCAAGTTGAGTGGCTCTGCTGCGCAACGGTCTGCTTTATGAAATGCTCTCATTAAAATTCATTTTAATTCTGTGTTAATACTTTGAGTTCAAAGCTTTCAGCACAGCAAATGTAATTTTTATGGTAAGAAAACCTCATAAATATGTTGTAGATGAGTTTTACAATTTTACGCAACAGTGAGTGTTTGTTAAAAATGGAAATACATATGTGGACTCGTTCAGCAGATGTGTGAAATACACAGTAATTAATGTTGTAATTTAGGAAACAATTAAGCTCTATATATATTTTTTTTTATTTACTAATAAGCCACAGTTGTCCGACATTTTGTCTTTATCAATAATACTTTTGTATATTTGAAAAATTTTAATAATAAAAAACGTTAAAATATTTGCATATTATTTGTATTTGAAAGCAAATTTTATTAAATAGTATAATGATAATGGAGTGAAGATATTTTCATTTAAGTTATTTAATACTTCGGTATAAACAACGTTTTTTGTTTCATTGGCACTACCAGGAATAAGAAAAATCTGATTTTCTGCTGTACCGACTCGTTTATCATAATCTACTTCTACGTTTTTCAAAATTTTTTGTTAAATATTTATTATCCTCCACCCGCAAAGCGTAGCGGGCACAATAATTTTGTCACGAAATTTTTTCACGACCATGAGTCGATTAAGCCATGCCCGTCTGTTCAATTATTTGTTCACAAAATTACCAGTGTTGCCGTTTTGGCTATTTATAGCCAAAAGTGGCTATTTTTTTTGATCGTCATCAGTTTTGGCTATTTGACGATTTTATTTTTCATTTGGCTATTTTTTTACACGGCTTTGTTTTTGCATTGCGGCGAAAATTAATTTTTTATTTTACATATAACATTTTCAATTGCCTGTGAATCGCCAGCGAATCGCTTGAAAGATCAAGCAATTGCCTTTGAGCTCATCTGAGAATGATTCGGGTATCACCGGGAATATTCGCCAATGAACCGCCGAGAGGAGTTATAAGAAATTCGCCGAAAAAGGTATCAAACGAAATCCTTTTAAGAGTCCTCAGCAATTTATTCTAAAGCATAGTTGTTCTGTCCGAATTCAATGAATTTTTTTGTGAATTTGTTTTTATGTTACTTCGATATAATGCGACTTTGTTTCCTAACTATAATAGTTCAACTTTTTGATTAATTTTAACGATTTTTCAGAACCTGCTTCATATTCCCTGATAGATTTTGAACATTTTTCAAAAATCCATCCTCCAACAAACGCCGAAATGAGCGTAGGAAGATTTTGAAAATTTTTGTGACTCGCGCATTCATTGCTTAAGCATTTGAAAAGCGATGCATTTTCCCAAAAACACTTGGGCGAATTACTGGTGCATCGCAAAATTCACTTCTCTGCCAAACGTCTTCCAAATGTTTGCAGGGAAATGATTTAAAATTTGAGAGTGAATTCTCTCTTCATTTGAACACGACCTGCCAGTGATGCTAATCGTGCAGCCAATCGCAAGAATATCCAATAATTTGATATGTGACATCTCGAATCACGTGGCACATAAGAGTATGCAACAATGTATATAACTTTGATCATTGAAAATAATTGTGGTTTGGTTTCAAAAGTAAAATTAAGCAAGTCAGCATTTAAAAGTAAGTTGACGAGCACTCCGCCACACATAAAAAATTCTTCACTTCCCAGTTGGAAAAGGAGCCCTGCTGTATGCGGGCCCGCTCATATCTTTTTTCTATAGGCATGTCCTAGGAGGGCATGTATGCCATATGAACTGCCGTGGTAGGAATGCTGCATTGATACCGTTAGATGAATGCTGCATTAATGCCAAATGACAGATATAGCAGGATTCTTTACATGCATCCAACATTGCTGCCGCGGAAATTCATTTCGTAGACATGTCGTCCTATTACATGCCTATAGAAAAATATCTAAGCGGGAATTGAGACGAGAATGTCCGCTGAGCATCCAAGACATGTTGCCGGCATCATACATCAAGGCTATTTTTACAACGGCCTATATAGCGATCTGCAGTATAAACAAAACTAAATATTTGATGTTAGAAATATTTTATATTTTATAAGTAGAAAATGAATTTACCTGGTTTTTAAAATGAACATTCCACGTTGAACTTAACTTTCCAAATGAGAACATCGATAGCAAAACTGTACGTGCGCAATTGTAGAAATCAAATTTACAGTTAGTTTTTTCTTCGACACATGCTACATATGCTCGCTTTGAAACGACGCGGCAGTTTAAGTATTACTACAAACTACACAAATCTGAGTGTTCATAAATGCAGCTTTGGTTTTTTCGTCGCTTAACTAGAATTTTGAATTCGCAAACATGATACATACCTCCTTTAGAAGTAACGAAGAATTTTTAAGTTTTCAAAAAGTGAACTTCTAAAATTTACATTGAAATTATAACCTGCCACATTCATTCTTTCGGCAGGCCTGCCATATTTTTCATCTGGGTTGTTTCACTTGATTTCACTTTCTCACCTACTTATCTTTCTCCCATGTCTGACCCAAGGCAGACTTGACTTTAATAGGTTTGACACCTGAAATCCTTGGTTCGAAGCTAAAAAAAAATGCAATACTTTTTCTTACTTCCGAAAATGCAAATGCCTTACTTTTATGAAGTTTTCTCTACTCTTATCAAGTATAAAATAAATGAGCTAAGGTCCTTCTATATTAAAGGTCCGTCTATTTAAAGGATATATGCCCTAAATATGTTTAAAACATGCTCTTATATTTTTATTATATAATTTTATATAACATACTTAAAAACAAACATGTTTGTAAATCAATTTCCAGGGAAAAAACGGTACAAAAAACAAGTTAGTTAAAAATGGTATGAATGTTAGTTTTGTTTCTTTTTTTCTAATACAATTAATAAATCTTTTGGCTATTTTTTTTACATTTTGGCTATTTTTATTTTGTGTTTTGGATATTAACATAAATTTACTCCGGCAACACTGATGATTACAGCCGTCTCTTTATTGCAAATCTCTTTAAAGTCCATAATGAAATAATTTTCATGATTTGAGATTTGTCATACAGTGGTGCTCCAGTTTAACGAAAGATATAATGTCCAGGGTCGTTTGGTAAATCGAAAAGTTCATTAAATCGAGAAGTTCATTAAATCGGTAATACTATTTTCGAGTTTTTTATCATATAACAAAGCTAATAAATTTCAAAACCAAACGCAGCACGCTCAGAGAAGCAAATTTTTGTTAAATAGAATACCTACAATTTCAAATGTTCGCAATATAGAGTCAACCTTGAACATTAAATAAGGGTTTGTTATATTGGAAGTTCGTTAAATCGGTGATCGCTAAATTAGAGCACCACTGTAATGCTTAAATTTGAAACATATACCCTCAAGTTGAAATTCAACAAAATTTTGTGAATACTTCCATAGCAAATGATGTCACCAAAATATCAAAACCTTCATAATTTACACAAAAATTAATGTGTTGAATTGAAAATTCATACATTGGTCTTGTCTGAAATATTAAAATATCTTTCTTTCTCAAGTGTAAACTAAAAAATTTTAAAACTAAAATAAAAATATGTGTAAAGAAATTGCATGCGGCGAAACAAATATGCACACATTGGCTTGCAGCTCACCATTCTACAGCAACAACAGCTTAGCCAGCTTTATTTAACTTGTATTCCCATCACGTCAAAGAGCGCCAACTGTTTTTGGTTACTCTTCGAATGAGTGTGGAGAGCGTGATCAATAAACTTTAAAGAGAAGGGTTGATAGCAACATGTAGTCGAAAGTCTCGTAGCACAAACGCATGAAGAGCAAACGACCAAGCAATGCTTAGCATCGGTGATAATTCCTAAAAAACTTAACAACTTAATTAAATATATTTATTGTAAAATTTTCTTAAATAAACCCCGCTTATGGCATTCTATAGCACAAATATGATATTTTAAAAGATTTTTCATAAAAATCGGTCCAGTAATTTTGGAGTCTACTGCGCACTTAATATTTCCACTTCAACTTTATATAAAAGTATAGATTTATTTATTTAATCCAGTATAAATTTTAAAATATATATTTTTTTTAAAATTATTAAACCATAGAAGGATTGAAATTATTGTACATGGACTTGTGTCTTACTACTTACTAACTAGAATATTTAAGAAAAACAAATTAATAATATTGAATTAATTTAATTTCTTTAAACATATTTTGCATTGCAACTTTTTATTAATTTACAAAATTTCTAAATAATTCTTTGTCTTAATATACTATAAATAAAAATTCATAAATTATGTTTGATCCAGATGAACAGATGTAGGTATGCGTTCTGTGAAAAATTAAATGTTACAAGCAAAAAACATGTTTTTTTACCATTTTGCATATTTTACCAAACATGCATATTTTACCAAAAATATGCAGAAATCATTTTAATGAGCTCCACTAACTTTTGAGACCCCGACCGGCGGAATCTAAATTTCGATCCGGTCTATTGTACACTCAGAAAAAAACACATATCTCTCTACTAAAAAAATTTTTTTTTCATTAGAAAAAATTTTTACATTTTTAAAGAAATATTTCTTCACTTTTGGGCAATGAAAATATTTCAATTTCTCTAGTAATGATAAGTATTTTTCTCGCACAAAAATTATCATTTATAGAGAAAATTTTATTGAAAATGAAAAATTTTTTCCTATGTTCTGATAAAAAATTCACAAGGAGAAGTATTTTTTTCAATAAAAGTAAATTTTTTTCTATCTTAAGTCTTAAGAAAAAATAAGAAAATAAGTCTTTTTCTCTAAAAACGATATATTTTTATGTATTTTTCTTTTTCACAGAAGCTTTTTATTACTTTTAAGAAATTTTTCGTGGCATTTGTAGGTCCACTAAACTTACAGTTATAATACACAAAATTATTTTGGGGATTATAACCACCCTTGCAAGAGGTTATACTCCCCAAGACATTTGTGACATCCTCAATAATGTTGTGGGTTATGACTGCCAACGAAACGGACATAATCCCCAAATTAAATTTGAAAAAATTTTGTTTTTATTATAATAAAATGCGATTTGTTTTTGTTTTTAAAGAATTTAGTAACTGTTATTATAACTATTTTGGTTGTAAAATATAGTTAGCGCAGCAGCCAAAATTTTTTTAAATAAAATCGCACGATTTTAAATCATTTAATTCATACAAAATCGCCTGCTGCAAAAGATTTTACCACTCGATTTTTAATAAAAATATTTTACTGTTTTTAGTTTAAATGATGTATCGAAGGCGAAACATTTTTATTAAAAATGTCGCAATTTTTTAATTAAAGATTCAGTTCCTAGGGGAACTTTGCTTGGGTACTTTTCCTATATTAATTTTTTACATTATTTTATATGGGAGATGCATGCCAAAGTTGGCCAAACTTAATAAAATTTGGTCAAACGACTAGGCAAATAGATGTGCACTGAAAATGAAAGAAATTGATAAGACCTTAGGGGTACCTCCCTAGGATCTATATATATTTATGTACATAATTTGTATAGAAGGTACGTTCAAAAGTAACCCGATCCTAACGAAACTCAGTGAGAATGCTAGACAGATAGATAATAGATATTGATTGAAACTTATAGAAATTAGTTATACCTTATTTTTTTAGGGCCATGAATTATTTCTTTCTACTCAGAATTGTTCTGAGGACATTCACGCGTTTGCTGAAACGTGGTTGAATGAAAGCATTACTGACTTGGAATTGTTTGACAATAGTTTCCAAGTATTAAGAAAGGACAGATACGCCAGCAATATTTCCTCTGTTGGTGGTGGTGTTCTTATAGCTGTAAGGAACTGCTTTGTTAGTTCCTTTGTTGACATACTCTGCGCTTCTAATATTGAACTAATATGCGTTAAGGTTATACATTGCAGCTCAAATGTATACATAATTAATGCATATGTTCCTCCAAACAGTCATGTAAGGGTTTATAAAAGTCTGGCTGACTGTCTAGACTCTATTCTTAATATTCTTGACGTTAATGACGACATTTTATTGTTGGGCGATTTTAATCTGCCCGACTTAAAATGGCATTCTTCTGACGATGATACATTTTTTTGTGCATCTAATGCGAAGACTCTTGCGAAACATATATTCGTTGATAGTATATGTTCTGACTTACAACAAGTTAGTTGTATATATAATAATCTGGAAAGACTTCTTGACCTGGACAGTAACAATGTCATTGTTAAGAGGGCCTTACATGCTCTTACTACTATTGATGCATATCATCCACCTTTGAGTATTTGGTATAAATCGGATAGGGAGAATAAAGTTAATTCGAGTTCAATGGACAAGGTTTATGAATTCAATTTTAAAAAAGCTGACTTTTTGAAGTTGAATCATTTACTCCACAGTAAACTTAACATAATTTTAGAATACAAAAATGAACATAATCTCGATGAATCCATTCATTTTTTTTATTTGGAACTCTTTGCTGTAATTTCTCAGTCTGTACCATATAGCCTCAAATTTGCAAAGAACTCGGCGTACTCTTGGCACACTAAAGAACTGAAAACACTTCGCTATAACAGGAATAGAGCATGGAAGAGATATGTCTGTAGTTTGGACTCAAATGACCTGGAAATCTACAAACGTTTGTTTCTGGAATTTCATAACCTTTCAGCTGTTTTATATAATGAATATTTAGATAATATTAAGCTGAGAATATTGTCTGATCCAAAGAGATTTTGGGGGTTCATAAATACTAAGAAAAAATCTGATGGATTTCCTTCATCCTTCAAAACTCTTGATGGATTTACGGACGATCCTTCTATAATTTGTGGCCTTTTTGCCAATCTCTTCAAGGAATCTTTTTGTTCAGGTTCATTTAACCCTGATGAGGATTACTTTGACTACATGAACTCTTCACCCAGGGTCTCTTTGGAATTTATATTCTTAACATTGGAGGATATTTTAAAGTACATTGGGACAATGGATGAGGATTTTGGTGCTGGACCTGATGAAATTCTTGCCGCACTGTCAACTCAATGCGGATCCGTTTTGTGTCAACCACTTTCTTTATTATTTAATAAATCAATTACAGAAAGTTATTTTCCAGTTTTTTGAAAAAAATCATTTATAAAAAATCTATATGTATATAAAAAAGGTTGCAGGAATGATGTTAATAATTATAGGCCCATCGCTAAGCTTTCGTCTATTCCCAAACTTTTTGAGCGAATTGTGTACGATCGTGTTAAAATTCATTATGGAGAAGTCATAACATCTCGTCAGCATGGTTTTGTTAATGGAAGATCTACTATATCTAATCTTCTCGATTTTACAACATTCTGCTTAAATTCAATGGATTCTGGTAACCAAGTCGACTGTATTTACACTGACTTTAGTAAAGCATTTGATAAATTACCTCATGACTTAATCTCAGGGACCGAAAATAACTGTTATTTTACAATTTTCAAATGAAAAAGACATAATGAAAAAAATTGTCGAAGGACTTTTTCAAATAAACCATTATGATAAAATTGGCCTCAGTTTCATGAAAATTAAGTGCCTTTTAAATTTTCGACTGATTCCTTAAAAGTTTAAATTGAACTGTTATTTTTTGCCTTTTATTTTTTCGGGCAAAAATAACGGTTACTTTTGACTCTTTTTTAATCGGTCAAAAATAGCAGTTATTTTGTGACTTTTATTTTTTCGGTCAAAAATATCAGGCAATTTGTGTTTGTTTAAAGACCGCTTGACCGGTTAAAAAATTATTGAAACCATGTGTAAAATGTGCGCACCGATGAGACGAAAATAATGACATCAATAGTGTTTAAGTCGGTAAAACGGCCTTTGAGAAAATACAAAATGCCTGATATTTTTGACCGAAAAAATAAAAGTCACAAAATAACTGTTTTTTTTGACCGATTAAATAAAATTCAAAAGTAACTGTTATATTTGCCCGAAAAAATATAAGGCACAAAATAACTTTTTTTTGTCGGAAAAAATAAAATTTAAAAAATAACAGTTAATGTGTGACTTTTTCTATAACAACCATAACCGGTACGGTCCCTGCTTAATCTTATTCAAACTAAAGTTAATGGTATTTCCACATTATTTTGTATGCTGGATAAAATCGTATTTGACAAGCGATCTTATCAAATACGATTCCGAAGGTGTTGTCTTCAGAATTTATTGCTGAATCAGCTGTTCCTCAAGGTAGCCACCTTGGTCCACTTCTGTTTATTTTAGCAATTAACGACGTCACACACGTCATTGAACTTTCTCGTCTGCTGATTTATGCAGACGATATGAAAATATATAGAAAAATAAATACTAAAGATGATTCCAACTTACTCCAGGCTGATCTGAAATCCTTTGAAGTTTGGTGTACTAAAAATAATATGTTTCTCAAAAAAAAAAAAACAAAAACAAATTGGCCATTTCAGCCCTTGAAAGGACTTTGATCGAGCTTCTTATGATCAATTGTGTTGTGTGTGTTATTAAATGTTTGCACACAATTAACCGAGAACTGGACCTACATGTTTTATGCCGACTCCGAACGGCTAAAGTTCTTGTTCTCAAGAAGCTTTACATGGCATTATTTACTCTCTGAGGTTTGCCATTGTCTGCAGAGAGGTGGTGACCGATCAGAAAAATTTTTTTTTTTTATTGAAAAAACTTTTCGCCGCGACTGGGGATCGAACTCGGGCTCCGAACGTGCTAAGACACACACTTAACCTGAACGCCACGGTCACCATATGTTTCTCAATCCTAGTAAATGCAAAACTATGACCTTTTCGCCAAAAAGGAATAATTTATTATTTGATTACAATATAACAGATACTGCTTTAAGTCGTGTAGAGACGGTCAAAGACCTTGGTGTATGCATGGATCCTAAGTTATCGTTCAACATTCATATTGATAATTTATGTAAAAAAGCGTCTTCAATGCTTGGAATTATAAAACGCTGGGTCAAAGAATTCAATAGCATGATTACAACTACAACGTTATATTATGCAATTGTGCGTCCTCACTTGGAGTACGCAAGTCAAGTCTGGTCCTCAAGTTATAATGTGCATGTTGAACGAATAGAGAGGATCCAAAAACGTTTTGTTCGGTTTGCTCTAAGGGGCTTAAGTGGAACAAATATTTTAAACCTTCCTCCTTATGAGAATCGTTTAACACTATTAAGAATGCAGTCACTAAGTGAACGAAGGAGGTCCTCAGATATCGTATACTTACACCAACTCATGACCGGTGTTTTTGATTCTCCGTAAATTCTTTCTCTCATTAATTTTAACTCTAACCTTAGAAGCAGTAGAAACGCTAACACTTTATTTAATTTACCTTTTAGTAGAACGAACTATATGTTAACTGCTCTTTTAAACGCATGAGTACCTTTGTTAACAGCTGTAGTGTTGTTGATGTTAACTTGTCAAAAGGTCAATTCAAAAGTAGATTAAAAGCTATTTTGTAATTAGATCTATGTGTGCATGGTTAGTAGTTACGTCCTGTGATGTCCCTGAGCCCAACCCAAGCTTTGGTGGGTATTATTTATTTGAGCCACTGGAATCTTTAACTTTATTTGAGCCACTGGAATCTTTATCATTAAAAATTGTTGATGCTTTGGATTGTAGCTTCAAATGAGTTAATGCTGAGAAAGTGCAAAAAAGCTGTAGTAGCTGAACTCTTTTGTTATTTACAAAAAAAAAAAATGAAACTTTTTTGACGAATACTTTAGGGTATACCTACAGCCTTTAATAATAATCGTTCAAAGATAATAAATATACTAAAATATCAGATATATCCTGCCCTAAATGAATATCTAATTTTGGTTTTTGTCACTATTATTCTTGAGTCACAAAATAGTAAAATATAAAAAGAAAAATCTAGATTTTATATCAGAAAATCAATCATTAGCTGCTTGCATCTTGCGCCTGGTTTTGCGCCTTTCTTTGTTTTTGTGTCGTTGTTTTTTGCTTGTGTTGGTTTTGTTTTATACGAACTGATTTGCAGCATTGATTCTCTACGCAGCATTGGTTCTCTACTCTAATTATTTATAAGTCGATACTATCGAAACTGTTTCTTTTTTTTTTGTTTTTTCTGTGAAGAACAACACGTCCTAATGTATATAAGATGTATGAATTTAAGTAACTAAATGACTAAATAAGTTCTAGCTTCCATTATATATGTGCTTGAATCTTATTTTATGAAACATTCTTGCTGCTCTTGTATTTGTTCATGGATCATATGAATTTTGGTCATTTATCTTATAAAGTAGTTTACATTGTTCTTGAAGAGATACATGAGATTCATGCATATTTTGAACTTACGTCATGAACGGTGCTTATTCTTTTAGTATTTGTGCATAGATTTTATGAATTTAATTCACAAAAATTAGGAACAATTCATATTCCAGGCATTTACGAAATATTTCATTAGTTCATGTATCTTGTACACACACTTCATAAACTTTAAACACTTGACTTATGAGGTGTTCATGTTCTTGTGTATTTTCTTTTGTGTATTTTGTACATGAATATCATGAATAGTTCATGTGACTCACGTTATTGGTTACTGTACCAAAATTAATGAATTCAATTCATGAGTTTATGTAAAAATTCAAAGTTGTTGTATATTTTGTTGGTTATAAACTGAAAAAAAATTAACATGTCTTTATTAATTTAAAATTTTTTTTTGGTTAATAAAGCAAAATCAAAATCTGGTAGCCGTTTTTTCTACGATTTACTCCTAAAAATTTCAAAGAGATTACAATGAACAATTTTACAGATCTTAATATAAAAAAAAAAAAAAAAACGACTGCAATCTAATCTTGTTCAAAATGAATTTAAGTGAAATTTTTCAAGTATATTACCATAGAATATTTAGAACTTGAACCTTAACAACTCCTTTTTTAACAAATTTTTTACGTATTTTAAATACTTTCAAGTAGTATGAAATATTTTAGAAAAATATTTATAATTAAATTGCAATTGTTGTCAAATGGAATTATTTATAAGTTACTTACATTTTCAATTTTAGAAATTCAAAGAGTACATTGAGGTCCTTTATTATATCCAGTGCGACGTATTTATTAAAAGAATCTGTTGAAATTCTTACTAACAAGGACCCAGGAACATTTTCTATAAAACTTAGAACAACTTAAAAAATTAGACAGTTTAGAGCAGTACAATTGAAGAACATAATTTTAAAAGTAGTGACATGGCATTAGCCTCAATTCGTCTATAAGGCAACCGGGCTTTAATGCTAGATAAGCGCAATTTGTAATGCTCATTCATTTTTTTTTTTTTAAAATAACCTATTTTAACACGACTTTTATATACATATGATATGCTTCTTAGGGTTCGTCTTTATATTATGTTTTGTTGCATTTTTCTTCACTTATGATTGATATGGGTTCAAAAATGGGTTAAATGAAGCTATTCGCAAAAATGTCATATGAGCTGTCAATATTCAGTCAAGATTTATATCCAAACTTCAAAATAACACTCATGACATGCAAATATTTTTGGTATACAAATAATTTTTTCTTTCTTTAAGTTACATTTTTATCAAAAAAAAGCTTGAAAATTAAATTGCTTATCTTAATGTAATTGAAGGCAATCTGATTTGAGGAGTGTTGTTTTCCATGAATATGTATGTATTTTTGCTACAGTTACAGCAGTCATGGTTTATTTTATATGTGTTTATGTTAAGCTCTTGAAGTCACACATATACAGCTATGTTCGGTTTATTTTTGTTGTTTTGCTACTAAAAAACTTTAAAGTCTTAAGCTAATTTTTAATTTTGTTCCGCAACTTTTTGTCGTCATCTTGTTGAGTTATATTTGTTTAAGTACTTGATTTAAGCCTAAAATGCTGCGTACCTTTTTCACCGTTATATTTTAAAATTCTAAAGAACACACGACGAGGCACACAATCAAAACAGGCAATGAAAGCAAATTTTTTTTTTTCTGCATACAAGCGCTTATTTATAAATTTTGGTAGGCATTCCAACGTGTGTGGGTAGCTCTGTCGAAGGTGGGTGACATTTTGCTGCGAGTGACGGTAATTTTTGTAAAAAGGCAAATATAGTACGTAGCGGAATTATTTATTTTTACGTGTTTGTTTTTTATTTATTTTTTTTTTTTTTTGTTTTCTTTTAGATTACTTTTATTTTGTGAATTTATTTATTCGTCAGATCAAAGGATATACTTTTTGAGCAGCGTTGCGTTGCGCTTTTGCAATTGTAAAGAAATCTGTTTTTGAGATTAAAAATAAAGTAATTGTAGCTGTTATAAAATGTATACAAATGTTTTATGTATGTATGCGAGTTTATGCTTATATGGATATGTGCGTGTGTGTACGTGTGCTTGTTGTGTGGTGCTGCTTGAAAGTTTTTTAAATTTTCAGCTTTATGCTGCATATTAATAAGATTTTAATAGCTTTTTAATGATTTTTTTTTTAATGCCAAGTAATTTTGTTAAAGTTATAAAATAAAAGAAATTGAGCCAAAGTCAGCGAAAAGCATAATTTTTTCATAGAGATTTTTCTGTTGCTGTCTTTTTATGTTATGTTGTATGCTGCTGCCAGCAAACGTTACCGAAAGTGATGTGTTTTAATTAATGGCTTGTTGGTGCAAACAGGAAATGGCTTGTTAGCAGTTTTATTAAGAAAAAAAACAAAGCCGTAAAAAGTTGAGCTCGTTTGGTTAAAACTCTGCAGATAAAAAAACTCGCTCTGGTGTTATAAGCTTTGAGCTTTTTATTATAACAAAACGATGCAAACATTCATCAATGCTTTGCTGTAAGGCAAAGACTTTGAAGTAATAGCATTGCGCTGAAGCAGTTAATTTTTTCAGCACAAAAAATCATGAAATAAATTAACTTCCTTATAATTTGGCATTTTATTTGGCGCATTTGGAAATGCAGATTTCCTTCTGTGAAAAAATTAAACAAAGTAATTATTATTTTTTTAATTTTTTCTACTAAATGTTAAGTAAGGTATAAATATTTCTTTGAGCTTATGTAAGCTTGTGTATTTTCTTTGAATTCATTAATTTTGCCTTTTTCTAAAACTATTTAATTCGCAGTTATTTTTTTTTCAATTTCAATTTACTTGGAATCAATTTGAAAAAATAAATTATCATATAAATTAGCGCAGAGCCGTAGCCATCGGTTACTTAGTCTAAAAAAAAAAATTTTCATAATTAAAAATATAAAATTTTAAACAGCTTTTTTGACATAAAATAAATGTACAGAACTATAAAGCAAAACATAACCATTTGTAATTAAGAGACAAATGGTCTCTTGGACAAATGGTAAGAGGGTCTCAAAAAATTTGAGACAAATTTTTAGCTTTTATCTTAAAACATTTAAATAAACATATATAATTTATTATTTCAACACTTAACAGCTAAGCGATATTAAGTCCAAAATCTAGGCTTACGGTAAGGATACACTCAGAAAAAAGCTTATCGGAATATGATAAAAAAGGCATCATATTTAGAGAAAAATGGTATAGACTTTGCTCCAGAGAATGCTATTCTCTAATTTCGATACTAAAAATTCTCTAAAAATGGTAAAAAGATTCCATGCAAAAGAAAAATATATCGTTTTTTGAGAAAAACCTTTTTATTTTTGAGAAAAGATTTGTTTTTATTGAAGAAAATACTTCTCTTAGTGAATTTTTTATCAAAATATAAGAAAAGTTTTTCATTTTCAATAAATTTTTCTCTATAAATGAGAAATTTTTGTGCGAGAAAAATACTTATCATTATTAGAGACATTGAAATATTTCCATTTCCTAGAAGTAAAGAAATATTTCTTCGAAAATGTGAAAATTTATTCTAATTTAAGAAAATTTTATTTGAAAAAGAGAAAATTTCTATATCGAAAATAGAGAAATTTTTTACCGGAGCAAGGTATGTGTTTTTTTCTCAGTGTAAGTGAGATTTTATTTGAAAATCGAAAATTTTTTTTATAAAAATTTATAAAGAATTGGACCTACATGTTTTATGTTGACTTACGCAGAAAGGAGGTGACCGATCGGAAAAATTTTTTTATTGAAAAAAACTTTCGCCGCGACTGGGGATTGATCTCGGGCTCCGAGCATGCTTAAGCCACACACTTAACCTGCATGCCACGATCAACACTGACTGAAAATCTCATCAAAATAATAAGTTACAATATTATTTACAAAAAGTTTTACTCTTAATAAAATTAACTAGGTTTTTACATCAAAATGTTAAAATGTTTAAAAAACAAGTAAAAAAACTTTTTCGAAAAGAAGGGAATAAGAAGGATCTTAGATTAAGTGCATTTTTTTTACATAAATTAATGATGAACCTCATACAAATGAAAAGTTCTTCTTCTTAAATCAGGTTAACTAGCATTTTCTAGGTTTTCCCTAAAAATAAGAAGATTGTCAAACGGTCAAAACAATCGGACCAAAGAGATAAAGTAGTAAAGGTCACTACTTAAACAGATATCTACGTCTACACTTACGATATTATCGAAACTGTTTCATTTTTTCTCTTTCGTCGTGTCGTCATGTCGTTGTTGTTGTCGTTGTCGTTGTCATTGTCGTTGTCGTTGTCGTTGTCGTTGTCGTTGTCGTTGTCGTTGTCGTTGTCGTTGTCGTTGTCGTTGTCGTTGTCGTTGTCGTTGTCGTTGTCGTTGTCGTTGTCGTTGTCGTTGTCGTTGTCGTTGTCGTTGTCGTTGTCGTTGTCGTTGTCGTTGTCGTTGTCGTTGTCGTTGTCGTTGTCGTTGTCGTTGTCGTTGTCGTTGTCGTTGTCGTTGTCGTTGTCGTTGTCGTTGTCGTTGTCGTTGTCGTTGTCGTTGTCGTTGTCGTTGTCGTTGTCGTTGTCGTTGTCGTTGTCGTTGTCGTTGTCGTTGTCGTTGTCGTTGTCGTTGTCGTTGTCGTTGTCGTTGTCGTTGTCGTACTCGTTGTCGTTGTCGTTGTCGCCGTCAATTTATTTCGTGCCTTGTAGCCTGTAGCCTTTTAGCCTCAATCATGAAATGATCAAAACAATCAAACTAAAGAGATAAAGTAGTAAAGGTCACTACTTAAACAGATATCTACGTCTACACTTACGATATTATCGAAACTGTGTCATTTTTTCTCTTTCGTCGTGTCGTCATGTCGTTGTCGTTGTCGTTGTCGTTGTCGTTGTCGTTGTCGTTGTCGTTGTCGTTGTCGTTGTCGTTGTCGTTGTCGTTGTCGTTGTCGTTGTCGTTGTCGTTGTCGTTGTCGTTGTCGTTGTCGTTGTCGTTGTCGTTGTCGTTGTCGTTGTCGTTGTCGTTGTCGTTGTCGTTGTCGTTGTCGTTGTCGTTGTCGTTGTCGTTGTCGTTGTCGTTGTCGTTGTCGTTGTCGTTGTCGTTGTCGTTGTCGTTGTCGTTGTCGTTGTCGTTGTCGTTGTCGTTGTCGTTGTCGTTGTCGTTGTCGTTGTCGTTGTCGTTGTCGTTGTCGTTGTCGTTGTCGTTGTCGTTGTCGTTGTCGTTGTCGTTGTCGTTGTCGTTGTCATTGTCGTTGTCGTTGTCGTTGTCGTTGTCGTTGTCGTTGTCGTTGTCGTTGTCGTTGTCGTTGTCGTTGTCGTTGTCGTTGTCGTTGTCGTTGTCGTTGTCGTTGTCGTTGTCGTTGTCGTTGTCGTTGTCGTTGTCGTTGTCGTTGTCGTACTCGTTGTCGTACTCGTTGTCGTTGTCGTTGTCGCCGTCAATTTATTTCGTGCCTTGTAGCCTGTAGCCTTTTAGCCTCAATCATGAAATGATCAAAACAATCAAACTAAAGAGATAAAGTAGTAAAGGTCACTACTTAAACAGAATTCTACGTCTACACATACGATACTATCGAAACTGTTGCTTTTTTTCTTTTGTCGTGTCGTTATGTCGCTGTCGTCGTTCTTGTGTTCCCTGCGTTTTAGCCTGAAGACATTGATGACGACTGCAACATAAATACACGAGGTGGAAATGAAAAAGTTCTGATGCTTTCAGCGGCTTGATTATTTTGAATGCAACACGACAATTCGTATTTTCATAAGTTTTGAATAATAAAATATGGAATTATCAGAAACAAAGCACCACTCAACACAAAAAAAATGAGAACGAACAATAAAAACAACAAAAAAATTAGCAATTGCCGATGTTCTCACTCTTTTGTCGTGTGGTTATGTCGCTGTCGTCGTCATTGTGTTTCGTGACTTTTAGCCTGAAAACATTGATGACGACTGCAACATAAATACACGATGTGAAAATGAAAAATTTCTGATCTTTTCAGCGGCTTGATTATTTTGAATGCAACACGACAATTCGTATTTTCATACGTTTTGAATTATAAAATTTGGAATTATCAGAAACAAACCACCACTCAACACAAAAAAAAATGAGAACGAACAATAAAAACAACAAAAACATAAGCAATTGCCAATGTGCTCACTCTTGTCGCATGTCAAATTAGAAATAAATGTAAGCCAACGACAGCAACTTTGTTAAAATGATGCATTTTTAAAAAAAAATTTGACGTTTGACGCACTATTGCAGTTGTCGTTAATGTGTTCAGGCTATTAATCTTGAAACAGTTGTTGTCGCATGCTTTCATTGTAGTGTTGTGTCCAAAAATATAAAAAAAAGAAAAACAAAAAAACAAATTGGCCATTTCAGCCCTTGAAAGGACTTTGACCGAGCTTCTTATGATCAATTGTGTTGTGTGTGTTATTAAATGTTTGTACACAATTGACCGAGAACTGGACCTACATGTTTTATGCCGACTCTGAACGGCTCATGTTTTCAAGAAGCTTTACATGGCATTATTTACTCTCTGAGGTTTGCCATTGTCTGCAGAGAGGTGATGACCGATCAGAAAAATGTTTTATTGAAAAAAGTTTTCGCCGCGGCTGGAGATCGAACCCGGGCTCCGAGCATGCTAAGCCACACACTTAACCTGCATGCCACGGTCACCACTAAAAATATAATCTGCATAAGAATATAAGCATTTTATATTTTGACACTGAACGTTTGTCGCATGTTGCCGTCATTGTGTTTCAGCTATTTTTTTTTAATTTGATAAACGGTAAAAGAGTGAATATCAAAGTTAGCTAACGATTTCATTTCAGTTCGTGAAAGATATGCTTTTTCTGTTTATCGTGTTCGTTTTTTAACCGACTTCAGAAAGGAGGAGGTTCTCAAGTTGGTTGGTTTCTCTGTTTTTTTTTTTTTTTTTTTGTAAATGTATTTTTGTTTTTTGTACATGTATGTGCATCGATTACTCCTAAAGTACTTACCCAATTGCCGTATTTTTTTTTTCTTTGTAGTTCTTCGATAGTTTGAAAACTCTCCGTTTTGGCGTTCAGACGATGTCCACCTTTACGCCAATTATGTCTACAAAATAGGCCAATTTTAGGGAGCTTTAAATATTTCTTAGCTTTTTATATTCTTGGCATTAATTGAATGTGAAAAGGGATGTAAGACATCTCACATAGAATATCATTTAGTATCTTCTTCTTGTTCTAATATATAAAATCAAATATTTGTCCTTCTCTCTGTCTATCTGTTCCGTAAAGGCTCGCGCATCGTTTATCCGATTCAGCTGAAATTTGGACACGGAGTACCTTTCATAGTGAGAAAGAACATAGGGGGTGTAAAAAAGTGAGCGAAAGTATGTGGGCGTGGCACTCTATCATAACTCTTAAACGCCTGGACCGATTTCCATGAAATTTGGTACGAAGGTTCAACTGCTTCCAAAATAAAACATAGGCTTTAAAAAATGCCAAAAACTTCCGCAAGAGGGCGCTTTAAGTAGTGCGTTTTAAAGACATAATAACTCCCAAACACCTGTACTTATTGAACTGTACCGTACGAACGTTCAGCTGCACCCAAGATAAAACATAAAATATGAAAAATTTCAAAGACTTTCGCAAGAGGGCGCTTTAAGTAGTGCATTGTTAAGACTCAATCCTAAATGACTTGACCGATTTTACTTAAATTTGGTACGTGAAATAACTTGAGCCTCCAACAGAATTGGAGCTTTTTAAATTTCAGAAAACTTTCGTGAGAGGGCGCTTTCTTCAATCAACTTTGTTCGGCTCATTCACGTCAAAACGGATGAACCGATTTTGATGAAACTTGATAAGCATATGTATCTGTTACTGAAATAGATCCTATGCTTTTATATGTTCTTTCGACAAAAATCAAGGAATGAACCGAAGGCAAACGAAGTTAAGAACCAAAGACGAACGAAAAAACAAAAGTTTAACGAATACCAGCAGAATAAAGATGAAAAAAAGTTGAACGAACAGTATCGATCAAATCTAAAGTTGAACAAAGACAATCCAAAAATCGAATCGATGCTGAAAGGATTTTTTAAAATTGGATTTTTTTGAGATAAAATTGCATATTAAATGCATGCTAAGAAAAACTTTAAAAGCATTTTTCTCGAAATGACTTTTCAAACTGCTCGGAAAAAAAAATTTCTCGGAATATGATAAAAAAGGCATCATATTAAGAGAAAAATGATCTATAGTCTAAAAATCTATAGACTTTGATCCAGAGAATGCTTTTCTCTAAATGCGATTCTAAAAATTCTCTAAAAATCATAAAAAACTTTTATGAAAAAGAGAAATATATAAAAATATATCGTTTTTAGAGAAAAAGATTTTTTATTTTTGAGTAAACTTTTGTTTTAATTGAAGAAAATACTTCTCATAGTGAATTTTTTTATCAAAATATAGGAAAAATTTTTAATTTTCAATAAATTTTTCTCTATAAATTAGAATTTTTTTGTGCAAGAAAACTATTTATCATTATAAGAAACATTGAAATATTTCCATTTCCTGGAAGTCAAGAAATATTTCTTCGAAAATGTAAAAATTTATACTAATTGAAGAAAATTGTATTTGAAAAAGAGAAAATTGCTATTATCGCAAATAGATATATTTTTCACCGGAGAAAGATATGTGTTTTTTTCTGAGTGTGGCTGACCATTTTCCTCAGAAAGCAGATGTCAGATCGAAACGTTGAAGATGTCATTTTTTTTGTTTTAATCATGTCTGGCAGGTACAGTTTTACGTAAATTTGACTAAACTCTTTCAATGGATGAAGGGGGCAAAATCTCAAAAAACGATAATTTCAAAAATTTTAAAATTTAATTGATAATTTTAAAAATGTTAAAATGAGAAGAGTTTTGAAAATCGTTCTGTTTCTGTGCTCGAGGCACAATCCCGAGTAACACCGGGTTACATTCGCTAGTTTTAAATACATTTTTTTCTTCCAAATAAAAAGTTATCGTCTTATTTCGAAACAATTTTCTATTTTTTAATAAATTCAATAAGAAGTTCATCAGAATAACAAGAAGTTTTTCTTACTGAAATTTCTTCGTTTCTCGCTTCAGTCATTCCACCGAGCCTAAAAACTTTTTATGACAGGAAAACTATTTATTTTTTTGTGAGCTATTTTTCTCTGTGTATGGTCAGAAATTAACAAGTCTTTTTAGTTTAGCTACTCATTTTTTACTATGATAAATGATATAAATATTTTACCGAGATATGGAAAAAGTCTCACGTCTATAACTGAAACGCGCTATACATATGAACAGTTAATGAACAAATTCATAAATTTATTAGGTTTTCAAAAAGTTCGTGAGCCTTATCTTAAAATGGATATTCCAATTCCTGGTAAAAATTATTCGCTTCATCACTCTTAATGTTAGTCTTCTATAAAACTTTGCAGACATTTTTTTTAAATACTCTTGACTTATGGACTTTCGACTTATGGAGATTATTGAAATATATAGTTTTTCTTATACGGCTCAACTAACGGTTAATCAATTTGAAAATAAATGTAAAGAAATTAAAACAAATTATCAGTTTAATGAGACATTCGGCAGTCACTGACGCTTCACTGACATTTATCAGAAATATGGTGTTACGAAAGTAATCTGAAAAAAGCTTTAAAAGTCAGAAAACGATTATATTTACATCACTACAAAAAATTTAAGGATATTCCGTACTAGAACTGTCAAATTATCGATAGTCAACACTAGAACCAGGTTTTGTTGACTTTGCCTTTGTTTTTGTTTGTCATTTTATCGAATCGGTTATAAAAGAAGTATACGTTTTGATGCTGAATATTACCACAAACTTAATTTTTTTTGTGTTTTTTGCTATTTCAAACATTTAAAATTTGCAAGCCAGTGTCTTTGAAACTAAAATGAAAATGCCCCAAAAATAGTTTACACAGCTAATAAAATCAACGTGGGAACAAAATAAAATATAATCTTTCTTTTATTAAAGCAAAATTTTACTCAGAATCCTCTTCAATTAAGTTATGATATTATTATTTAAGGTAGTCTTATAATTTGTATTTATTTCACATAATTTGTTGTCATTAGCTTTAAGCAAAAGTATTTTATTTTGTCATTGAAAGGTCAAAGTGCATGAGCCCAAGAGCGCTAAAAATAAATTAAAATTATTAACGCGCACACGAAAATGTCTTGAATAACCTTGTGTGCAAAACAAGCACTTATAAAAGTTACCTCAGGACTTGTCAGACATAAAGCACCTTTAATATGAAAATAAATTTATTTAATTTTTATGAAATTGCATTTTAAACATATTATATTTTGTTTTAGAAGACATATAATATGTTTAACTTGAGTTAAAGTAACTTTTTTTGCATGCATTTACTTCATTAATAAATGTATATATGTAAATATTTCTACCGAAACTGTCAAAAAATTAAGCAACTTGTGTCATTCTCACATACTAATAAAAATCGAACGATATAAATAAAAGTTTTCAACACAAATAAACCGACAAAGTTTCAATTGTTGATTTTATTAAATGATGACAAAAAGTTATATCAACACTGTCACAGGAGATTCCTTTAATAAACGAAAAAAAGTTTGTTTTTCGAAATGAAAAACGCACTCAACAACAATTTTTATTTTTTTTTTTTTTTCAATTCTCACTGAAATTCCATTGAAAAGCAAAATCAAAAAGTAATACTTTTTTAATTGAATTCAAATATGTGGAAGTTTTAAATAAATTTTATTTCATACTCAAAAGCTGTGCAGGTTATTTTTATGCAAATTCCGACATAATTAAGTTATGAAAGAGTGTTTGGTAGAAGTTCGAAAGGGAACGAAATTAAATTTCATTCAGAAAAATGTACTGACATAATAATAATAATAATAATAAAAATAATAATGATGATGTTGATGTTGATCATCAAGCTATGGAAGTTGTGTGATGAGTCCCTAAGAGACACACTCGAATTAATGCAAACATAGGCAAAGCGACACACATAACCACACACATACACGCTTGCTTAAGAGCAGAGAACTTGAACGCATAATAAATATGTGAGTGAGCATCACTGCACTGTGTGGCAAATTTAAAATTAAATTTAATTTTTTTAAACTAAATAAATTATAAATAAATTTTAAATTTTTTTGTAAACAGTAAAATTAATTATACCTAATTAATAAAATAATAATACCTATAATTTGTAGTTTCTATATTATTAAAATTAACTTTTTATTAAATTTAAAATAAATTAATGTAAAATATAAAATAAATTTAAATTTAATTTAAATGAAATTTTAGTAAAATTTAATACGACATAAAATTTAATTTTAATTGAGTTAAAATATAATTAAAATTAAATGTCAATGAAATTAGAAAGAATTTTAAGTAAATGTTAATTAAATAAATAAAAAAATATATTAAATTTATCATTTCAATTTTAAAATAAAAGAAATTTTAATTGAATTTAAGATCCATTTAAATTAAATGCAATTTAAATATAAATTATAAAAATTTATTAAGATAATTTAAAACAAAGAAATTAATTATAAAGTTTTTAAATTTAAAAAAAATTAATTATATTAATTTTAATTGTATTAATGTATTTAATTCAATAAATACTAAAAATTTTTTATTTCAATTGTTCTATAAAAACTTTTATTAAAATTATTAAATAAGTTTTAATATAAATTATATATATAATTATATATATATAATTTAAATTAAATTTGGAAAGTAAGTTTTTTGACATCTTATATATTAATACGTGAACATTAAAGTTTGTCGTACGCTTTTTTGATATTAATTAAAACTCAAAATAATTGAAACTTATATCATTTGAAAGGTTTTGTTGTCCAGATGTGCAGAATGTATATATAAATGATATATCTGATAGAGGGGGTTCCCAACCTTCTAAGAGAGAAATTAAATTTTTGCGAAAAAATCTGCTCTTTGATTGATATGAAATTTGGTTGGAGGAGAGTTCTTAAGTCGCTCGAATTTTAATTTTTTTTAAAAGTAACAATTTCTTAAAAAATTTTAGTTTTATGCATTCATCAATTGTTAAATTTGTAAAAAAATGTTTTTTGAACTCAAAAATTTGACTTTCCATGTGAATATCTTGGTCGGATTTTAACGGTTTTTAAATTTTTTTCATTTTTGGTAAAAGTTTGATAAATTTTCTTTTAAATGTGCTAAAAATTACAGCAAAACTCTAACCAAAAGTATTTTTAATAAATTTTCTTAATATTGTCGTTTGTTATTTAGCGTGTGTTTCAACCAAATGCCAAGAAAGAGAAAAAAACTGTCTCAAATTGAATGTTCTAAATTGGGAAGCCAATATCTCCGCCATCTGTGAATAGATTTTATTTATTTCTTTTTTATATTTAAGTTTTATCAGTTAACTTAAAAAAACTTTTAAAAATAATACCGTTTTTTGTTTGTTTATATTTAAATTATTCATTTTAAAAAAGACCATAAAATTTGATTTATTCTAAAAATATGGGATAAAAATGATTTTTGTTGTAAAAAAACCAAAACCTCAAAATTGCATTTTTGATTTTCTTTCAAAGTCTATACTGAATTTACGGTGAATTTATTTTGTCTCGACACTAAATTAATAAACTGTCCGTGCCATCAAAAACTCAAGGCTACCCCCTATGATTTTTTTTAAAAATTAAATTTTTTTAAAATGTTGTTTTTCTGTTTTTGAAAGAAATAATTAAATAAATAAATAATTTTTCTGAAGAAAATAGCTTAATATCTCCAATCAATGAAAAGTTATAGCCCCGAACTTATTTTGATCATCTCGCATAATTTATAAATAGGCAATCAATAAATTGGTCGAATTTCGACCCCAGGCGATACTAGTTTAAATAATTCTGAAATAAAAACAAAATAAAAGTAAAAGTAAAGTAAAATTAAATTAAATTTAAATTTCATAAAAATAAAATTAAAATTATTTGATTAAGTCCAAAAAATAAAATAAAATTTAAAATTCTACAAAATTTAATTTAAAAAATTATATATTTAATTCAATTTATTTAAAACTTTTAAGTATATATAAAATTAAATTTTTTCTTGTTATATTTTTATTGAAACTTTTATATTTTTATATGAAATTTATTAAATATTTAAATATAAATTTAATTTCAAAAGAAAAACTTGTTTAAATTTAACTTAAATTTAATTTTAATTTAATTTAAACTACTTAAATTAAAATAATTTGTTTTATACATTTATATATAAATAAAATATAAATTTACGTTCAATTTCACTAAAATTTAATTTTAATTCAATTTTATTTAAATAAAAATAAAATTAAAATTCATACAAAATTGTTTTATGAAAAATATTTAAGAAAATTTTAAATTAAATTAATATTAAATTTAATTTCACATAAATTTAATTTAATAAAGTGTAAAATTCAAAGTTAAATTCAAATTAAAAATAAAATATATACATAAAATATAACAAATTAAATTATTTTTAATATTTTTATTAAAAATTTTTTTACTTAATTTTAATTAAAGTTTTTAAAATTTTAAATTTTAAATTTAATTTAAATTAAATTTAAGTTCAATTAAAATTAATTAATTCATTAACCTAAAATCTATATAATTAATAGGCTAAGGTTTTTTTTGTGACTTCAACTCCTCCCAGACCAATGGACCGATTCTATCGATTAAGATGTCATTAAATCAGGTTTAGGCTGTATATGTGCAAACCACTTTTAAAAATTGTGATTTCACTTCAGGGGGTTCCCAACCTTTTAAAACAGAAATAAAATTTTTGTACAAAAATCCGTTATTTTATCGATTTGAAACTTAGTTTGAGAAGAGCTTATGAGTTCATCGAATTTGAATTTTTTTCAAAACTAAAAATTTTTAACCAAAATTATTTTTTATGCATTCCTCAAATGTCAATTGTCCGAAAAATGCAGTTCCAAAATCAAAAAATTCCACTTTCCGAGCAAACAAGTCAGTCAAATTTTAACAGTTTTCAAATTTTTTTGTTTTTCTAAATTTTTGTTTAATTTTCTTTGAAATGTGTTGGCAATTACGGTAATTATCTTGCCAAATGTATTTTTAATGAATTTTCTTAATATTTTCTTTAGTTGTTTAACGTGTATTTTTATCAAACGCCAAGACAGAGAAAAAAACTCTCTGAAATTTAAAGTTCTGTATTTGGAAGCGAATATCTCTGCCACTTTTTAAAAAATTTCATTTATTTCTTTTTTGTATTTAATTGCAATTAATTGACTTTAAAATAATAACAAAGTTTTTACCGTTACTTTATTATTTATATTTTAATCATTGCCTTTAAAAAGAGTCCAATAAAATGAATGTTTTCTCAAAAAATGTATTAAAAATTGTTTTTGTTGTAAAAATAAAAAAATTTCAAATTTGCATTTTTGATTTTCTTTCATTGTTTATAGTTTATTTAAGACGAATTTGTTTTTGTTTGACAGAAAAATTAATAAATACTATGTGTCATCGAAAAAACAAGGCTACCCCCTATGGTTTTCTGCTCGAAATTTTTTTTTTTAAAATGTTGTTCTCATAATTTTTAAATCTTCAATAAGCTTCAAAAACAATATATTTGAAAAAAATTTCATTATAGCTACAACCAATAAAAAGTTATAGCCACGAATCTGTTTTAATCATCCTGCTTATCTATATAATTAATAGGCTAAGGTTTTTTTTGTGACTTCAATTCCTCCCAGACCAATGGACCGATTCTATCGATTAAGATGTCATTAAATCAGGTTTAGGCTGTATATGTGCAAACCACTTTTAAAAATTGTGATTTCACTTCAGGGGGTTCCCAACCTTTTAAAACAGAAATAAAATTTTTGTACAAAAATCCGTTATTTTATCGATTTGAAACTTAGTTTGAGAAGAGCTTATGAGTTCATCGAATTTGAATTTTTTTCAAAACTAAAAATTTTTAACCAAAATTATTTTTTATGCATTCCTCAAATGTCAATTGTCCGAAAAATGCAGTTCCAAAATCAAAAAATTCCACTTTCCGAGCAAACAAGTCAGTCAAATTTTAACAGTTTTCAAATTTTTTTGTTTTTCTAAATTTTTGTTTAATTTTCTTTGAAATGTGTTGGCAATTACGGTAATTATCTTGCCAAATGTATTTTTAATGAATTTTCTTAATATTTTCTTTAGTTGTTTAACGTGTATTTTTATCAAACGCCAAGACAGAGAAAAAAACTCTCTGAAATTTAAAGTTCTGTATTTGGAAGCGAATATCTCTGCCACTTTTTAAAAAATTTCATTTATTTCTTTTTTGTATTTAATTGCAACTAATTGACTTTAAAATAATAATAAAGTTTTTACCGTTACTTTATTATTTATATTTTAATCATTGCTTTTAAAAAGAGTCCAATAAAATGAATGTTTTCTCAAAAAATGTATTAAAAATTGTTTTTGTTGTAAAAATAAAAAAATTTCAAATTTGCATTTTTGATTTTCTTTCATTGTTTATAGTTTATTTAAGACGAATTTGTTTTTGTTTGACAGAAAAATTAATAAATACTATGTGTCATCGAAAAAACAAGGCTACCCCCTATAGTTTTCTGCTCGAAATTTTTTTTTTTTAAAATGTTGTTCTCATAATTTTTAAATCTTCAATAAGCTTCAAAAACAATATATTTGAAAAAAATTTCATTATAGCTACAACCAATAAAAAGTTATAGCCACGAATCTGTTTTAATCATCCTGCTTATCTATATAATTAATAGGCTAAGGTTTTTTTTGTGACTTCAACTCCTCCCAGACCAATGGACCGATTCTATCGATTAAGATGTCATTAAATCAGGTTTAGGCTGTATATGTGCAAACCACTTTTAAAAATTGTGATTTCACTTCAGGGGGTTCCCAACCTTTTAAAACAGAAATAAAATTTTTGTACAAAAATCCGTTATTTTATCGATTTGAAACTTAGTTTGAGAAGAGCTTATGAGTTCATCGAATTTGAATTTTTTTCAAAACTAAAAATTTTTAACCAAAATTATTTTTTATGCATTCCTCAAATGTCAATTGTCCGAAAAATGCAGTTCCAAAATCAAAAAATTCCACTTTCCGAGCAAACAAGTCAGTCAAATTTTAACAGTTTTCAAATTTTTTTGTTTTTCTAAATTTTTGTTTAATTTTCTTTGAAATGTGCTGGCAATTACGGTAATTATCTTGCCAAATGTATTTTTAATGAATTTTCTTAATATTTTCTTTAGTTGTTTAACGTGTATTTTTATCAAACGCCAAGACAGAGAAAAAAACTCTCTGAAATTTAAAGTTCTGTATTTGGAAGCGAATATCTCTGCCACTTTTTAAAAAATTTCATTTATTTCTTTTTTGTATTTAATTGCAATTAATTGACTTTAAAATAATAACAAAGTTTTTACCGTTACTTTATTATTTATATTTTAATCATTGCCTTTAAAAAGAGTCCAATAAAATGAATGTTTTCTCAAAAAATGTATTAAAAATTGTTTTTGTTGTAAAAATAAAAAAATTTCAAATTTGCATTTTTGATTTTCTTTCATTGTTTATAGTTTATTTAAGACGAATTTGTTTTTGTTTGACAGAAAAATTAATAAATACTATGTGTCATCGAAAAAACAAGGCTACCCCCTATGGTTTTCTGCTCGAAATTTTTTTTTTTTAAAATGTTGTTCTCATAATTTTTAAATCTTCAATAAGCTTCAAAAACAATATATTTGAAAAAAATTTCATTATAGCTACAACCAATAAAAAGTTATAGCCACGAATCTGTTTTAATCATCCTGCTTATCTATATAATTAATAGGCTAAGGTTTTTTTTGTGACTTCAACTCCTCCCAGACCAATGGACCGATTCTATCGTTTAAGATGTCATTAAATCAGGTTTAGGCTGTATATGTGCAAACCACTTTTAAAAATTGTGATTTCACTTCAGGGGGTTCCCAACCTTTTAAAACAGAAAGGACCTTTTCAATTGTCCTAAAAATGCAGTTCCAAAATCAAAAAATTCCACTTTCCGAGCAAACAAGTCAGTCAAATTTTAACGGTTTTCAAATTTATTTTGTTTTTCTAAATTTTTGTTTAATTTTCTTTGAAATGTGTTGGCAATTACAGTAATTATCTTGCCAAATGTATTTTTAATGAATTTTCTTAATATTTTCTTTAGTTGTTTAACGTGTATTTTTATCAAACGCCAAGACAGAGAAAAAAACTCTCTGAAATTTAAAGTTCTGTATTTGGAAGCGAATATCTCTGCCACTTTTTAAAAAATTTCATTTATTTCTTTTTTGTATTTAATTGCAATTAATTGACTTTAAAATAATAATAAAGTTTTTACCGTTACTTTATTATTTATATTTTAATCATTGCCTTTAAAAAGAGTCCAATAAAATGAATGTTTCCTCAAAAAATGTATTAAAAATTGTTTTTGTTGTAAAAATAAAAAAATTTCAAATTTGCATTTTTGATTTTCTTTCATTGTATATAGTTTATTTAAGACGAATTTGTTTTTGTTTGACAGAAAAATTAATAAATACTATGTGTCATCGAAAAAACAAGGCTTACCCCCTATGGTTTTTTGCTCGAAATTTTTTTTTTTTAAAATGTTGTTCTTATAATTTTTAAATCTTCAATAAGCTTCAAAAACAATATATTTGAAAAAAATTTCATTATAGCTACAACCAATTAAAAGTTATAGCCACGAATCTGTTTTAATCATCCTGCTTATCTATATAATTAATAGGCTAAGGTTTTTTTTGTGACTTCAACTCCTCCCAGACCAATGGACCGATTCTATCGATTTAGATGTCATTAAATCAGGTTTAGGCTGTATATGTGCAAACCACTTTTAAAAATTGTGATTTCACTTCAGGGGGTTCCCAACCTTTTAAAACAGAAATAAAATTTTTGTACAAAAATCCGTTATTTTATCGATTTGAAATTTAGTTTGAGAAGAGCTTATGAATTGGTCGAATTTCAATTTTTTTCAAAACTAAAAATTTTTAACCAAAATTATCTTTTATGCATTCCTCAAATGTCAATTGTCCTAAAAATGCAGTTCCAAAATCAAAAAATTCCACTTTCCGAGCAAACAAGTCAGTCAAATTTTAACGGTTTTCAAATTTATTTTGTTTTTCTAAATTTTTGTTTAATTTTCTTTGAAATGTGTTGGCAATTACAGTAATTATCTTGCCAAATGTATTTTTAATGAATTTTCTTAATATTTTCTTTAGTTGTTTAACGTGTATTTTTATCAAACGCCAAGACAGAGAAAAAAACTCTCTGAAATTTAAAGTTCTGTATTTGGAAGCGAATATCTCTGCCACTTTTTAAAAAATTTCATTTATTTCTTTTTTGTATTTAATTGCAATTAATTGACTTTAAAATAATAATAAAGTTTTTACCGTTACTTTATTATTTATATTTTAATCATTGCCTTTAAAAAGAGTCCAATAAAATGAATGTTTCCTCAAAAAATGTATTAAAAATTGTTTTTGTTGTAAAAATAAAAAAATTTCAAATTTGCATTTTTGATTTTCTTTCATTGTATATAGTTTATTTAAGACGAATTTGTTTTTGTTTGACAGAAAAATTAATAAATACTATGTGTCATCGAAAAAACAAGGCTTACCCCCTATGGTTTTTTGCTCGAAATTTTTTTTTTTTAAAATGTTGTTCTTATAATTTTTAAATCTTCAATAAGCTTCAAAAACAATATATTTGAAAAAAATTTCATTATAGCTACAACCAATTAAAAGTTATAGCCACGAATCTGTTTTAATCATCCTGCTTATCTATATAATTAATAGGCTAAGGTTTTTTTTGTGACTTCAACTCCTCCCAGACCAATGGACCGATTCTATCGATTTAGATGTCATTAAATCAGGTTTAGGCTGTATATGTGCAAACCACTTTTAAAAATTGTGATTTCACTTCAGGGGGTTCCCAACCTTTTAAAACAGAAATAAAATTTTTGTACAAAAATCCGTTATTTTATCGATTTGAAATTTAGTTTGAGAAGAGCTTATGAATTGGTCGAATTTCAATTTTTTTCAAAACTAAAAATTTTTAACCAAAATTATCTTTTATGCATTCCTCAAATGTCAATTGTCCTAAAAATGCAGTTCCAAAATCAAAAAATTCCACTTTCCGAGCAAACAAGTCAGTCAAATTTTAACGGTTTTCAAATTTATTTTGTTTTTCTAAATTTTTGTTTAATTTTCTTTGAAATGTGTTGGCAATTACAGTAATTATCTTGCCAAATGTATTTTTAATGAATTTTCTTAATATTTTCTTTAGTTGTTTAACGTGTATTTTTATCAAACGCCAAGACAGAGAAAAAAACTCTCTGAAATTTAAAGTTCTGTATTTGGAAGCGAATATCTCTGCCACTTTTTAAAAAATTTCATTTATTTCTTTTTTGTATTTAATTGCAATTAATTGACTTTAAAATAATAATAAAGTTTTTACCGTTACTTTATTATTTATATTTTAATCATTGCCTTTAAAAAGAGTCCAATAAAATGAATGTTTCCTCAAAAAATGTATTAAAAATTGTTTTTGTTGTAAAAATAAAAAAATTTCAAATTTGCATTTTTGATTTTCTTTCATTGTATATAGTTTATTTAAGACGAATTTGTTTTTGTTTGACAGAAAAATTAATAAATACTATGTGTCATCGAAAAAACAAGGCTTACCCCCTATGGTTTTTTGCTCGAAATTTTTTTTTTTTTAAATGTTGTTCTTATAATTTTTAAATCTTCAATAAGCTTCAAAAACAATATATTTGAAAAAAATTTCATTATAGCTACAACCAATTAAAAGTTATAGCCACGAATCTGTTTTAATCATCCTGCTTATCTATATAATTAATAGGCTAAGGTTTTTTTTGTGACTTCAACTCCTCCCAGACCAATGGACCGATTCTATCGATTTATTCCTCAAATGTCAATTGTCCTAAAAATGCAGTTCCAAAATCAAAAAATTCCACTTTCCGAGCAAACAAGTCAGTCAAATTTTAACGGTTTTCAAAAAAAAATTTTTTTTTGGGTTTTTTGGTGTTTTTTCATCTAAATGTGTCATAAATCGATGTTGTAGGTGTTCTGTAAGTACCTTTTATTAATTTCTGAAGTATATCTTAGTATTATTTATTAAATCTATATTTTAATGCTTTTTTTAACATTAGTTATTTTTTATAGCTGGAAGAGTTAAGCTCTGATGTTTTCGAATAGTAATAATGTTTTTCTCAGTTGTTATATTAGTGTAAGTCCGTCTTCGTATTTTGACAGTTACATTAAAAAATTTTGTGTCAGATCAAACGTTTAAAGTCAAATCATTCAGATAATGATCTTTCATATCATTATTGAGACTCAATATATCGTTTCTAACAATTAATTTTTATTGAATTGCTCGAATTCGGGCAACAGGTTTACTAGTTAATTAAAAACCTTTAACTAAAACTCATTAAAAATTGTTTTATGAAAAATATTAACAAAATTTTAATGTTAAATATTTTTATGAATATTTTATTTTTAGTTTTAATAAAAATTTTATTTTAATTACAAGCAAAATAAATTTTAATTAAAATTAAATTGAATTGATAAATATTTGAATTAATAAAAGCTTAAAAATTTAAATAGTTATTAAATTAAAATTAATTTTTAATAATATGTAAATTAATTTTTAAAATTTTAAATTTTAAGTTTTAAATTTAATTTAATATTTTGAAGAAAATAAATTAATTTTTATTTTATTAATTTTAAATTAAAATATAATTTTAATGAAATTAAAATTTACTTTAATTTTAGCTAAATTAAATTTTTTAAACAAAGTAAATTAATTTTAATTTTATTTATATAAAAATTAAAATTTAACTTAAGTAAAACTAAAATTAAATTTAATTTGTAGCTTAACGTTTATTTCGCTTTTATTGAAATTTAATTTTTATTCGTTCAAATTTCATTTTAATTCCATTTGAATTTATTTTAAAGCAATTCTTTTAAATTTAAATAATATTTATATTTAAAACTATTTCAATATTTTAAGTAAAGATTTTATAAAAAACTATAAATTTAAAATTTATTTTACATTTCTTAAATAAATAAAATTGAATTCATAATTTCTAAATGTATTTTATTAAAGTTTTAGTTTTTAAATTTAAATTAATTGTTTCTAATTTAATAAATTTTTTAAAATGTTTGTTTATTAGAACTAAATTTAATTTAAATGAAACTAAAATTAAATTTTAATTTAATTTATATATATATTATTAAGTAAAATATTATACAATTTTTTTATTTGAAATTAATTATCATATTAATTTTTATCTTATCTTAATTTCAATTAAATAAAATTTAATAAATATTTAAGCTTAATTAAAATTATATTTAAATTTAATTAAAAGTAAGTTTAACTTTATTTTAAATTTAACTTAAATTTAATGAAACTTAAATCTTAATGTGTTTTAAATTTAACTTAAATTTAATTTAAATTTAATCACAAGTGAATTTTATTTAAATATAAACCAAAATTAATAAAATTAACTAAATTAAAATTTTTATTGAAAAATTTAAATTTAATTTTTTTAAATTAAGAAATTAATTGAATTAAAAACAATTTTTTGAATTAATTATGTCAAAGTATTTTTAATATTATTTTATCTTTTAAATAAACTAACTTAATTTTTTTAATTTATATAAAATTTAAATTTAATTTAAAGGAAATTCAAATTTCATGTAAATTTCGGTCAAACTTTACTTCAATTAAAATTTTATTTAAATTAAATCAAATGTAATTTAAATTTAATTTCAACAACATTTGAATTTCATTTAAATTTCATTTCAATATAAACAAAATTAAACATAAACTTAACTTAAAGTTAATTAAAAATAAATTTAAATATAATTTTTTTTTATTAAAATTTTACTTTTATTAACGCCTCTTCCACGCATAACGCAATCCTTTTTTTTCAAAAATTGACCTTGTGGCTTTTATTAAAACTACTAATAAAACTTTACTAAAAATGAAAATCAATTTATATATTTATTTAAATTTAATTGAAAACTAATTTAATTTCAATTTAAATTTAATTTAAAATTAATTTAAATTAAATTTAAAATAAATTTAAATTTAATTTAAAATAAATTTAAATTTAATTTAAAATTAATTTTAATATAATTTAAATTTAATTTAAATTTAATTTATATTTAAATTTATAAGCTTTAATTAATTCAAAATACTTATCAATTCAATTTAATTTTAATTAAAATATATTTTGCATTTAATTTAAATAAAATTTTTATTAAAAATAAAAATAAATTATTTATACAAATATTAAAAATTAAAATTTTTTTAAATATTTTTCATTAAAAAATTTTTAATGAATTTTAATTAAAGTTTTTTAAATTTTAAATTTAATTTCAATTTAGTTTGAACTTACTTTAAATTTTATTTAATTTAAATTAAATAAAAAATTTAAAAAACTTTCATTAAAATAAATTAAAAAATTTTTTATTAAAATTATGTAAATAATTTTTTATTAAAATTATGTAAATAATTTTTAATTTTTAGTATTTTTATAAATATTTTATTTCTAGTTTTAATTAAATTAACATTTAATTTGAATTTAATGTATTTAAAATTAAATTTAACGTTAATTAAATTAAAATTTAATTTAAATTTAATTTTAATATATTTATATATAATTTGAGTTTAATAAAAATTTTAATTTAGTGATTCAATTTAAAAATTCAATGCAAGTTTAAAATTTTGTATAGCTATATAATTTAAATTGTGTACTTATTATACCCTAAACCTGAAAGGTCAGGGTATATTAACTTTGTGCAAACGTTTGTAACGCATAGAACGAAGTGAGTCCGGTTTAGAAAAGAATATATATTCTTGATCAGCGTCACCACGTGAGTCGAGCTATCCATGTCCGTCCGTCCGTCCGTCCGTATGTGTGTTGTCCGTATACACAGGATAAGAAGAAGGAGTTGAGATAATTGGATGAAACTTGATACACATGGTCACATGTACCCAAAGATTTGTAGTATTGAATATTTTTGGAATCCGCCCACGGACACGTCTACCTCCCATACAACGCAAAAATTTAAAACTGCATAACTCAGCTCATAATAAGTCTACAACAACAAAATTTGGTATGTGTGTGTTTTATACCAACACATAGATGTCTTTGAAAAATGGACGTCATCCGCTAACGGACACGCCCACCTCCCATACAACCCAAAAATTGAAAACGCAATAAATAAGCCTCTGTTTAACCTACAGAGCTAAAATTTCGCACGTATGTTTTCTATAACCAAAAAAGATGGTTTTGAAAAATGGACATCGTCCGCCTACGGACACGACTACTTCCCATACAACGCGAAAATTGAAAACTGCATAGCTCAGCTCATAATTAGCCTACAACAATAAAATTTGATATGTATGTGTTTCATACCAACACAAATATGTCTTCGGAAAATGGACGTCATCCGATCACGGACACGCCCACCTCCCATACAACCCAAAAATTGAAAACGCAATAAATAAGCCTCTGTTTAACCTACAGAGCTAAAATTTGGCACGTATGTTTTTTATGACAAGACAAAGATGGTTTGGAAAAATGGACTTCATCCGCCCACGGACACGCCCATTTACAATTAATTTTTTTTTTTTTTTTTTTAAAAGTGGGTTTAGGGTATTGCATAGTCGGCCTAGACCGACTTTAGACTTTCTTTACTTGTTTTTATATAACTTCATTTTTATTTGCAAAAAATTATTGATTATTTAAAATTTTTTTTGTTATATTTTTTTAATAAACTGAGTTAACTTCTTTACACCAAAGCTCCATTGTTTCCCCCCACTGTGCCATGTCAGCAAAGCAACTTTACTGTATTTTTGTTGTTGATTTGTTTGTTGATATTTATTTTATTCCAGTTTGTTTTTTTATTTTTGTTTTTTCGTTTTTTTTTTTTCTGTCAAACTTTTTGTGCCAAAGTTGCTGATACGTATGGCCCCTGCTTACGAGAAAATATGAAATAACAAAATGAAAAGTAAATCCCACGAATGTGCATACATAACATGACCAAAGCAGCCACTCATCCAACAAGACACCCACATGAAATTTATGTCTGTGTGTGTGACCTAGCACTTTTCACATTTTCTTGCTGGTCGACGCTGCTTCTATAGCTGCAAAAAACAACACGCATATATTTGTATAACAGAAGACTATTTCAGAGAATTTCTGTTTTTTTTTTTATTTCCTTCTACCTTAAGAATTCAAAATTATTGCAGTCAATAGTAGTTGTGAGTGGGGCAATGAATATGAAGCAACCTTGAGGTGTTAATGTAAACTTTTTGTTGTTTTTTGTTGTAGCTGACGATGACTTATAAATAAATGTTGGCAATGTTTTTGTTTCGTTTTTTTTCTTTTATTAATATAAGATAACCTTTTTAGCAAACAAAAGACATAAAATAAAAACAAAACAAAACAAAACAAGAACTAGATAGAAATATCTTAAATTTGGGGGCAGCCGGAAAACCTATTTAACTTTATATGCCTATTATTGACAGTAAAGCTAGAGCGTGAGTGTGTGCGTGTGTGTATGTTTGTGTATGCATGAGTGCCTGACGCACTCACATTTTGAGCTTGTTTATTAACAATATGCAATATTGTTGTCTGTTTGTTGGTGGCCTGTATGTGTGTGTGTGTCTGTTTGCATGGCGAACAGGTTCATGTTTTTGCTTGTTAATATATTTTTGTTTCTGTTTATGTGCTTGTTTTATTTTTTTTTTTCCTTTAGTTTTTAGCCAAGGTACGCATAAGCAGCAGCTTATTTATATGTTGTTCTGCAAATAAATTTGCATAAAATTTGCTTGCAACAAGTTTTTCATATCTAAAATGTTCACGTAGATTGTTCGACATTTCGACAGTTTTGTTTCCTGCAAAGGGGATAAATATATACATATATATATATATTTATATATATATATATATAGTAGAGATGTCTTCTGATAGAGTGAAAGTGCTTAAATATAAGGTCGTAAGATTTCATCTAGTTGAGTAGCAGGTCGAAAAGGATGCCTTAAGGACTAGTGCTGCTTGTATGCTATTTATGTGTAAATATTTCAAATAGCGTGGGTTGAGGAGTAGGTATAGAAAAATATGCACAAGAGATATAAATGATGAGCCAACGTTGAGCCACACTTCAATTTTTCAGTAAACTTTGCAACTTTTTATAAGTTTAAAAACTTTTTTGTACCTAAAGTTTTTCATATATTTACTGCATAATAAACTTTTTAAGTTTAGGTTTATTAGTTTCAACATTAAATAAACTTTGTTATTGCTTATAAAATACATTTTATACGCAACCTTGAGTCAAGTTCAGTCAAAATCAAAGCCAGTATAAAATAAGTGAATATTTTAATGTTTGCCTTATCTGTGTGCTAAACGCAAATTTAATCAAAGAACATTATCGTAAAATCTATAACTACACTGAGAGGATACGTCTTGAATGGTAGTAAAAAAAGGTTTCTGCCAAAGATTGTTTCTAATGCTGAAAAAGACATGCCCAATGCATCAAAGTTGGGCGTAAAGTTCTGAAACGATTAAGGTTTAGCTGTACGCACTTAAAAAAACGTAATCTTAGAAATGATGATAAAATTTGAAGAAAGTCCGTTACTCCGTAATGAGTATGATACATCCACAAACATGAAAATGTGTAGCGTTAATTTATATATGAATAACTTATTAAATAATCATGGTTCTCGAAATTACGCCAGAGTCAAGACTTTGGGAAGGAGACAAATTTTTTTGTGCATTTTTTTTTTTTAGAAATCTGTTAAAGTTTATTATTAAAATTTTTTGCACAAAAAATATCTTTCTAAGAATATTAAGTTTAAATTTAATCGAAAAATATTCTAAATTGGCTTGCTATTAGAATACATTTTTGCAGATACCTTCGAAAATGACAATCTGCGTTGGACACGATTCCTCATCACAGATTCATCTGAAATACAAAAATGATTACGATTTATCACCCCCCATCCCTTAAAATACATTTTAACATAAAAATGTTGTTTATTGAGTCCGCAAATCGTGTTCGTAAAAAAAAAATACTAGTTTTGAGAATGCTTTTAAAAATGAAACTTTTAAAATTTCAGGCTTAAGACTCTATGACTTTGGCGAGTTCTGCTCCGATCCTCGAGGTATTTTGAGAAAATATTTTTGAAATTGTACTTACTTACTTACTTACTTAGTTAGGTGGCCATGACAACTAGTTGACGGGTTACGGCCGACTTCATCAACTCATCCAGGCGTCTCTGCTTAGCGCGCGCCGTCTCCAATCTCTTTCACCAAGCGCGGTAAGGGCTTTCTCGGCACTCCATCAATCCATCGGAGGCATGGTCTTCCTCTTCGTCGTCGACCCTCGGCTTTCACTTCAAACACCTTTTTCGCTGGAGCTTCTTCATCCATACGAAAGACATGAGCCAGCCAACGTAATCGCTGAATTGTTATACGCTGAACTATGTCAATGTCGTTGTATAGCTCGTATAGTCCGTGGTTATTCGAATGCGATAGTCGTTGCCAACTCGAACAGGACCAAAGATTTTGCGAAGAACTTTCCTCTCGAACAGCCCAAGAGCGGCTGCATCTGTTTGCGATACCACCCATGCCTCAGCGCCATAGAGAAGCACAGGTATGATGAGCGTCTTGTAGAGTGTAAGTTTTTAGTTTTGTCGATCGAGAGAGGGCTCTGGAACCTAATTGCTTACTTAGCCCGTAGTAGCACCTATTAGCAATTGTTATTCTTCGCTTTATCTTCAGGCTGACATTGTTGTTGCTGTTTACGGCGGTGCCAAGGTATGTAAACTCCTTGACAACTTCAAAGTTATATTTGCCTGCTGTAACATGGGAGCCTAGACGCCGCACTTCCCTATTTGCAGACATCATATACTTTGTTTTGCCCTCGTTCACCGTCAAACCCACTTTGGCTGATTCCTTTTCGCTTTCCTTTTCGAAAGCGGCGAAAGCAGCGGTTCGGGATCTCTGTTGGTTCTGCCGATAATATCGATATCATCAGCATACGCGCAAGGAGCTGGACACCTTTGTAGAAAATGGTACCATTTCGATGTACACCTGCCTTTCGTAGGATCCCCTCCATGATGAAATTGAAGAGATCGCATGATAGCGGGTTAAAATCTTGTCTGAAACCTCGTTCGGTATTAAAGCTTTCGGAGAGGTGATTTCCTACCTTGACGGAGCTGCATGTATTGCTCAACGTCATCTTGATGAGCCTTATCAACGTTGCAGGTATACCGAACTCAGACATTGTTGCGTACAGGTAATCCCGATTCGGGCTATCGGGAACGCAGCTTTGTTATCAACAACGAGATGATGGGTGTCGATTTGGTTTTCGTGGGTTTTCTCCAGGATTTGGCGTAGTGTAAAAATCTGGTCTATGGTGGACTTGCCAGAACGAAAATCTGAGGACTGATAAGGTCCAATCAGTGTTTTGGTATGCGGCTTCAATCTTTCACGCAATACGCTCGAAAGAACCTTGTATGCAATGGAAATAAGAATGATGCCTCGGTAGTTGGCGCAGATTGTCGGGTCTCCTTTCTTAAGTATAGGACAAAGCACACTGAGATTCCAATCGTCAGGCATGCTTTCTGCTAGCCATATTTTGCTGATGAGTTGATGCATGCACCTTATCAATTCACCGCCGCCGATTTCAAATAATTCAGCAGCCAGGCCGTCAGCACCTGCGGCTTTGTTGTTTTTGAGTCGCTGGATAGCAACTTTAACCTCGTCATGGCTAGGTGGTGGAATTTCCACTCCATCATCGTCGATTGGTGGTGTCAGACTGCATTCTCCAAGGGCGGAGCTGTTGGTATCGTCGCCTGCAAGCAGATAGGAAAAATGCTGTCTCCATAATTTCAATGCGCACTGCGTATCCGTAGCCATATCACCATTCTCATCTCTACAAGTGGATGCTCCGGGCTTGAAACCTTGGGTTAGATGCTTAACCTGCTGGTAGAATTTTCGAGCATCCTTCTTGCCGTGGTACACCTCATTATTTTCTCGCTTACGCTTTTCCTGCTCTCTTTTTTAACGTCTGAAAAGGCATCTCTCTTCCTTCCTCTTATCGTAATAGTTTTCGTGCATGGCTTGCGTTGCAGCTGACTGCAGCGTCTTTTTATATGCGGCGTATTTTGCTGCTGTCGCATCACGACACTCCTGGTCATACCATTGGTTGTAAGGTTGCGGGTGCCAAAAACCAATGACTTCTTCAGCAGCAGTGCACATGGAGTGGGATATATGCGCCCAAAGTCCGCCAGCGTCGTCGAGGCAAGAGTAAGGTTGGTTAAGCTTAACCGAGCGTTGAACGGAGTAGGCCTTGGCGGTCCATTGCGATAGCAGCTTACCGACATCAAGCTTTCGTTGCACACCTGTGCGTACATTTTTCGCATTGCACAATCGCATGCGGATCTTGGCTGCAACAAGATAATGGTCGGAGTCAATATTGACTCCCCGAAATGTGCTGATCTTTGCTGCAACAGGATAATAGTCGGAGTCAGTATTGACTCCCCGAAATGTGCGCACATCCAGTACACTTGAAGTGTGCCTTCCGTCGATCACAACATGATCAATTGGGTTTTTGATCCGGGGGCACCCAGGTTGCCTTTTGAATATCGAGGTGTTGGAATCTGGTGCTACTAACTACCATGTTTCGCGCCGCGGCGAAGTCGATCAGTCTTAGACCATTATTCGAAGTGGTCTCGTGGAGACTGAACTGACCGACTGACCGAATCACCGAGAACTATTTTTACGTCATGGGCCAGGCAGCAATCATACACGTTCCTTGTCCTTGACAGCATCGTCCAATGTAGAAGAATTTAACCTTGATACGGATTGTCGCCAGCTTTTCGTTTACAGGTGTGGACCCGGAAACAAGATGGCGTAGTTTCCGACTTACGACGAATCCGCATCCAAATTCGCGCTTCTCCGCATGGCTGCTGTAGTAGATATCGCAGCCTGCTCTCTTAGAGCAGCCTTGTCCTTTCCATCGCATCTCCTGTATGGCGGTGATGTCAGCCTTTATTTTTTCGAGGGATTCCGCCAGTTGGACAGTGGCACCTTACCTATAAAGGGTCCGAACATATTATTTTCCGACCTTCGCGTTAAAATCACCGATAACTATTTTTACGTCATGGGCCAGGCAGCAATCATACACGTTCTCTAAGCTCGCGTAGAAAGTGTCCTTGACAGCATCGTCCTTTTCCTCCGTCGGGGCATGTGCGCAAATTAGGCTGATGTAGAAGAATTTAACCTTGATGCGGATTGTCGCCAGCCTTTCGTTTACAGGTGTGAACCGGGAAACAAGATGGCGTAGTTTCCGACTTACGACGAATCCGCATCCAAATTCGCGCTTCTCCGCATGACAGCTGTAGTAGATATCGCAGCCTGCTCTCTTAGAGCAGCCTTGTCCTTTCCATCGCATCTCCTGGATGGCGGTGATGTCAGCCTTTATTTTTTCGAGGGCTTCCGGCAGTTGGACAGTGGCACCTTCCCTATAAAGGGTCCGAACATTCCAGGCGATATCCGTAAATCATTATCAGTTTTTCGTTTGCAGTGGTCGTCAACGTAGTGGAGGTTCATATCCGAGGCTGATTTTCTTTTCATTGGGAAGTTAAAATGTGGTTGAGACCCAAACCCAACGCACATTCCATTTTTAAGGTCATATGAGGAGACATCGCCGCTCAAATTAGCCGCCAAAGCTTATTGGGCGATAGTTTTTGACATTTCCAGGAGACACCACGCGGAGGTTTTGAGTCGACTTGAGACGATTTCGACATGGATAATGCTGGCCTCGCCAAGTTGAGGCAATCAGACACGTTGCCATGTGAAGATCGCCCCCTTGTCTCCCTTGTCACCCAATTCATAGCAAGGACAGAACAATTTGAGGTTAGTTTTTATAAAATTATCAGTTATAAATGTTAAAAAAGCCAAATATTTCTGAAACCCATACATCAATTCTATGAATAACTTGTAGCTGTACAAGGTCACTTCGCTGCACAAACGCAGGATTTCTAACTTAAATTACCCTAAAATATTTGAGTCTGGATCTAAGTTTCTATTTAAAAAATTATATGTTGCATATAATTAATATTAGGTGATGCAGGAGTTATAATTTTAATATAAATATTAATTATTTTCATAATTTTAATATTAATATAAACTAGTATTGCCTGGGGTCGAAATTCGACCAATCAATTTATTGATAGCCTATTTATAATAGATCTCGATTTTATGCGAGATGATAAAAATAAGTTCGAGGCTATAACTCTGAATTGATTAGAGATATAAAGCTATTTTCTTCAAAAAAATTATTTTTTTATATTATTATTTTGTTCAAAAACAGAAAAACAACATTTTAAAAAATTGAATTTTGTCAAAAAAATCATAGGGGGTAGCCTTAATGCTGAAATCGCAATATTGCGTTAGGTCGGTCATGCGCCGATCGTACTTTATATCGACGTTGCATAAACTTTACGAGATGAGCTGTCAGAACGCACGACCTATAAATTAACAAAACTCAATGTTGCGCTGACAGATCGTGCGTCTGTAATTTTGGCGATGCCAATAAAAGCAGCTATACAAAAATGCCCACAAAAGTTGTTCTTACCTGTTTCGCCAACGCATATTTATACAAAGATAATTTGAAGAAAAATAATACAAATAGATTAACTTTATCAAAATTTTCATTTGATTACTTTAATAGCATGAGTTATTAAAAAACATTATAAAAAACATAAATTCCTGTGATAATAAAAGAAATCCCACGAAAATCTATCTTTGCCAGTGAAACCATAAAACACCTACATTTTAAGCGCTTTCAATGAAAATGCAACTCTGCTCTATGAAGAAATGTCAAACGCACGACCGAGTAGAACATTTTTCTACTTATCTCGTTAGATCGTACTTTGGTCGTATTTTATCTCTTCTTCTTGTTTTACGATATAAAGTACGACCAACGCTTGAGGTCGCATTGAGATTTGCACCATAAGAACACGTTGATCTCTACTCGAGCTGTCAACGCACGACCGACCTAACGCAGTATTGCGATTTAGCCATAATTTTTTGTTGGAACGGACAGTTTATTAATTTAGTGTCAAGACAAAATAAATTCACCTAAAATTCGGTCAAGACTTTGAAAAAAAAAATCAAAAAAGCAATTTTGAGTTTTTGTTTTCTTACAACAAAAATCATTTTTACCCCATATTTTAAGAATAAATCAAATTTTATGGTATTTTTTTTAAAGGAATAATTTATATATAAACAAACAAAAAACGGTATTATTTTCAAAAGTTTTTTTAAGTTAACTGATAAGACTTAAATACAAAAAAGAAATAAATGAAATTTATTCACAGATGACGGAGATATTGGCTTCCCAATTTAGAACATTGAATTTGAGACAGTTTTTTTCTCTCTCTCTTGGCATTTGGTTGAAACACACGCTAAATAACTAACGACAATATTAAGAAAATTCATAAAAAATACTTCTGTTTAGAACTTTGCTATAATTTTTAACACATTTAAAAGAAAACTTAACAAACTTTTAGAAAAAATTAGAAAAATTGAAAAACCGTTAAAATTCGACCAAGATATTCACATGGAAAGTCAAATTTTTGTATTCAAAACACATTTTTTTACAAATTTTACAATTAACGAATGGATAAAACTACTTTTTTTTAAGAAATTGTTAGTATTGAAAAAAATTCAAATTCGACCAACTTAAAAACTCTACCCCAACCAAATTTCATATTAATTAAAGTTCGGGTTTTTTCTCAAAAATTTAATTTCTCTCTTAGAAGGTTGGGAGCCCCCTCTATCAGATATATCATTTATATATAAATTCTGCACATATGGGCAACATAACCTTTCGAATGATATAAGTTTTATTTATTTTGAGTTTTAATTAATACCAAAAAAGCGTGCGACAAACTTATTAATATATAAGATTATGTTCATGTGCTAAAATAAAACCATCGAACTTCAATTATTCACATTTTAAACACATCGAAAAAAGGATATGAGTGAATTTTGTAGAAAAACTTCTATTCAACGGAAAACGTGATTGAATTTTTTTGTCGAAAAGCATTGAATTTTATGTGGAAGTGGTAACGGCTGGGAACGGCTGGGGCGTTGAAACTCGAAATAAACAAAAAAAAAAGAGAGAATAAGAGAATATTTATATATTTAGTTTTAATAGGAATAAATTTCCTCAACAAAAGCAACATTGTTGAAAAACAAACTTATTATCTAGAAATATTTTGCAAAATTATGCTATGAATTATGAGGTTTTTCCAAAAATTGGAACTCTGTCAAACAGCTATGCATGAAATTTAAAGCCAAAAGCGGTAATTTTGCAAAAATTACTGCCAATTATATAGTTTTGAGAAAATGCACACACACAAGCACACACTCATATACTTATCCGAAAGAGACAAAAGCAAAAAATTCCTCAGCAACTGAAATTGCAATGAAATTGAGAATTTTTCACATATTAGCACAGTTGCAATGATAAATCCTTTGGCAGGATTTGGCACAAATGCAAAATAGCACAAAAAAAAAAAACAAAAACCAAAAAATACAAAACTACAAACAATTTCAGTAGCAAAGCAGCAAATGAAGAACGCCATGTACCGTATGGGAATTAAAGTGACCACATCAGAATAGAAAGCAAATTACTAAAGATAGCAGAGTAGAATAAAGGTGTTGGTTTTGGCAAAGGATGAGGAGGAGGAATTGTTTGAGTTGCAAAAGCAACAGCAAAAACAAAAATGATAGCAGAAAATAACTAGGAAAATCCATTAAATCACTTGAAATTACTTGAGTTTGTAATTTATTTAAGTGTGTTGCTAAAAGTGTATGTGTGGTCGCATTTGATGTGTGAGTGTGAGTATGTAAATGTATGTGTGAGTATGTAAATGTGTTTGTTAACTCACATTTACACATGTGAAAACTGAAGCTGCAATTTGCACCTTATCCTTGCAAATACTTTCACTCTCTACGACAAGTCTCTCTGTCTCTCTTTATCTATCTTACTGTTTCTTATGCTGTTGCTTGCTCTGTTTGTCTGCTTAATGTTTGCCTACAGCAGCGTTTATCCTAGAAAAGATCTTAAATACTAGCTGGTTGGCATTCAATATGCCAAAAAAGGGTTACACAGCACCACATGTGCCACAAAATTTACATAAAAGCTCAAACATATACACACACATACCAACTGACTGACACAGTCACACACACACACACACACACACACAGACACACTGATATAGTATAACATGCTTTTACATAAAGTATAAGCGTTAACCTCGTTTCCCAATCATTGATAATAGCAATAATAATAATAATCAGCTGCACATTTTGAGGTTTATCGTCTCAAATGTGGTTATTGTTGTTGTTGCTATTATTCAAAGTTACTGTTATTCAGTGTGGTTTTTACAACCCAACCCACAAAATAGAGCTCTTTTGAGAACGTTGTGTTTGACTAAACAATATAAAAGGGCAGCGTGTGTGAAGCAGCTCAAATGGTCAACCTTTTAGCTGCTAAAATCAACATTAAAAACCAAAAAGTTTTTAAAAAAAACTCATTTATGACTTGTGCTAAACTTGAGTTAAGCTTGAACTAAGCTTGAGTTCAGCTTGACTTAAGTTCATTGATCAAAATTTGTGCTATACCTTGACTGTAGCAATCTTGATGCTTTCATCTTGTTGCTTAAGTGTTATTCAACTTTCATCAGCTCAGCTGTTGTTTGCTGTCATTCTTAGCGAATTTGCTCTTGTCTGCTGGGTTGTCTGTAGAAATCAGTTGATTGCTTAGCCTGCTTTTTATTTTATTTTTTATTTAATATTTTATCTAAATCTTTAGCGCCATTTGCATGCCTGACATGTTTACACATGTATGAATATGTGTGAGCGCACGCTTATCTTATGTGTATGTGTTGTCTATTGCCTGTTTTGTCTGTATTTAAGTCACGTTGTCTGCCAGATTTCGTCGTTGTCGTCGTCGTCGTCGTCGTCGTCGTCATCATCTATTATTTGTTAGCAATCAACTGGCTGCTGCGGTTGTTGTTGAGGTGCTTTTAAGTGGATTTGAAAAGCAAGCGTGACTGTGTTTGTCTATGTCTGGTTTGCATAGTTGTTGTATTGCTGTCGATATACACACATATATGTTATATTTTTTACTAACTTTTTTGTATTGTTTTTTTTTTTTTGTTATTTTCAACCTTTTTTTCTGTGTTCATATGCATGCATAAGAAAGTCTTTGTTAAATAATGTATCTGTGTTAAGTTGTGTTGCGTTAACTTTAGTACTTTTGGCATGTTAGCGCGGTTTGTGTTTGTCTTTTTTTTCATTTTTTTTTTTTTTTTTGCCAGAAAAAATTACACCCCTATCGGTCTTATATTAGCTAATGCAGCAAATTGCACTTAAAAAATGGGCCAACCATATGTTCTATCTATTGCTGCCTTGTCTGGCTAAAAAATTGCCTTACTTTTTACTGACTGCCTAATTTTATGGACAATTTTTTTGTTTTTTTTTTAATTTTTTTTTTTTTGTATTTTTGCATAAGCATTCTCCTGGGTCAAGCTAATCGAATATAATAGTACTTGCGAGATTTTAAATTGAAAAAAATTACCTATAAAAGTATTCCATTCACATAAAACTCCATAAAACAGGGTTGTCCTTAGGTAGCTTTGATTATAAAATAGTCAAAGCAAAGAAAATAAAAAAATAGGTAAATTTTTAAACCTAGTAATAAAACAAAAAAAAAATAAAAATTCTTTCACTTCTTCCGAAGCATAAAAAAATGTTTAATATTGGGGTTTCCTCAAGCCAAAATAGACAGACCTCGATAATTGTTGATTAATTTAAACTAGTAAACCTGTTGCCCGAATTCGAGCAATTCAATAAAAATTTAATGTACGAAACATTATCTTACTTACTTACTTAGATGGCTCTTACAACCGTTGGTCGGTTTTGGCCTCGTCTAAGAATTTTCGCCAGCCTCTTTTGTCGTGTGCTTGCTGGCGCCAGTTGGAAATTCCAAGCGTTGTCAGGTTATCCACTGCCTGGTCTTTCCAACGGAGATGCGGTCTTCCTCGTCTGCGTTGGCCACAGCTGGGTACCGAATCCAATATTTTTTTCGCTGGAGCTTCGTCGTTTATTCTCTCGACATGACCTAGCCAGCGAAGCCGCTCTATTTTAATACGCTTGACTATATCGATGTCGGCATATAGCTCATACAGCTCGTGGTTCCATCGTATTCGGTACTCGCCATTGACGCAGATTGGACTATAGATCTTGCGAAGGATTTTTCTCTCGAACGCTCCCAAAGTCCTTTCATCAGAGCTGCTCATCGTCCAGGTTTGTGATGCGTATAGTAGGACGGGCATGATTATTGACTTATAGAGCGTCAGTTTTGTTCGTTGAGAAAGAGCTCTGCTTCTCAATTGCCTACTGAGCCCAAAGTAACACCTGTTGGCAAGAGTTATCCTTCGTTTAATCTCAATACTGATATCGTTGGAGGAGTTTTTGCTGGATCCCAGGTAAAAAAAGTCCTTCACTACCTCTAAGGAGGTGTTGTCAACAGTGACGTGGTTTCCAAGATGCTGGGGCTGTTTGTTTGTTGACACAAGATACTTCGTTTTATCTGCGTTCACTGCAAGACCCATTCGACTCGACTCTTTTTCTAGCCTGGAGAATGCTGCACTGACTTCGCGCGTATTTTGGCCTATGATGTCAATATCATCAGCATACGCCAGCAGCATAACGCTCTTATAGAAAATTGTGCCGCTGCGTCTCAGGTCAGCAGCTTGGATGACCTTCTCCATTACTATATTAAAGAAGTCGCACGATAAGGAATCACCTTGTCTGAAACCTCGCTTAGTATCGAACGGAAGGGAGAGGTCCTTCCCGATTTTCACTGCGCTGCTGGTGTTGTACAGTGTCATCCTGCAAAGACGTATTAGCTTGGCAGGAATACCAAATTCAGACATGATGGAGTATAGGTGACTCCTTATTGGACTGTCGAAGGCGGCTTTGAAATCGACAAAAAGATGGTGTGTGTCGATTTGTTTTTCGAGGGTCTTTTCCAAGATTTGTCGGAGCGTGAAGATCTGGTCAATGGTGGACTTTCCAGGTCTAAAGCCACACTGATAAGGTCCAATCAGTTGGTTGACGATGGGCTTTAGTCTTTCACACAATACGCTCGACAGGACCTTATATGCGATATTAAGAAGGCTAATCCCACGGTAGTTGGCGCAAATGGTGGGATCGCCTGTCTTGTGTATAATGTGTGTGGAAACATTATAGACGTTTATTATATGATATTCTATTCAAGAAGCTTTTTTCCTCAAAAACGATATATTCAGTCTCAATGATAATATAAAAGATCATTATCTGAATGCTTTGACTTAAAACGTTTGATCTGAAACTAAATTTTTAAATTTAACTGTCAAAATACGAAGACGGACTTACACTAATATTACTACTAAAATAAACATAATGACTATTCAAAAAATCAAATGTTTAAGTTTTCAAGCTATAAAACATAGCTAATTTAAATTAGCTAATTTAAATTTACAAGAAAAACGAATTATAAAATAGATTTTAGAAAAAAAAATTCTACTAAGATATAATTCAAAACTTAATAAAAAATACTTCCAGAACACCTACAACATCAATGTATAACACATTTTGATGAAAAAACACCCAAAAAAACCCAAAAAAAAAAATTTTTTTCAAAACCGTTAAAATTTGACTTAGTTGTTTGCTCGGAAAGGGGAACTTTTGATTTTGGAACTGCATTTTTCGGACAATTGACATTTGAGGAATGTATAAAAGATAATTTTGGTGAAAAATTTTTAGTTTTGAAAAAAATTAAAAATCTATCAATTTATAAGCTCTTCTCAAACTTAATTTCAAATTGAGTTAATAGCGGATTTTTGTACAAAAATTGTATTTCTGTTTTAAAAGGTTGGGAACCCCCTGAAGCGAAATCACAATTTTTTAAAGTGGTTTGCACATCTACAGCCTAAACCTGATTTAAAGACATCTGAATCGATAAAATCGGTCTATTGGTCTGGGAGGAGTTGAAGTCACAAAAAAACCTTAGTCAATTAATTATATAGATAGATAGGCAGAATGATTAAAACAGATTCGTGGCTATAACTTTTTATTGATTGTAGCTATAATAAAATTTTCTTCAAATATATTGTTTTTGAAGTTTGTTAAAGATTTAAAAAATATAATATAGACATTTCAAAAAAAAAATTTTGAGCAAAAAATCATAGGGGGTAGCCTTGTTTTTTCGAACCAAAATACTATTCATTAATTTTTCTGTCAAACAAAAACGAATTCGTCTAAAATAAAGTATATAAAATGAAAGAAAATAAAAAATGCAAATTTAAAATTTTTTTATTTTTACAACAAAAACAATTTTTAATACATTTTTTGAGGAAACATTCATTTCAATGGACTCTTTTTAAAGGCAATGATTAAAATATAAATAATACAGTAACGGTAAAAACTTTCTAATTTTTTTAAGTCAATTAATTGCAATTAAATACAAAAAAGCAAAAAAATTAAATTTTTTAAAAAGCGGCAGAGATATTCGCTTCCAAATATAGAACGTTAAATTTCAGAGAGTTTTTTCTCTGACTTGGCGTTTGATAAAAATACACATTAAACAACTAAAGACAATATTAAGAAAATTTAGTAAAAATTCATTTGCAAAAATAATTACCGTTATTGCCAACACATTTCAAAGAAAATTAAGCAAAAATTTAGAAAAACAAAAAAAATTTTGAAAACCGTTAAAATTTGACTGAGTTGTTTGCTAGGAAAGTGGAACTTTTGATTTTGGAACTGCATTTTTCAGACAATTGACATTTGAGGAATGCATAAAAGATAATTTTGGTGAAAAATTTTTAGTTTTGAAAAAAATTAAAATTTGATACATTTATAAGCTCTTCTCAAATTAAATTTCAAATAGATTAAAAAGCGGATTTTTGTACAAAAATTTTATTTCTATTTTAAAAGGTTGGGAACACCCTGAAGCGAAATCACAATTTTTAAAAGTGGTTTGCACATGTACAGCCTAAGCCTAATTTAATGACATCTGAATCGATAAAATTGGTCCATTGGTCTGGAAGGAGTTGAAGTCACAAAAAAACCTTAGCCTATTAATTATAAAGATGCTTTTAAGCGTTCATTATTTGTATGGGAGATTTTTTTTAAGTATATTACATTTTCACATCAAGAATGATATTTCATTATATTAGTCCTAAGAACATTTGTACAAAATTTGTTCACGCTTGGATTGCGGTTAATGTGCCCGGTGACTGTTTGAAATTCTAAGAAACTGTGCATCCAGTGTCCATCCAAGAGGTCTCGACACCGCTTGGGCAAAAAACAAATTTCTTACAAAAGAAAAACTTATAAGTTAAATCCCTTTCAATGGATTTGTCCATTATATTGGACACATCAGAAAAAAAAAATTTTTTTTTTATTTTATTTATGATATAAAACGTTTAACTAAATTGGATATTCGATTTTTTTGCCCAACAGAAGCCTTAAATCTATTTATATCTTATGTATACAAATTTAAAAAACAAAAAATAAAGGTCTGCAAAGTATATATTTTTTTTTTTTATAATAACATTATCAATAACGCATTTGCAGTGGTCTCCGGTTGTTTTAGTTGAACCTAAATATTATAATACAACCTTTGAATGGTTTTTGTCCATTATATTAGACAGCCTGGCAAAAGCTAAGCAGAGCATGTTAAAATCGAAAGAATGTTTTTTATCTTTTTATGACCTAAATTATGGGAATAATACCTGATAAAAAATTTCCCACGATTATTCTAGCCTAGCCATTGAAAGTGTTAATCTCAGTATGTATCACGGTTGACGCTTGTTCATATTTGGTATAATTTATGGTGGCTACTGGCCAAATACTCATAAAGCAGAAGGCCGAGAGTAATTTATTAGTGTTGAAAGTGCCAACTAAATAAAGTTAACCCTGGCTATAAAGCTGCTTCTTTCATACATAATTTCAGCAGTTCCTCCTACTCCCAAGACCTTTGGAAGTAAGCGCTTAATAAAACTTTCGAAAACAAATTTTCACGTGCTAACTATAAGCCTCGGTTTCAATTTTTATAAAGCCTTTATATGAACTCTACAACGAAGTCATAAGATCCCCTGCAGTGATTGACTAACCTGAAGGACAATCTGAATATTATATGAATTATTTGAAAAGTTCCCAATAGGCAAATAAATAGCGCTCTTCAAACGAAGGCCTGCATTCACTGCTACTTTTGAAGACCAAACACATGCTTTCCCCGCTGCTCTTATGAGCCCTTCTTGAAGGATTTCATTTTCTGCACAAAAGGCAGCACAACAAACTTTTTTTCCCTTCAAAGACTAATTTTTCATATACTTCAGGGCAACTTTTTCGTTTAAAATTAGAATATATCAGTTTAAAAATATGACATAATAATGGCACTTCCTACTGCTGTATCGAAGATTATAGATTGAAATTAATTTGACTTAAAAAACATAGGAGATAAGATAAAATCACAGAATATATAATAAACAGAGAAAGGTTTATAAGAAAATAAAATTATTTTTCAATACTTTTTATTTACCACTTCTTTTAGTCATTCATTAGAAGTGCTTCTAGCAGACCTCTTTAGAGGCGCAACAGAGGAAGTCCTAGAAAATGTTGCTTGTTTCATATAAAACAGTTTATGGGCTTGGATATGAGTGTGGAGAGTCTACAAAATCGATATGAAGGCCTGAAGCGCTACTTCAAAGTCCTGTTTTGCCCACTGGGTAATTAGTAGAAATTTGTATATATTACTAGCGGATGTAAGCCGGTGTTACTCGGCATTGTGCCTAGAGCACAGAAAAAGGACAATTTTCAAATCTGCTCTCATTTGAACAGTTTTAAAATTATCAATTAAATTTTAAAATTTTTAAATAATAGTTTTTTGGGATTTTGCCCCCTTCTTCCGTCGAAAGTGTTTAATCAAATTTCCATAAAACTGTACCTGCCAGACATGATAAAAACATCTTAACATGACATCTTAAACGTTTCGATCTGACGTCTGGTTTTTGAGGAAAATGGTTACCCACACTTTGAAAAAAACACACATCTTTCTCCGGTGAAAAATTTCTCTATTTTCGATAATAGCAATTTTCTCTTTTTCAAATAAAATTTTCTTCAATTAGAATAAATTTTCACATTTTCGAAGAAATATTTCTTAACTTCTAGGAAATGGAAATATTTCAATGTCTCTAATAATGATAAGTATTTTTCTCGCACAAAAAATTTCTCATTTATAGAGAAAAATTAATTGAAAATAAAATTTTTTTTTTATATTTTGATAAAAAATTCACTATGGAACAAATGTTTTCCCAATAATAAAAAGTTTTTTTCTCTAAAAACGATAGTTTTTTATATATTTTTCTTTTTCATTGAAGATTTTTATCAATTTTAGAGAATTTTTAGTATCGCAATTAGAGAATAGCATTCTCTGGAACAAAGTCTATACCATTTTTCTCTAAATATGATGCCTTTTTTATCATATTCCGAGAAACTTTTTTTTGAGTACACTGAGAAAAAAACACATACCTTGCTTCGGTAAAAAATTTCTCTATTTTTGATAATAGCAATTTTCTCTTTTTCAAATAAAATTTTCTTCAATTAGAATAAATTTTCACATTTTCGAAGAAATATTTCTTTACTTCTAGGAAATGGAAATATTTCAATGTCTCTAATAATGATAAGTATTTTTCTCGCACAAAAAATTTCTCATTTATAGAGAAATTTTATTGAAAATGAAAAACTTTTCTTATATTTTGATAAAAAATTCACTATGAGAAGTATTTTCTTCAATAAAAACAAATATTTTCAAAAAAAAAAAAGTATTTTTCTCTAAAAACGATATATTTTTCTATTTCATGGAAGCTTTTTTTAATTTTTAGAGAATTTTTAGTATCGTAATTAGAGAATAGCATTCTCTGGAACAAAGTCTATACCATTTTCTCTAAATATGATGCCTTTTTTATCATATTCCGAGACACTTTTTTCTGAGTGTTGATAAAAAATTCTTTATGAGCAGTATTTTCTTCAATAACAACAAATGTTTTCTCAAAAATAAAAAGTATTTTTCTCTAAAAACCATAAATTTTTCTATATTTCTCTTTTTCATAGAAGCTTATTATCATTTTTAGAGAATTTTTAAGGATCGCATTTGGAGAAAGGCATTCTCTGGAGCAAAGTCTACACTAAGAAAAAAAAGACATACATTGCTCTGGTAAAAAATTTCTCTATTTAAGATAATAGCAATTTTCTCTTTTTCTAATAAAATTTTTTTCAACTACAATAAGTTTTCACATTTCTTTACTTCTAGGAAATGGAAATATTTCAACGTCTCTTATAATGATAAATATTTTTCTCGCACAAAAATATTCTTATTTATAGAGAAAAGTTTATTGAAAATGAAAAATGTTTCCTATATTTTTATAAAAAATTCACTTGAGAAGTATTTTCTTTAATAAAAACAAATGTTTTCCCAAAAATAAAAAGTTTTTTCTCTAAAAACGATATATTTTTTTATAAATTTCTCTTTTTCATAGAAGCTTTTTATCATTTTTAGGCAATTTTTTTTCATGAGTGCAGTTTCAAAAGTCATTTCGAGAAAATGCGTTTAAAGTTTTTCTTAGCATGCATTTAATATGCAATTTTATATCAAAAAAATTCCAATTTTAAAAATGCTTAAGCATCGATTCAATTTTTGGATTGTCTTTGTTCAACTTCGGTTTTGGTCGATACTGTTCGGTTAATTTTTTTTTCATCTTTATATAGCTTCTGCGCGTATTCGTTAAACTTCTTTTTTTTCGTTAGTCTTTGGTTCTTGACTTCGTTTGCCTTCGTTCATTCCTTGATTTTTGTCGAAAGAACTTTTAAAAGCACAGGATCTATTTTAGTAACAGATACAAATGCTTGCCAAGTTTCATCAAAATCGGTTCATCCGTTTTGACGTGAATAAGTCAAATATAGTTGATTGAATAAAGCACCCTCTAACGGAAGTTTTCTAAAATTTAAAAAGCCTAAATTCTGTGGCAGGGTCAAGTTATTTCACGCACCAAATTTAAGTAAAATCGGTTAAGTCATTAGTCTTAACAATACTTAACTACTTACAGTCTTTGAAATTTTGAAATCTCCCTCTTACGGAAGTCTTTGGAATTTTTTATAGCCTTTGTTATCTTGGGCGCAGTCGAACCTACATACCAAATTTCATTGAAATCGCTCCAGGTGTTTAGGAGTTATTATAAAGTGCTACGCCCACTGGTGTTTTTCGTACTGACGGCACTAGCGGGTTAATTTTTTGACAAAATCTTTCTTTTGTTTTTGTATTTCTTTAAACTTGATTCGCTATCGTATGACTCGAGCTTCTTTTAAATGTTTTTTTTCGATTTTTTATAATTTTTAAAGTCAATATTTTTTTCGAAAAAAAACATATGTATTTTCAAATTTGGAACATCACTAAAAATTGAAAAAAAAAATTTAAATAAAAGCTTCTGTCATACCATAACCAATTTTGTTAAGATTAAAATAAGTAATTTTTTTCAAGATCGGACAATTTTTGCGACTTCCTATAAAATCGTGTTTGAGTGAAAAATACAGTTTTTTGAATTTTTTTCTTGTAATTTCTTGTAACATTTTGGAAAAATGTTTGTTTATGACTGAGTTATGAATTTTTTAAAAAAGGTCTGTTTTCTCTGCCGCGAATGATATGTCCTTTAATGACTATTTTATGTCCTTTAATAGCTATTTGGTGTTAAGTTCATAATTTTTTTAACTAGATGTTGTTTTTTTTTCTTTTATATTTTTTTTTTATATATAAGAACACAATGCAATTTAAAAAAAAATATCAGAACAAATTTCGTATTTAAAACGAATTTTTTCTTTTCGATATGCAGCAATATTCTAGAACCAAATTCAAAATCAGCAATAAATTGTTATACACACAACTTAATTCTAATTCTAACACTTTATAAAGGCTTTTGATAATTATTTTAATATTCCATGAAAAAGCACTAATTTTAACAATAAAGCATAAATTTTAAATTTCATAATAGTTATGTGCCACCTACCAGCGCTCTACACAAGCTGCAAATAATCAGCAAAATTTATTCAACGATAATGTTGACTAACAACATTATTGTTGTAGCTTAAAACAGATTTTAATTAATTTCAAAATGCCAAAAATTATTGCTATTTTTAGTGCAACGACACTGCCAAAAATGATGATAGAAATTTTTGTTGCGCCCAAAACTATGCAATGATAAATAAAAGCTGCCGCTTCCGCTAGAGCGGCAACTTAATCGATACGCTTTAAATCAGTTATTTTGTTATAATGGAAAATTTAATATGATTAAATGGCAATTTTTCACGCAGACACACACAGAGCGAGAAAGAGAGAGATACATGAGAGTATTTTTTAATTAAAAACGCTGTAATTAACTTTTATCGTACAGCGAATATCCTGCTGCTACGTTGTCCTTCGTGTAAAATGCAACGTTTAACAAAGTTAAACTATAAATTGATATCCTTAGTGAAAAGTTCAGTTTGAACACCTTTTGTTTTTAACGGAACAATTTATGTGCATGTTGCCGATAGTAGTAGTAGTTGTAGTAGTTGTTGTTGAAGATTTTTGTTGTAGTAAATTTTGTTGTTTGTGCTGATACTTGCAGCGTCACAGTTGTTTGCCAAGTGAGTGGCAATAAAAATGTTCATTTGCAACATGAACATAAAAAAGGTGAGGTAAATAAGGCGGAGAAACATGTAGAGAAAAAAAAAACAAAAAAAAAAAAAACTGCCAACTAACAAACGAAACCAATTCAAATAGCAAGAAAACACCAACACCAACACCAACAACAATAACGACAATAGCGTTAAAATCTAGAAAACAGCAAAAATCCCAAAAACACAAGAAAAAAATCACTAAAAGACAAGCACAAGAACATACAATCAAACACCAATACACACACACACACACCAAGCAAATAAAGACAAACAAAACAAAAACAATTGAGTAAAGTGGAAAAAAAAAATAAAACAATCTTCCATGTTCAAAATATCTACTAACCTTCCTGCCTCCAACTCACACTTTCACTAGTTTTCAGATACATTTCACAGTTCATTCGTTCAACTGCCAGCAACTGTATCTACAGCATATCTAACTGTATATCTTTAAGAGTGTAGCAAAATAATAGAGTAGAGAGCAAAAAAAAAAAACAACATTAAAAATAAAGCACTTGCTTTGATGGTGTGGATCTAACATAAGATTCCAATCAGCGTGAAATTGTTTCAAAGCTTTCGTCTCTATCACTTTCGACTGCCGGCGTCGTTGTCGATGTTAACGTCGACGTTTTCGTCCAACTCACTCTTTAGCTTTACTAAAAGCTATAGCAAACTTATGGGTTTTGCAAATCATGACCAGCTCTAGGTGTTAACAGTGTGGCCACACATTTTTCTGGTGTAGACTTAACAATTTTTGACTTACAGTAGCGGATAAAAATTTGGCTATGTTTATAATATGTTGCTATGTTTTTATGCACACTTAGTAAATTCCAACATTTTTGTTTTATTGTTATTAAGCAAACATGTGCTGCAATGTGCTCGCTCTGTGCTAATATGTGCTGCATGCAAAAATGTTAATTTCTTATTAATGGTTATTTTTATCCAATTTTTCAGTCAAATCAAAAATTTTCAAAATGTGCTGTAATGTGCTAGAGTTGTGCTAAAAAGTGTCATTAAAATTTTGAAAAAATTTGTATTTTTAAAAATAAAATTTTCAAATATAGCTACGAAAAGTTTCAACTTGTTTCGAAAAATTGAAGCAACAGATGAGCACAATACAGCACAACATTCACTTTTATGAGTTTTGGCATTTAAAGTGACGTCCGCTCTTTAATTTCTTAAATCTTTTTTTTTTTTAATATTGTGCTGTAATGTACTGAAGTTGTGCTGCAATTTTCAGTTGAAATTTTAAAAAAATTTGTATGCTTACGAAAGTTAAATTAAAAATTTGCATATATAGTTACGAAAGTTACGAACTGATTAAACTTTGAACTGCACTTTGTACGTCTTCTTAAGTACAATGCAGCACAAGTTTCAAATTGTGATAAAAAATTTAAATCTTTAAATGGTGGATCCAAAACAATACACTTAAAAAATTGTTTTTTTTTTTTCTCTTTAAAGACACCAAAGGACAAAAGTCGACATATATTCCAAATAGCTTGTTTTTATTATATCTTGCAACACTGAAAATGGGATAGAGCTTCTTAAGCAATAGTTATTCTTCAATTTTTGAAATTTATTCAGTGGCCTGAGAATTTCAAAAAAATCAAATTAAAGTCTGCAAATACATAAAAAAAAAACAAAAAACAAATTGGCCATTTCAGCCCTTGAAAGGACTTTGACCGAGCTGCTTGTGATCAATTGTGTTGTGTGTGTTATAAAATGTTTGCACACAATTGATCAAGAACTGGACTTACATGTTTTATGCCGACTCCAAACGGCTAGAGTTCACATTCTCAAGAAGCTTTACATGGGATTATTTCCTCTCTGAGGTTCGCCATTATCTACAGAGAGGTGGTGACCGATCAGAAAAATTTTTTTATTGAAAAAAACTTTTTGCCGCGAATAGGGAACGAACTCGGGCTCCGAGCATGCTAAGCCACTCACTTAACCTGCATGCCACGGTCACCACTGAAAATAAATATTTTAGTATATTTTTTTTTTTGCTGTTATTAAACAGAGCGCAATTCAAGGTTGGGGAAACCTTTAGTTTTTTTTTTGTTTATTTTTAATATATATTTTAAAACTTATGTTCTTCTGATAGAAGTAAAACATCTGGAGGTAAATTTAAAAACAAAAAAAAATCTAGTTTTTTATACTTTTTGTAGATAGCTGTTAATGACTAACTCGGTATGAGTTTCTAGTTGTTGGTGATAAAATTCAATGACGAAGATAACAAATCAAAATTTTCCTTCTCGATTCGAATGTTAGAGGGAACAGAAAAGTATAATTAAGCAAAAAATGAAAGCAGTCTCGCAAAAAATTGAAAAATAATTCTTGGAATGGCAGAAACGAATGACTTTTATTTCGGTTTGAGGACTGGTTAAAGGAGGAAGATGCATTATTTAAGAAGATACAAGGTAATGTTATATTATTTTTTTTCAATAAACTCTTATTATTTAGTAATCAGAATCAAATATTACTTAATGAATCTATGTTACATTTCGAAAAGTTAAAAATCATTCAATAATCCCTTTAAGGATCAACGAAACATATCCGTCCCGCCTCTAGAATATTTTTTTTTATCACATAAGCCCAAAAATTTTATAAAACTTTTTCATGAATCATTTTGTTCAGCTCGTTTAGTTTAATTCACCATTTTGTAGGGAAATAGGAGTGGTTTTCGTTTCAATTTTGCTGATATTCAAACGTGAAATTATTATTAACTAATAATGTGCAACACAACTTTTTCAGATGCAACCATTTCAACGTTTTATTACGAAAATTTGAAAACATGCAATTTACTCTTTAAGTGTCCGTATCCGACGAACGATACATATCGAATGGTTTTAATACCATATGCCAAAAACGTCATAAAATAATTTTTTCCAGCTGGTTTGTTCTAAACATAACGTGACGTGAGCACAACATAGCAAAAGTTTCAAGTTTCTGATAAAAATTAAAAACTATAAATGATGAATTCACAAAAATCACACTTCAAAGATATTATTTTCTAGTATGGAATATGACTTCTCATATGAACACAATTAAAATCTTGGGATAACTTTGAAACCAATCGTGCATTTTTATACCCTAAACGTGAAAGGTCAGGGTATATTAACTTTGTGCAAACGTTTGTAATGCATAGAACGAAGCGAGTCCGGTTTAGAAAAGTATATATATTCTTAATCAGCGTCACCACGTAAATCGAGCTATCTATGTCCGTCCGTCCGTCTGTCCGTCTGTGTGTTGTCCGTATACAGAGTATAAGAAGAAGGAGTTGAGATAATTGCATGAAACTTGGTACACATGGTCACATGTACCCAAGAATCTGCACTATTGAATATTTTTGGAATCCGCCCACGGAGACGCCTACCTCCCATACAACGCAAAAATTGAAAACGCAATAAATAAGCCTCTGTTTAACCTAAAGAGCTAAAATTTGGCACATTTGTTTTTTATGACAAAACAAAGATGTCTTTGAAAAATGGACGTCATCCGCTCACGGACACGCCCACCTCCCATACAACCCAAAAATTGAAAACGCAATAAATAAGCTTCTGTTTAACCTAAAGAGCTAAAATTTGGCACGTATGTTTTTTATAACAAAAAAAGATGGTGTTGAAAAATGGACATCGTCCGCTTACGGACACGCCTACTTCCCATACAACTCGAAAGTTTAAAACTGCATAGCTCAGCTCATAATTAGCCTACAACAATAAAATTTGATATGTATGTGTTTCATACCAACACAAATATGTCTTCGGAAAGTGGACGTCATCCGCTCAAAGACACGCCCACCTCCCATACAACTCAAAAATTGAAAACGCAATAAATAAGCCTGTGTTTAACGTACAGAGCTAAAATTTGGCACGTATGTTTATTATGACAAGACAAAGATGGTTTTGAAAAATGGACTTCATCCGCCCACGCACACGCCCTTTTACAATAAAATTTTTTTTTGAAAAGTGGGTTTAGGGTATTTCATAGTCGGCCTAGATCGACTTTAGACTTTCTTTACTTGTTAAATCCTGTTTTTATTACAATTAATACTTTCAAAATACAAGAAATATTTTAAGTCAAGGCTGTACTTAAATTTAATAAATTTGGAATAAAATTTGAATTTTAATATTCCACGTTTTATATTAAATACAAAATAACTACACGGTAAAAAAACATACATTGATTTTTAGACCAATCATTGGAATAAAGCATTTTTCAATACCTTTTTATTAGAATTGATACTCTTTAAAATACTAGAAATTTTTTTATCAAAGCTGTACTTAAATTAAATAAAATTTAAATTTAAAATTTAATTTAGTACCTAAGGTTTAAAATTTAATACAAAATAACTAAAAGGTAATCGAAGCTGTATTTTGTTTACATTTTGTTGATGCTGTAGCAAGCAACAGATTAGCTCGAGGTTAGAACTCGCGACTCTAATGCGATGGTTGCCGCAGTTCACGGTTCGATCCCAGGATGTGACAAAAAATGAAATGTTGCAAAATGCAACTTTGGCATTAAATAATTAATAATATAAAATTAAAATTAAAAAAAATACCAAAACAAAAAAATAGTAATAAAAAATAACAAAAAAAAACACGATCTGGCTGAGGATCGAACCAGGCTCACTCGATTCGTGAAATCAAATCGACAATCGCTTAACCAACTGAGCCACGGCATAAAATTTTTCTTGTTTTATTATTTACGTGGTTTAAATTTTAAGCCCATGCTATACTAAAACTTAGTTTAAGCATTTGACGTGGTTTAAATTTTAATACAATTTCGGTGTCGTCATATAAACAGTACAGGATTGACTTAAATTTAGTCCAATTTTTACCGTTTATAAGCCACGCCGCTGTTTAAAATGTAAATTTAATAAATGATTTGATTTTTTAAGGATTTTAGATTATTCCAGAAAAAAATACATATACTTGTAAATTTATTTTATTTTTTTTAAAATTGCTGAAAATTTTTTTGAAAAATTTTATTTTTTTTTTTTGAATTTCATAAAGAATATTCCATTTGTTTTTAAAGCAAAACGACAACACGTCTGCTCTATATGAATAATTTTTTATTATTCATATAGAGCAGACGTGTTGTCGTTTTGCTTTAAAAACATTTGGTCCTTCGAGCCGGATTTTTGAGTTTTCCCCCACCAGTGGTAAGAAACTCAATAAATCAAACCAAATTAAGTTTATATATTTGTTGACGATAAATTACCAGCAAGTAATAAGCAATTAATATTTATTGTTCTTTTTTTTTTGCGTTGCTGAAGACAAATTACCAGCAGCAGCAAATTAAGAAGTATTCAATTTATAAATACAATACAAGGCGTAAATCACGGCCATAACAGTGGTTTAGTGTACCGCAACTATTAGCGGAACGGTGTTAATTTAAAAAAAAAAACACCAAAACAAGGCGTAAATCACGGCCATAACAGTGGTTTAGCGAACCGCTGCTAATAGCGGAAAATTGTTAAAAAAAAAAAAAGAAGATAAAAAAATCATCATAATGGCACAGCGTCGTAAGCTATTAGAGCGTCAGAAGGATATTGGCGAGGAAATTGGCACGATTTATCAAAAAGTTGAGGATTCCCAGTCGAGACCAATAAGAAGTACTGTGCTAGAGGAGTATCAGCAGAAGTTGGGCAAAATTTGGACAGAGTTCCAAGAAAACCACCTCCTCTTAATGGAAGCTGGATCCAAGGAAGAAAGCTATTTCAGCGAAAATTATAAAGCTATAGTTAAGCAACTGGAAAATGAAACCAGGTTTTTATTAAATGAAGGAAAGTTGTCTCTGAGTGGTGCGACAAAAAAGAATGAAATAAAAGATAGAGAAATAAAAGGACATGCTGAGGAAAATGAAGGAGGTGAACAACCTAATAGATCTCCGGAAGAAAAGCAGTTTCACCACTTAAATGATCAAAGAAGAAGGACGGCCAAAGAAACCAAGTTTTTAAAAAGAGCATCAAAACTTCACGATGAAATTTCTGACACGATCAATGATGAAATGCTTACATCAGAGAATCAATGGGGTATCATCGGAAAAGGTTTGGAGATGAAGTTTTTGGAGGTGAAAGCAGCGTACGAATTTCTTGAAGACAATGCAGATCAGGAGATCGAAAATCTTTATGAGGAAGTAACGGACCAGTACTTCAACATGCTAAAAGTTGTAAGCGGGAAAATCATTAATGCTGGTAGAAAGCCTGCTAAGCTTAAATTGGAAGAGATAAAAATATCATCATTTTATGGAGAGATGACTGAATGGACCTCATTCTACGACCTTTTTAAAAATCTGATACATGATTGTGACTCTGTATCAAACGTAGAGAAAATGTACAGATTGAAAGCACACGTAAAAGGTGAAGCAGGGCGTCTTATCCAACATTTGAAAGTAACAGACGCAAATTATGAAGCAGCATGGTCTCTTCTAAAGCAAAGATATGAAAATAGAAGATTGCTTTTTTCAACGCAAGTTAACAAGTTGTGGCATCAACCAGGAGGGGTTAATAGTTCAAGTGCCGCCAGTTTAAAGAATCTTCTGGATACAACGAACGAATGTCTCCATTCTCTAAAGTCAATGGGAATGTACAGCGAAGATGAGAATACTGGTGCTTTTCTTGCTATTCTTATATTGCAAAAGCTTGACAATGATGGAGTCAGGCTCTACGAGCAAACGATCAGCAGACCTAAAGAAATTCAGAAGCTGAGCGATGTTCTTGAATTTTTGTAACAACAGTTTCAAGCATTAGAAGCAAGCAGAGGAAAAAAGACGGCCGAAAGTTTTATAAAAGAACAATCTCAGAGGCAAGCAGGTAATTATCATGTATCGCATCCATATTGTGGGTATTGCAAGATAAGCGGTCATAAAATTCAAATATGTAGAAAGTTTCTGGCATTGGCGGTAGCAGATCGTCGTTCTTTTATCGGAAATTTAAGAATGTGTCAAGTTTGCCTGGATCACAAAAAGGATCTGAAGTGTACAAACACAGATTATAAATGCTACAAATGCGGAAAAGACCATCATGTTTTGCTCCATTTTGAGACGGATGTAGGCAACAAAAATACACAGAATCAGCCTACGACACAAAGAACAGCGGCAATGTTAACGCAAGAAGAAGTATCATCAACTGTACTGTTAGCTACAGCTCAAGTAAGAATTAAATCATTGACTGGTGAGTTCCTGATTTTGAGAGCTTTGATCGATCAAGGAGCTCAGAAGACCACCATTTCTGAAGAAGCCGCCCAGCTCCTGGCATTGCCAAGAGTAAAAACAAAGATGGAATTTCTTGGTCTAGGAAGCACTGTAGTTGGTGTATCAAAGGCACGTATAAACGTTGAAATTCATCCGAGATTCTTAAGTGACAATAAGTTTGAAGCAGAAGCATTTGTTTTGCCACATTTGATTGAAACGCATGCAAATCAGGCATTTGACTATGATATAAGTCAATGGAATAATTTTATGTTAGCTGATCCCAACTTTAATAAAAATGAACGAATTGACATCGTCATCGGTGCAGATATATACAGCGAGATTATGGAGCCAGGCATAAGGAAAGTTGGAAAAATTTTAGGACAATCGACAAAATTAGGCTGGATGTTGTCAGGAGTTATTCAGATCCAATCACGAAGTAAGAATCTGGCTCTTGAAAGAGATAGTCTCGAAAAAGACAAGGCCGAGTTTCTACGTTTGGAACATGAACGCCAGAAGTTAAAACGTGAACAAATTGTTTTGGAGCGGCAACAAATGAAGATTATTCAATCACACGAAGATGCTAGTAAAAGAACGGTGAAACGTTGTGCTGATGATCTATATGCAGAGGTACCATATCGAAAGAGTACTTCAGAAAATGAAAATCGTACCAACGCAACACAGCCACAAAGTTTTGGTGCAGGTTTAGTCTCATCTAGAAGCTATAACGAAAAATGTGAACGTGATACTGGTTCCACAGCTGTGAAGCGTAACATTGATGACTACACCAGCAGAACTAGTAAACGACCATCTATCGATGAATATGCTCCAGCTCCACCAAAGCGTAGCACCGACGAATACTCCAAGCATAGCACAGGTGACTATATTGCATCATCTGGATCGAAGAGAGGAAAAGATGATTGCTCCATATCAAACAAATGTGATGATTATTCGTTAAATAAGATTCAAAGAGATGAGTACAAGAGAGAAGTGGAAATACGTCATAGTACGGATTCAAGTATTTCTGGAGGTGGTAGCTCATACATGAGTAATGGCAGAGAAAGTCGGGTTGGTGAATCCGATGTTCAACTACGTTCAACCATTACAAGTCTTAGACGTGTGGACGATCGGAGTTGCCTAAGATCTGCTACTTGTGGCAAGCGCTGTGTCAGCAATGAAATGTCTTCAAATCTTCATAGCGGCAGTGCAATATGGCAAAAGCCTAATTCAGGGACAGAATCCAATTGGCGTTCTATGACATCATCACAGGATCGTTACGATCACACCTACAATGGACGTCCTGAAGCATACATGAACTCAACACATCCAAGTGGTGGTTGCGGCTTGTATGAAAGTAGATCTGATCGAGCCTACTTATTTACCAACTTGGGTAAGAGATATGGACCGAATTTCAGATTTGCATACGAAACCTTTGGATGCAATACTGGTAAACAACTACAAGGACCTTGAGGAGCTGAAAAACATGGTCAAGAAGCTACAGTCCGAAAACGTCAACCTGAAGAAAATAAGTATTCATCACGTCAGTGGACATATATCTCTTATATTATTAATTCTAATTATTCTGATTTTATAAATAAGAATGAAATGTAAGAAAAATAGTAAAATTAAGATAGAATTTTAGCCTCCGGTGTCGTTTCAAAGCCGCCGGCAGAATTTTCAAATATGAACACACTTCTTTTAGTGCAAAAGTATATGCAGGCAGAGGGATGATTCGTTATGTGTTTAGGATGCGTTGTCTCGTTATCTTTGCTGATAAAAATAATTAAATACAGTCCACTATGAAGCGTGCTCATTACCATGCATTCATGATTTATCAGTACTGATAGGCTTCCACGAACTATTAAGAATTCATCCCTCTAATAGATACGAAGAATAAGGTACTCAGGATAGATGGTTTAGTTTAAGATAATTTTAAGCTATAAATAAGATGTATTTTAGAATTAAGGAACGATAATAAAAAATTATTCATTTAGAGCAGACGTGTTGTCGTTTTGCTTTAAAAACACCATTCAATTCAATTTTTGTTAATTTATTTTAAATTTTTTTTTAAATTGCCAAAATTTTTTATTATAAATTTTATTTTTTATTGTATTCACATAAAAAAATATCTTTTTAACAGTATTCAACTCAAATTTCATGAAAAAGTATTCATAATTGGCCCGCTGAGAATAGATTTTTGGAGACGCCTTTGAAAGATAAACTGCGCACAAGATTCCTCATTACATTTCATAACAGCTTCATCTGAAATACAAAAATAAGTAAAATTTAGTTAAAGAACAAGTTATTCTTAACTCTACCACCCTACCCCCTCACCCCTTGTGAGAACTTTTTAAAAAATGTTCTTATAATTTGCATTGAGCCCGAAAATGCCAAAAGCAGCAATTTTCAACGAAAAATTCCGCAATTTTGCTATTGTAAAATTAAAAAAAAAAGGAAAGTGCTTCTTCCAATGGAACGGTCTATTTGTTTTTTTTACAAAAAAATCAAAACAAATTCAGAAAGATCATTTGAATAGTTTTCAAGTTATCGTGTTCATAGAAAAGTACTAGTTTTAAGAATAATGCTTTTATTTTAATATTTCCAACTTCAAGCCGAAAAAATACTTTTCGAGTAATCAACTCCATAGAAAAAACTACTAGTTTTGAGAAAAACGCTTTGAGGTTTTGAGCTTGGCATCGACTGTCTTAAAGGGGATTAAGTCCGCCTGCTTGTGGTGGTATTAGCTAGCAGCCTGTTGCAAGCCAGTGAAAAGGAGAAAGGTTGTGGGCATGTGTACTTAGACCTCGGTTTAATAATCCATACCTATGGAAAAACATAGGTTGTCATAGGCCTACCTTGAGGTGCAAAATCAGGGAAGAGGGACTTAAAAATTGGCTAAACTAAAAGGTTAATTTTTAAGATAGAGAAATGAAACTTGGTACAGAAGCATTTTATACCAAAACTGAGTTGCAAACAAAAAATGCGCACCATTTGCCTATAAACACGCCCACCTCCCATACAACTCACTATGGTAAAAATTCTATAAAGAGGTTTTTATAATAGGTTCTTTATGAGCTACAAAGATAAAACTTGGTATGCCAGATAATGGTATCAAATTTAAGCAGTTTTTACAAAATGTGCATCATCCGTCCATGAACACGCCTAACTCCCATGCAATCCATAATATCTAAAACACTATTAAAAGATTCATATTTAATCTAGAGTGATAAAACTCGGTATGGTAGCATTTTATACCAAAATTCAGGTGTGCACAAAAAATTGGCGTCATCTGTCTACCAACTCGCCCACCTACCATACAAACCACATTAGTTAAACCTATATTATTCTATAGCTATACAGAATATATGGATTTTGATAGGAAGTTATGTCTATTTGTTTTAGTATTTTAATATATATTTAAATATTATAGGCAGTTAAGGGTTTTCCATAGTCGGGCTAGACCGACTTAAGGCTTTATTTACTTTTTTTCTCATGGCACTGGGTACTGAGAACGCGTCTGTTGAGAGTTGACTTCGAAAAACCCTGACTCCTTGCCATGGAGCAAGTAGAACTAAGGCGTAGGACAGGTATGTACTGTAAACACATCTAGACTGTTTTGATGGCACAAGTTCGACTAAAGACCACGGGCCACGGGCATTCAGACAAAGTGGGTAGAATCTTCGCAATCATTAACACTCTGTAACCTTGTGAGTTTTACTTTGATTGACGTGTAATTTTGAGGTAGTATTTTTGAAATGTTATACTTTTTAGAGAAACCAAAATTTCTGAAAATGAATATATAAAATCTCCTCTTAAATTAACATGAAGATATTCAGTGAATCTTTCCAAACTCGAAATGTCAAGCCACTAGAATTTCACTTCAAGTTGCGGAAAATTCTAGTTAAAATAATCAAAATATAAGAAAAATGCCTTGAGAAAACAAAAATACTACTTCGAGTTATGAAAGTTATTTTGAGTTAGAAAAGTTTGAGTTAGAAAAGTTTTACTGTAGTTTGATGTTTTTTGAGAATATCACTTTGTAGAAATTGAGGATGCAGAATATCGGAGTGCAACTTCGAAATTTCAGAATTAAATTAATGAACTCACAAAAAACGCACTGAAAAAACTTTTCTATGGTAGCATATGACAGCACAACTCAAGTACACGATAGCACAACTTCTAAAATTGTAAATGCCATGAGTTCTCGCATAAAAAATGTACATTCAGAGAAAATTATTTTCTTAAAGCGGCACATGAGAGGACATATCAGACACAATTCAGCACATGTTTTATTTTTTAATAATTCCAAAATGGCAGAGCTAACTACTAGCACATAAAAACTGCAAATTTTTTAAATATTTTAAAATAAAATATTTTAAAAATAAAATATTTTAAAAATAATATATTTTAAAAATAAAGCTTTTTTATCTATGCTTTTTTACTAATAAACGATTAATTATAAAACTGAATTTTTAGTAAAAATATTTTGAAATTTTTTAGTAAAAATATTTTTAAAAAAAAATATTTATTTTACTTTTAACCAGTTAAACTTTGAAAATAACAAAAGGTGGCAGCACTTTTCAAGTGTTTCTATACAAAAAAATTAAAATCTCTCCCACTCAAATTTTCTTTTTATTTGTTGCTCACACCTGCAAACGTACAAGTGCTCACAAGCAAACAAAAAACTAAACAAAAAAATAAAAAAAATAAATGAAAAAGCACAGAAACAAATCAAAGTTCTACACATTAAAGTAGAATCGTGTGCATTTAGCATGATTTCAGCTAGTCTAAGTGACCAAGCAACATTCACCTGAAGCACCAAAGCCAGCACTTCCTGACTCACACACTGACAAACTGACACAAACAAACACACACCAGCACAGCGCCAACTACCAGCTGATTAACTTAAGTGAGTGAGTGAGTGAGTGAACTGTGGAAAAAAAATTTTGAAAAACTACAGCTTTATGTTCAAGTGTCTGCGTAGTTGTCGGTTTATAAATATATATATACATATATATATAAATGAAAATGTTTACTTGAGTGTGTTTGTGCACTGTTTTTTTTTATCTAGATCTCACTTTAAGTAGTTTCAATCTGTTTCAATTGTTCTTTGCAGTTCATTTCAGTTTGACGTTCAAAGTTCTGCACACATTTTTTACTGTCTGTTATTTGCTTTTGTAGTTATTGTTGTGTTTTTTTTTATAACATTTCATTTTAGTTTTATTATCTCTTCACTTTTGCTGCTTCATCTGTATGCGATTTAATAGCGGTATTTTTTTTTTTTTTTTTTTCTTAAGCGCTTTTTAATATTTACTCTAGCTAATGCCACAATTCAAACAGGTGTGAAAGCATGTTTATGGCTTGAATATCAATTTAGCGAATACGCGATCTTGCGTGCGAACTACTGTTTAATCATGTGGTTAACAAACTTAATTGAGCATATTTAAATAGAGATTTATTTGCAGTGCACTAGAAAAGAAATATATTTTATCAGGCCGAGTGTGTAGAGCTATTGTGGGCGATTCGCGAATTAGTACTATATGGAAACGTGAATATTTTGGTGTGTTTTTACAATCCTTAATGTATTAAAATCTTAACGCGTAACCAATGAACTTTATGAATAGTACATTTTGAGCAGAAGTTTTTGAGGTTTTTGGATATTTTAAAAAGATTTTCCATACCATCTCGAAGAACAGGCACTTTTTTAACGAATCAGATTAGTTTTGGGACAAATTAACAAAAGCGGAAACATAACAGCTTTTTGAAAATGATTATTTAAGGAATATTTTTCTAGTGTCAAACTTCAGTAGCAACAGTTCTTAGATGCTTAAGTGTAAAGAGATATTCCAAAGTCAAAAAACTGAACATTCGTGGTTCATTTAAACTGTATAATGGTGAAAAGATTAATACCAAAGAGACGGTATTCATCTAAAATTCCATATCGTTTGGATTTTGGAAGTCGATGAACATGAACTTCAAGATCTCTTTTACAAAATTTAAAATGACAGACCTAAGAACTGTCTTCTATGCAAGTTCAAATGAATTCATGTTTAAAATTTTTAGATGACATAAATTTAAAACATATTATAAACAGGTTAAAGGTAAGATTTGGTACTTAAATTCGTCATGCGTGCGTTATGTTATTTTTTGCTTTTTTAAACTTGGATCAAAAAAATCAGTTATTTCTAACGTGGTGGAAAATATCAAGATCAAAATGGTAAAAGATCACGCCAATTGAAAATAAAGCCAACAAAAAATGCGATAAAATGCTCTATTGCAGAATATTAAATGAAGATAACGAAAATCAATTGTTTACTCTTTAAGCTAGCACTACAATAATCAGATAGAACGGTATTTAAAGAGCGGTATTTAAAGAGAGTGAAACTTCTTTTGTCGCGTATACACACTGAGAAAAAAACACATACCTTGCTCCGGTAAAAAATTTCTCTATTTTCGATATAGAAATTTTCTCTTTTTCAAATAAAATTTTCTTCAATTAGAATAAATTTTCACATTTTCGAAGAAATATTTCTTTACTTCTAGGAAATGGAAATATTTCAATGTCTCTAATAATGATAAGTATTTTTCTCGCACAAAAAATTTCTCATTTATAGAGAAATTTAATTGAAAATGAAAAACTTTTCTTATATTTTGATAACAAATTCACTATGAGAAGTATTTTCTTCAATAAAAACAAATATTTTCTCAAAAAAAGTATTTTTCTATAAAAACGATATATTTTTCTATTTCATGGAACCTTTTTATCATTTTTAGAGAATTTTAAGTATCGCAATTAGAGAATAGCATTCTCTGGAGCAAAGTCTATACCATTTTTCTTTAAATATGATGCCTTTTTTAACATATTCCGAGACACTTTTTTTTGAGTGAAACATACGGTGAACAAAACGGGTTGTAAGACCGATGAAAGGAATGAAACTGCGGCGAATTAAGGTGAATTTAGGTCAATTAAGGTGAATTTAATTGAAATTAAGAGTTCGAAACACCCTATAATTTCGAAGGAAAAAAATTATCAAGTAATGGTTTGAGTCCAAACTAACAGACGAATTAATCAACAAAATTTTAGACCGGACTTTTTGAAGGTGAAATTTTCAACTAGATACGTTATGCTTCAATTTGCAAACGTGACATGGTTACGCTGGAATTTTCAACCTGTATGCCAATCGGATGCAATAAGCCAATCGGATGCAATAAGATTATCTGAGGTCACAGACGGGTCATTGGGAATGTCATAGATTTCATGAATTATTTGAACAAAAATGGATGAATCTATGGCCAATTGGATGCAATAGAATTGTCAGAGGTCACAGGCGGGTCATGTGTACTTTTATGGATTCAATTGAGCATTTGGGCAAATATGGATGATTCTATGGTCAATCGGATGCAATGGGATTATCTGAGGTCACAGGCGGTTCGTCATTCGCAGGTGGTCATTGAAACTTTAATGGATTCCATTTTTAAGTTATAAAAATTTATATTGATGATGATGAGAAATGGGTTCATTACGATAACCCTTAGCGCTAAAAACCATACGGGCTGGGCCGCACGGTCATACGCAAAAATCAATGCCAAAGCCAATTCACAGTGACAATGTCCTTCTCTGTGTACTATAGGCTGCTATAATTAAGTGAAACTATCACAGGGCAACTCTACCGAACTCAGTTGATGCGTTTGAACCGAGCATAGAAGCAAAAACGTCCAGAGTACGATCAAAGGCACAATAAGGTAATTTTGCAACATGACAACTCTTGGCCACATGTTACGTAGCCGGTCAAAACATACCTTGAAACGCTGAAACGGGGAGTCTTACCACTACTATTTGCTTTCTTTGATGAAGCATGATATTGAGGATCACTACTTTCGCTCTTTTAAAATAAACTTAATCTTCTAATGGCTTTATATGAAATGAGACTTTTTTAGTCAGACTAAATTAAAAATTCTCTACTTTTTTGGGTTAAAGATTCACTTGTACCGTGCGTGGCGGCCACACATGTATTTTTTGAAGTGAAACTTCTTTGGCGGCGAGTGAAATTTCAAGGTCTCTTATTCGCGACGCTAAGTTAACGTTTTCAGTTCATATGAAAATTTTCAAAAAAAGATAGCCGCTAGCGAGAATTGAATCCGGACCATCGATGTTGATCGTTGCTCAAGAGTCGGAAACTCTACAATTACGGCACATGGGCACATGATAAACAGGCAAACAAAATGTAATTAATATTGAACGCGTTTTGGTCCGTAACATTAATTTTTATCCTAAAAGTATGCACGGAGAAATTTATTTAAAATGACTTCAACAAACATAAATTACTTGATATTTTTGACAGACAAAATAAACGGCGGAAAATAACTGATATTTTTGACCGATAAAATAAAAGTCAAAAGTAACTGTTATTTTTGCCCAAAAAACCTATAAGGCACAAAATAACTTTTATTTTTGTAGGAAAAAATAAAAATTAAGAGATAAAAGTTAATATGTGACACTTTCGACAAAAACCATAGCCGGTACGGTCCCTGGATATAAATATTGAATCAACATATTATTAATCCATTTCGTATTGATTGAATTTTTTTTCAGATACTTTCTCTCTCTAATTTACACTAAAATCTCTCTTATATCTTAATGTTTAAGAAGTTTCAATTCTGCCACGTGTACGTTGCTACAAGCGAGTTTTTTTTTATACCTTTCGCCTTGTGACTAGGTTTCTGGAATCAACCTCCAGCCATATGAGATGACCTTCACCACTATAAAGAATCTCTTCAAATTTCGAGTTTCAAAACATTCACTCTTTTAGATGCCAAGCCACCGAGAAGAATGAGAAGAGTGCGTACAGAAGAAAATATTGCTGTAGTTGAGGCCAGTGTCGAAGAAACCGACAATTTATCGATTCGTCGTCGTGCGCAAGAAGTTGGACTTTGTCCATCGACTTTCAGAATCGATACAGAACCATGATCAATGAATTTTTGTTGCCAAATCTTCAAGATATGGATGTGGACGAAATGTGGTTTCAACAGGATGGTGCCACTTGTCATGCTGCGGGCGAAACAATCGACTTATTGAAAGAACATCTAAACGACAACATTATTTCGAGAAATGGACCGGTGAATTGGCCTCCGCGTTCGTGTGATTTGACGCCACTTGATTATTTTTTATGGAGATACATGAAATCATTGGTTTATGTGGATAAACCAGCAACGATTGACGCTTTGGAAAACAATATTCAACGTGTCATTGCTGAAATATGCCCTCAAATGCTTGAAAAGGTGGTCGAAAATTGGACCTCCAGAATGACCTTTGTGCAAAATACTCGTAGTGGCCATATGCCCGAAATTATATTTAAATATTAAATGCCAAGAAGTTATCTACCAAAAAATTTTTTTTTTCCATTTCATAATTTGGCATGTGTTTTATTTAAATTTAAAATCAGCAAGCTCTTAAAAAAACACCCTTTAGTATAGTGGCGAAGATTTGGGGAGCGTTCACGGGACTAGACTGATACCAACCCCCCAACCCTACCTTATTAGAACCATTAATAATGTTCTAACCATAAAAAAACTCTTTGTTTTCAACGAAATAACCCTATGTTTGCAAAAAAAATTGTTCCATCCCATCTCCAGAATCAAAAACAAAGTATGTAACAAAGTATGGAGGGAAAGTTTTTTTATCCTAGCATGGGTAAATGTGGCTAACTATTATGAAGTTTTTATATATTAAATATTTGTTGACACACCGATCTGGAATTTCAAAACTTCCTGCAGATTTCAAGGCAAAACCGGATCTCTTTCTCATGGGTTGATTTGCTCCAACTCTTATATTAACAGTGCTGATATGTAAACAATAAATTTAGGGTGTCCCATTTGAGAAAACGTCAACTATAAAATGTAAGGACACCCTTAATGCACACGTAATAAAATTCATTAATTCGTGAAATCCTACTTTTAGATACTTTCATAGAAGCATGTCCTTCACAATGTTGGTAGTTAAAAAGTTTGTATGTTCCCAATAAATGTTAGGGGGGTAAAAAATAGAAACTGGTAATACATTTCACCTTTCGAGATGACCCCTGGTATAACTAAGAGTTAAGTTTCGTCATTATTCTTAATTTTTTGTATAAAATTAATGAATATGAATATGAGGCAAGAACGTAGCCAGGGGAAGAGGGGGGGGGGGGCAACTTCCCCCTTAATCTGATATTTTTTATTTAATCGATGGCTTTGAAAGTAGTTTCTAAATGTGACTCCTGTATAAAATGTGATTTTTCTTTTTCTTTAAAAATAAAGCTGGAAAAGTCACAAGCAAATCAGTATTTCTTAAGCGATATTGTATAATTTTTATGATAATTATTTATTTATATATTTGCATGTAGTAGAAAATAACATTTTTGAAGCAAAGATTTTTAAATGCCGTTTGCATTAAGGTTTGAGTATCAGTAGTAATTGAATAAATCTGGGAATTGCTTATATCTCACGGCTTCAAAATCTTTTTCACTTTCGTTTTTTCAGCACTTGATGGGATCACACAAAAAAAGTTACAAGTTTAAAATACCCAAAACTAAACAGATGAAATGTTAAATGAAAGATATGGTTAAAAGAAATTTATAAGGTCTTGACTCACCATCCTAATTTTCATCCTGCCTACGCCCTTGATATGAGGTAGTCCTACATTTGAGCCATCTAATGAAAAAACGTGAATTTTGTATTGAGAGATTCAGAAGGATAACATAGAAGAGCTGATATGTTTAAAATAAATATTGGAGTTGAAAAAATAAAAGGAAATGGTCATATATTTGACCACTCTAAGGCTCATTGTGGACTATAATGCTATTTTTCCTAAGCATTTGTATTTTTTGTATGGGGACCTTCAGAGGCAAATAGATTGCAAATCAGTTAAGCAAAAATGTTGGGGAATAAAAATTAATAAGCGGTTGTCATACATTTCACCCATCTAATCATCTTCGATCTTATCATCTTCGATCGAATTATCTCGACACAGTTACAGCGATTTTGAAATTAAACATCCATTTTGTAAAAGGAAAGAAAATATATTAAAAGAGTGATTATTAATTTGACCTTTCCCGAGCTTACACCAGTAAGGTTAAAATATATAAATTAACTTTCGACATTTTTCTTAAGTTTTCAAATTTCTTCCAGGTAGACCTTCAGAAGACTGTCAAAAGGATGTAAGCTACTTTAAGAAAAATGTTGAGGAATAAAAATGAAAAGGAGGTGGTCATTCCGATGCAGTTACAGCGTTTTTGCAATAAAAGTAGAAAGTTTTTTTTAAAAAAGGGGCACTCAGAAGAGCAACAAGTAAATTTCAGACTCAATCCAAATAAAATTTTATTCCAAGTAATTCCTAAGATTAAACAATAAAAATTTTAAAAATATAATAATAAAAACAATAAAAATATACCATAACCTTTTAATTTTAATTGCAAATCTTTGTTTTTTATGTCTTAAAAATATTTATTACGCTTAAATATAAAATTTTTAAAAAGAAGTATCAAATCAACTGCAGATGAGTTAAAAAAAACAAAAATAATAAGAAAAGAAATAAAAATTTATGTAACAGAACATATTAATAACAACAGCAAAACGACGTTTCATAAAGAAACCTTTAACAAGGCTTTAACAAGACAATCTCCGCACATAAATTAACAACAAGCAATCACCGTCATAAGAATTATATAAGCATAACAGAATTAAACATGATGAATGCCAAACCTAAAAGTATGCAATAAAAATAAGAGATATAATATTAAGTCAGCTAAAAAGAATTTATGCTTAATAAACAAACAAACAAACAAACAAACAAACAAACAAACAAACACACACACACACCTATGCACACATATACACACGTACAAACAAGCATATAAAAGTCATCAATTATATAGCCTATTTTTCGCCCAGGACTTCTGCACAAGACAACAGCAACAACAAGAACATTAAATAAAACAAAAATATTGTGTGTCTTAAAGTTGTGAATAAGCTCAAGAGTAGTAAGAAATTTTACAAAATGCTAAGCCAAAGTGGCAAAAAGCAGGCAATAAAAAATTTGATACTGGCAAGAATCAAAAAGAAATAAAAAAAAAAAAAAAACTTAAAGCTGTCAAAAATAAATGCAAGGGAAGAAAACAAGTGGGCTAAAGCTAGCGAAAGAAAAGCAATGTAGGGCAGCATATAAAAAAGCACACCAAAAAGAGAAAAAAAAATAAAAAAAAAATACAACTACAAACAACTGCGGCGAGGCGTAAGTAAGATTAAAACATTTGGAAATTGTTTGCGAGCCACAAGCGGGTTTCGGGTCAGCTGAGCTCAGCTCAGCTTGGCTCAGTTCAATACTACGTTGCTGTGACAACAAGAAACACTCAGCAAAAACTTCAGCTGTGACCCATCAAGCGAAAAAAAAAACAAATTCCAAACATAGCATACACTTTCGGCTAAAGAGCGGTTGCGTCCCTCTGGACGTTGAATGAAGAAGATGAGGTCGAAGCTATCAACACTGACAATGATGATGAAGATACAGTTCGAAAGCCATAAAGTAGAGCTATACATGCGTTTTCACACACACACATACACACACACACACAGTAACTGAGCAGCTAACACAGTGTCATCAGGGAAACACACAGATAGTAGGCATGAATGAGCGCACACACACATATATATACACACACACAATGCAACACATTGCCGTAAAAATCAATAAATGTCCCACGTTAGCATTTGGGTTCAAGGGAATTATGCTTTATTTATATGGATACCCAAACATAGATAATTTTTTATACTTATTATTTAGGTATTTTTTTTTTTTTTTTTATTTTCTTGCTCTGCAGATAACTTAATGCAGCGCATTTAAATATGCCACAAATTGCTGAAGATGAAGATATAGCTGCGAAGCTGGAGTAGATGTCAACTCCATGGGGACTCTTTCTTTTTTTGAAAAAAAAAAAAAAAAAATATGAAAAAACTTGAATACTGCATAAATAAAAAATATCAAATTTGTTGGTATTGAGGCTGCTGCTATTGCTGCTGCTGATGATGATGTCAAGTCAATGGTTTGATGTAGGTTGATTTATATGTCTTGAAACATATGTCAGTTGGTCGTTCAATATCTGTTGATTTCCTGCCTTATCTGCAATTTATGTTAGCAGAATTGTTGCCATGCTCTCTTGCTATTCGATGTTGTTGGTGCTATTTTTTAGCTTGTTTGCTCTACCTTTGAACTTTTCCTTCCTACAACTTGTTGTCACTTTATTGACAGCTTGTAATGTTTTCATGACAGCTACGCACCACTCGCACCACTGTATTATTCTTTCGAAATTCATCAGAATTTTATCAATCAAAAGTTTTGTACAACACAAATATGACAGCTTTTGGGGGCGAGAAAAAGGTCACAAGTCAAAAAGGTCAAAATTTTGTTAAGGTCATTAGTACAGTGCGCGCCTTTGTAGAATTTTTCATTTAAAATATTTTATCGGTTTGTTGACGATGTTGATTGACTTGTGACAGTCAGCCAATAAGCCAACCAGCCAACCAACCAACCAACCAACCAACCAACCAACCAATAACCGGCTTCATTAACGGATGAATACTTAAGGCGACAGTTGACTGACTTGATTAACTTATGTTTGACATGCTCTTTAATTATGATTATTTAGACTAAATGTCAATTGATTGCAGTCGTTTGAAGAAGTTTTTGCGAATTTTTGCTGTGTTTTTAAGTGCTGTTGGCTGGTGAGCTGCGTGTTAAAGTAAGCAGAATAATGAAATAGTAAATCGATATCACAATGCAAAAAACATTTTTATTTAATTTAACATTGACTTAAAATAAGCCAGGAAATCGAGTGACTGAAACATGCAAGTAAATTTAAGTTCGCACGAATTTTGCAAAATACGTTTAAAGAAAAATATTGAATGTTTAGACTTTCAGTGACTTAATTTCTTTGACATGGTTCGTGTACAAAAATCACAAAATGTTTAAAAATTAACTGTAAATTTTACATCGTTTTTACTTATTCTGAGTTAATGACTTAAAATAAAAAAAAAAAAAAAAAATATTTTAAGTCACTGATTTAAAATTAAAATAAAAAAAAAAAAAAAATATTCCACTCATTCATTTCATAGTTTTCAAGATAAGGCATATTTTTTGAAGCCGAATTAATGAATTCTTTTTGAATTAATCTACCGTAAAAATATAACATTCATAGGTTCTACAGCTTATTTTTAATTGTTATAAGTATGTTTTTAATTCAAGCAGCGGATCGAAAAATCTGAAAAAAACCAATTTTGTATCCGTCTTTAAAAAATTCATTGAAACTCATCTCTTAAAAATATCACCCTTTTAATAAAAAATAAAAATCACAAATACTTTGATAATTTTTTTTCAGAATTCTTAAAATTCTGATTTACAAAATTTCTTCTTAACAAAATTCCTTTTAACAAAAATCTTGAAAGAATTCCCCTTTAAGGTGGGACATCAAATTCGCGGCAAAGAAAACAGACCTTTTTTAAAAATTTTATAACTCAGTCAAAAACAAACATTTTTCCAAAATTTTCAAAACTATTGTAGAGAATTGAACAACTTACAAGAAAAAGCATTCAAAAAAATATGTTTTTTACTCCAACATGGTTTTATAGAGCTCCAAACAGGCGGCAGAGAAAAAAACGGGGCCTCGTGGTTGCAGTGCTGGGAGTCGCAAAAATTGTTCAATCTGGAAAAAAACTGACTTTCTTAAATCTTAACAAAATGGGTTATCGTATGACAGGAGCTTTTTTTAAATTTTTTTTTTTCAATTTTTGGTGATGTTCCAAATTTGAAAATGTGTTTTTTCGAAAAAAATATTGACTTTAAAAATTCATAAAAAATCGAAAAAAATTTAAAAAAAAGCTCATCTCATATGATAGCGAATCAAGTTAAAAAAAAATACAAAAAAAAATTCGTCAAAAATGAACACGCTAGTGCCGTAACCAGTACGAAAAACATGGTTTCGAGATAAACGCGTTCAAAGTTTGTGAACAAAGAAAAATACAAGGAAAAATAAAAAGGCGCTCTCACGTATCAGGCTGCAACTTTTGAACCTGTAGAAATTTTTCCATTAAATTTTTTTTTCTCAGAATTTTCAAAAATCTTAAAAAAACGGCCAATGTCATGTCCCCCCTTAAGGAAATTCACCTTAACAAAATCCTTTTTTTAAGAGTTTCACAATTCTAAAGCAACAAAAAACTGACACAATAATTAATTTGTTAACCTTAAAACAGACATGAGCTTCCAGTAGCTCAATTAGCTCAGTTGACTCAGCCAGAAATTTGTTTTGTTTTTTTCAACTTTGCGTTTGCACATTTGTCAAAACAACAACGCGTGCAAAAAATAACAACAACACGTACAAAGAATAGCAACAAAACCGACGTTCACCAAAATTCTAACTTGCTTACAACAACAAATGCATGCAAAGCCAAGCAAGCCTTACTCGATTGCGCTGCGCTTGAAATGTTTGTACATGTGTAGCACAAAACGCACATTATTTGTTTTTGTTGTGCTGGTTAATTTTTTTTTTTTGCAACGATGAGCAAAAGCAAATATGAGGATAATTTTGTGTTTGTTTTAAAAAACAAAAACCTTGGCTCACTAAATTTATTTTCCTGCTCATGACTGCCTTAAAACAATACATTTTTATACCCTAAACCTGAAAGGTCAGGGCAATTAACTTTGTGCAAACGTTTGTAACGCATAGAACGAAGCGGTTCCGGTATAGAAAAGTATATATTCTTGATCAGCGTCACCACGTGAGTCGAGCTATCCATGCCCGTCCGTCCGTCCGTCCGTCCGTCTGTCCGTCTGTGTGTTGTCCGTATACACAGGATAAGAAGAAGGAGTCGAGATAATTCGATGAAACTTAGTACACATGGTCACATGCATCCAAGGATCTGCACTATTGAATATTTTTGGAATCTGCCCACGGACACGCCTACCTCCCATACAACGCAAAAATTGAAAACTGCATAACTCAGCTCATAATTAACCTACAACAATAAAATTTGGTATGTATGTGTTTTAAATCAACGAAAAAATGTCTTCGAAAAATTAACGTCATCTGCTCACGGACACGCCCACCTCTCATACAACCCAAAAATTGAAAACGCAATAAATAAGCCTGTGTTTAACCTACAGAGCTAAAATTTAGCACATATGTTTATTATAACAAAACAAAGATGGTTTTGAAAAATGGACATCGTCCGCTCACGGACACGCCTACCTCCCATACAACGCAAAAATTGAAAACTGCATAACTCAGCTCATAATTAACCTACAACAATAAAATTTAGTATATATGTGTTTTATACCAACGCAAAGATGTCTTCGAAAAATGGACGTCATCCGGCTACGTCATACAACCCAAAAAGTTTAAAACTCAATAAATAAGATTATGTTTGTCATAGAGAGATCAAATTTGGTATGTATGTATTTTATACCAAAACTAAGGTGTGTTCATAAATTGGGAGTAATCCGTCCATGAACACGCCCACCTCACATAGCGAAAGCATAATAAAGGCATTAACTGTGAGCTACAGGAATAAAACTTGGTATGTGTAAATTTTTCTTCAACATTTAAATGCATATAAAATATAGGCTTCATGCGCCCACGGACACGCCCATTTACAATAAAAATTTTTTTGTTTTTGAAAAGTGGGTTTAGGGTATTTCATAGTCGGCCTAGACCGACTTTAGACTTTCTTTACTTGTTTTTTCTTAGAATTTTTTTATAAAAGTAATTTTAATGAGAAAGAATTTCGCAAAGGGGAATTTTGTTTGTTATTAATTGTTAATCAGGTGATTTTTGAAAAGGAACAATTTTGTAAAAAAGAATTTTTATGCAAAAAACATTAATTTAATTTACTTTGTTCGTAGTATTTTCATAGTATTTTCTAAAGGGAAATTTTGTAAAAAAGCAATTTTGTAATGTGGAATCTAAAGAATTTTTGATAAGGGATTTTTTGTTAAAAGAAAATTTTATATTAAAGTAACATCTTGTTGTAATTTTTTTTCATTGAATTTTGTATAGTTGACTTCTATGGAGGAAATTTTGTTAAGGGAAATTTTAAAAATAAGTACTTTTGTGAAGAAGCAAGTTTGTAAGGGAGAATTTTTAATCAGATAAATTTTGAATAGGGAAATTTTGTGAAATGAATATTGCAGTGTTCATATTCTCTCTGCTAACGGATATCACTCTTGAACGGACATGTTTTAATGACCGCAAATATTTGTTTGATACTTTTTTCACTTCTTCCTTTTGGAGGAACAACTCTCTCATAACAGGACGCGGACACTACTTTGAATCACAAAAGACACTTCCCTTCTAACGTGGACAGTTTGGTTTTCTCAAAACTATACTTTTTTTGGTTTTCTCTTTTTATCGGCTTTCGCTTTGAAGCTGTCAAAATCAATTAATTGTTTAGGCGTGGTTTATTTTAACAAAAACTGATTGTGATTGAAAACTGAAATGTGAATTTAAGTTTAATTTTCGATGATGAATTTTTGCTTATGTTTTTTTTACTAAATCCTAATGTTATAAATACCATTTTGTTTCGTTATTGAAATTTTTTTTTTCTTCTTAAGCGTTCACGACACCTCCCTTAAGCGGACAAATTTTTCAGTCCGGTAGGTGTTCGCTTAAGAGAAAGTACACAATATATAAAAATAACAATTTTTTTTTCATTATTTTTTCTAGCAAAATAATGAATATCAAAGCTTTAGCACCAATTTTATGATTTTTTTTTTTTTTTTCTTTTAGAATTTTGTAAAAGTGACTTTTATAAAGGGGAATTTTGTTAACAGGAATTATGAAAAGAGTATTTTAAAAAGGAGGAAGGGAAATTCATAAAAGTGAAGGCAGAATTTGAAAAGGGAAATTGTAAATCAGATGAATTTTGAAAGTCAAATTTTGAAAAAAGATTTTTTAAACAAAAAAGTTTTTTATTTGTTTTTTCGTAGAATTTTCTAAAGATTTCTTTAACGAAGGGAAATTTTGTAAAATAACAATTTGCTATGGTGAATTAAAAAAGACGATTTTTGTGTGTGGAGAATTGTTAAAAGAATTTTATATAAAAGTAACATTTTGTTCTATTTTTTTTTTTCATTGATTTTTGTAAAGTTAACTTTTATTAGAGTAACTTTTGTTAAAGGAAATTTTGTAAAGAGAAATTTTCAAAAGGAGGATTTTTGTGAAGAAGCAATTTTGTAAGGTAGAATTGTAAACCAGATGAATTTTGAAAAGGGGAATTTTGTGAAAAGAATCTTATATAAAAAATAACATTTTTGGGTAATTTTTTTTCGTAGAATTTTGTAAAAGTGACTTTTGTAAAGGTAGAATTTTATACAGAGCAATTTTGAAAATGGGAATTTTAAAAAGAGTTAATTAAAAAGAAAAAGTTAATTTTAAAAAGAAGGATTTTTGTGAAATGAGAGTTTGGAAGAAAGAATTGTAAATCAGGTGAATTTTGTGAAAAGAATTTAGCATACTGGGAATTTACCACCAACCTTTAAAAAATTTTAATAAGCAGTAAAAAAAAATTTTTGTGCGTTTTGTTAAATTTCTTCATTGAGCTTTTTGCTCTTTTTCAATCACGCGTTTAAAAATAGTTTCTGGATTAAGCTTGCATGCAATACAAAAAGCAAACCTTATACAAGCACGCTTAGAAAACACTTACTTATCAACTAATCAATGTCTAAGTTGCTTTGAATAACTATTGTGAAAAACAAAAAAATCAAGTGCACTAAGAAAAAAAAAACACTTTTTCTGCTATAAAAAAATTCTCTATTTTCGATATTAGCAATTTTCTCTTTTTCAATTTAAATTTTCTTCAATAAGAATTTTGAAGCAAGGATTTCATGTGTCAAACCTTTACTGTCAAGTCTGCCTTGGTTTGTAAATGGGTGAAGGATAAGTAGAAAAGAAAGGAAAATCAAGTGAAACAAGTGTAGAATGTTTTATGTGTTGTAAAGCTATACAGAATCTGAGAAAAAAGTCTTTACCGCCAATTTACTACACTTTTCACATCAACTACACTTTTGAAGTCATGAATTTTTATGTATTTTTAATTTCTGTCTATTAGAAATGAGAAAAGAATTGAAGAATGGCAAAAGCGAAGGAACAAAGCCAGGCTGGGATTCAAACCCTCGATCTCTCGGTTTGCAGCTTTGCATGCTTATCACTTATCTACCGAAGCCTCCAATTCTTTCATAAAATTTTTTCAAATATCAAACTACGTTTTAAATATAATTCGCTGATGTGTGGGCGCTCATGGTGAGACGATCGTTTTTTACCACTTTGATCACTTAATACAGGCATACTTCGGTAGTTTTTCAGATGTTATTCGGAGTATCTGTTTTGTATGTGTCAGGTACATTATATTTTAGATTCAGGACAGTTACGATATTATTTATTCGGTAAAATATCTAAATTTTTTTTCTCTGGTCTTGTTCAGTAAAGCTCGTTTACATTCAACCTATCATCAATGTGTGTGATTCGTTTTTGTATTTCATGAATTTTGCAGTTTATCAGTTTATTTACTATGATTATGAGCAGTTTACTATGATACGGATACAAATTGACTTTCGGGAAAGGTAGCTTTTTATGGGTTTTTTAGAGGTGGAATGACATGTTGGTTCATTCGTAGTACTGTTTTTAGTGTTTTTAGTGCATCTGTAAAGAGATGCCACAGTGTTCTTGTTACTAAAATTAGAGAGCGAGCGTTAAAGCACTCAAATGACATTCTATTAGAACACACACCCTTGGCAAAGATCATACAATACAAAGATACGCCACCGCCATACAACCGAATGGCACAGTAAAAATTTAATGTGGATTTATCATAAATTTGTTATCAGAACTTCACGATCATTCTAAGCAAGTGTCTGAAAATTGTAACTTAAATCAAATTTGGTTAAAGTTACTGCATGTAAAAATCACACTAAAAATTTAATTTTAATTTGCAAAGTCGCGTTCGCACATTAAATTTATTTTAATTTAAGGAGGGACTGACACTCGCGGCAGAAAAAACAGACCTTTTTTTAAAAATTCATAACTCAGTCAAAAACAAACATTTTTCCAAAATTTGTATTTTTGTAGAGAATTGAACAAATTACAAGAAAAAAAAAATATTTTTCACTCTAACATGGTTTTATAGAGCTTCAAACTTGATATAGCTCCAAACTATAGAGCTTTTTTTTTAAATTTTTGGTGATGTTCCAAATTTGAAAGTGTTTTTTTCGAAAAAAATATTGACGAGTTTTAAAATAGTGGCAATTTAATTTGTTTAATTTATTTTATAATTCTTAAAGAACGTCTTCTTTAAGAATTATATTTTGAGCTTAATGCCAAAAAATTCATGAAGCAACAGGTTGGTACAACAACAAAATTTTCCTCAGAATTAAGCTCAAAATATAATTCTTAAAGAAGACGTTCTTTAAGAATTATAAAATAAATTAAAAAATGTTGACTTTAAAAATTCATAAAAAATCGAAAAAAATTTTTAAAAAAGCTCGTGTCATAAGAAAGCGAATCAAGTTAAAAAAATACAAAAAAAAAATTACGTCAAAACTGAACCCGCTTGTGCCGCAACCAGTACGAAAAACATGGTTTCGAGATAAATGCGTTCAAAGTTTGTGAAAAAAGAAAAACAGGTAAAAGTTAAACATGCACTATCACTAATCCGGCTGTAACTTTTGAACACGTAGGAATTTTTCCATGAAATTTTTTTTATAGAATTTTAAGAATACTTACAAAATTATAAAAAAAAAAAAACAATTTTAAAAAACGGCCAATGTCATGACCACCGTCAATTGAATTTAATCTTAGTTAATTTGATTTAATTTTGTTTTATTCAATTTTATATTAAGTAATGAAATGTATATATATTTAATTTAATTTAATTTAATTTAATTTAATTTAATTTAATTAAATTTAATTTAATTAAATTTAATTTAATTTAATTTAATTTAATTTAATTTAATTTAATTTAATTTAATTTAATTTAATTTAATTTAATTTAATTTAATTTAATTTAATTTAATTTAATTTAATTTAATTTAATTTAATTTAATTTAATTTAATTTAATTTAATTTAATTTAATTTAATTTAATTTAATTTAATTTAATTTAATTTAATTTAATTTAATTTAATTTAATTTAATTTAATTTAATTTAATTTAATTTAATTTAATTTAATTTAATTTAATTTAATTTAATTTAATTTAATTTAATTTAATTTAATTTAATTTAATTTAATTTAATTTAATTTAATTTAATTTAATTTAATTTAATTTAATTTAATTTAATTTAATTTAATTTAATTTAATTTAATTTAATTTAATTTAATTTAATTTAATTTAATTTAATTTAATTTAATTTAATTTAATTTAATTTAATTTAATTTAATTTAATTTAATTTAATTTAATTTAATTTAATTTAATTTAATTTAATTTAATTTAATTTAATTTAATTTAATTTAATTTAATTTAATTTAATTTAATTTAATTTAATTTAATTTAATTTAATTTAATTTAATTTAATTTAATTTAATTTAATTTAATTTAATTTAATTTAATTTAATTTAATTTAATTTAATTTAATTTAATTTAATTTAATTTAATTTAATTTAATTTAATTTAATTTAATTTAATTTAATTTAATTTTATTTAATTTAATTTAATTTAATTTAATTTAATTTAATTTAATTTAATTTAATTTAATTTAATTTAATTTAATTTAATTTAATTTAATTTAATTTAATTTAATTTAATTTAATTTAATTTAATTTAATTTAATTAAATTTAATTTAATTTAATTTAATTTAATTTAATTTAATTAAATTTAATTTAATTTAATTTAATTTAATTTAATTTAATTGAATTTAATTTAATTTAATTTAATTTAATTTTATATAATTTAATTTAATTTAATTTTATTTAATTCAATTTAGTTTAATTTAATTTAATTTAATTTAATTTAATTTAATTTAATTTAATTTAATTTAATTTAATTTAATTTAATTTAATTTAATTTAATTTAATTTAATTTAAATTAATTTAATTTAATTTAATTTAATTTAATTTAATTTAATTTAATTTAATTTAATTTAATTTAATTTAATTTAATTTAATTTAATTTAATTTAATTTAATTTAATTTAATTTAATTTAATTTAATTTAATTTAATTTAATTTAATTTAATTTAATTTAATTTAATTTAATTTTATTTAATTTAATTTAATTTAATTTAATTTAATTTAATTTAATTTAATTTAATTTAATTTAATTTATTTTAATTTAATTTAATTTAATTTAATTTAATTTAATTTAATTTAATTTAATTTAATTTTATTTTATTTAATTTAATTTATTTGAAATATATTTTTAAAATTAGAATTCAAAAAATTCATAATAACAAAACAGAAAAAAATGCTGAAAGCGCAAAATTCAAAAATTAGCTTCATTCATTATCCATTGATTTTCGTGTAACAACAACAATAACCGGTTTCATGCAACAACAACTCTACAATAATAAAATATATGGTAGCAATCGTGGTGGTTGTGTCAAGAGAAAGGGACACAGGCAAAACAAATATAAACGATGCTAGCAACAACAATGCGCATGCGTGGTAGCACTGGTAGCCACAACAACACACAAACTGACGATCATTTGCATACAATTTCGATAAAAACACATGTTTATGCGATTTGAGTCCTCCCAGTAGACAATGACAGCGCTGCTAGCAGGCCTTCCTGTGGATTTTGTAGTACTGCCGCACTCATATACAATTACACTTTCTTTTTTATATGAAATGGGAAAATTTCGCAGGCCTTTCGCTCCGATAGCTCAAAAGAGGCCTGATAGAAGCACTTCTTAAGAATGGCTAAAAGAAAGGGTGAACAAAAAGTATTGAAAAATATTGTTTTCCTCTTAAAACTTTTCTTTTTTTTTATAAATTCTATTATTTTATCTTCTCTACTATGTTTTTTTATGTCAGATTAATTTCAATCTATAAACTTTGATACAGCAGTAAGTAGGTCCATTATTATGTCATATTTTTAAACTGATATATATTTTAACATAAAACGAAAATGTTGCCCTGAAGTATATGAAAAGTTAGCCTTTGAAGGGAAAAAAGTTTGTTGTGCTGCCTTTTGTGCAGAAAAAGAAGGCCTTTAAGAAGGGCTCATAAGAGCAGCGAGGAAAGGATGTGTTTGGTTTTCAAAAGTAGCAGTCAATGCAGGCCTTCGTTTGAAGAGCGCTGGCTTAATTGCCTATTGGGCTCTATCTATTATATGCTTAGGGAAATGGCAAGGGGAGAAGAGTGAAAGAGCATTGCAGAGACCAAGTTCATTCAAAGGTCGAAAACTTTTCTCTCAAGCAAGAATTTAAAGCTTTTTCGTTTGGCCTCACAAAAGCTTACGTTTTGATCTGAAAAATATTTATTACTTTTTAATGTTCTACGTGGCGCATCTTTATATTATATGATCTTTGCCCTTGGCTTACCTTGCTCTCTGGTGTATACAAGCTTGAGACACAATTATGAGTGCCCATAAAATTTTCTTATTTGTGAGCACTCATAATTATGATACTTATTTATGACTCTTTTTTGAATCCTACTTACTTACTTACTTAATACTTACAAAGAAGACTCTTTTTATACCCTAAACCTGAAAGGTCAGGGTATATTAACTTTGTGCAAACGTTTGTAACGCATAGAACGAAGCGAGTCCGGTATAGAAAAGTATATATATTCTTGATCAGCGTCACCACGTGAGTCGAGCTATCTATGTCCGTCCGTCCGTCCGTCTGTGTGTTGTCCGTATACACAGGATAAGAAGAAGGAGTTGAGATAATTGGATGAAACTTGGTACACATGATCACATGTACCCAAGGAACTGCACTATTGAATATTTTTGGAATCCGCCTACGGACACGCCTACCTCCCATACAACGCAAAAATTTAAAACTGCATAACTCAGCTCATAATAAGTCTACTACAATAAAATTTGGTATGTGTGTGTTTTATATCAACACAAAGATGTCTTTGAAAAATGGACGTCATCCGCTCACGGACACGCCCACCTCCCATACAACCCACAAATTGAAAACGCAATAAATAAGCCTCTGTTTAACCTACAGAGCTAAAATTTGGCACGTATGTTTTTTATAACAAAAAAAAGATGGTTTTGAAAAATGAACATCGTCCGCCCACGGACACGCCTACTTCCCATACAACGCGAAAATTGAAAACTGCATAGCTCAGCTCATAATTAGCCTACAACAATAAAATTTGATACGTATGTGTTTCATACCAACACAAATATGTTTTCGGAAAATGGACGTCATCCGATCACGGACACGCCTACCTCCCATACAACCCAAAATTGAAAACGCAATAAATAAGCATGTGTTTAACCTACATAGCTAAAATTTGGCATGTATGTTTTTTATGACAAGACAAAGATGGTTTGGAAAAATGGACTTCATCCGCCCACGGACACGCCCATTTACAATACATTTTTTTTTTTTTTTTTGAAAAGTGGGTTTAGGGCATTTTATAGTCGGCCTAGACCGACTTTAGACTTTCTTTACTTGTTTTATCATAATTATGAGTGAAACCTAATTTTTGAGTCATAATAATGAGCGCTTATGAAATTTTCATTATAGAGAATATATTTTGAGAAACAATTATGAGTGGTCATACAAAAATCTTCTTTGTTAAGACTTTTTTTTTGACTCAAACTTATGAGGACTTACAAAATTTAAACAATAAAAAACTTTCTCTTTATGAGTCAAAGCCATGAGTGTTCATTTAGTTTTCGGATTACAACGAAATTTTAGAAGCATTATGATGAGGGCTCATTAAATTTTTATAATAATGAGCGATATTTTGAGTCATAATTATGAGTGCTCATAAAAACTACTAAGCTATTAAATTTTTTGACTCATCTTTTTTTAGAATCTTCATCATGACTCATGATGTTTTTGAGTCACAATTATGAGTGTTTATAGAATGCTCAAGCTGAAACTTAAATTTAGAGTCGTAATAGTTAAAGTTAAAGACTCTTTTTTGAGTCGCTTTTCTGTCTCACAATTTTAATCGCTCATCATGTACTCAAAAATTCCTCACTTTTTAGTATAAGCGTTCATAATTATGTTTATTGGTTATATGTTGCTCATGTGTAACACTTTAGCATAGAAACCAACGCATGTACTCAGACGCACACATACACACTCAACTCAACAAAGACACGCAGTAAAACTTTTGACAAAAATTAATAAATCTTAAAAGTTTTCATTTCAAAACTTTGCTCAACAAGATTATCTTCACTTCAAGCTTCAAAATTGCTGTGCCATGCATAGAATACGACAGACAGATAGCAATCAGCAAAGTTTTGTGTTGTTTTTGTATTTTTTGTATTTTTGCCATAATGCGTTTGTTGCTTTAACAGAACTAAAGAACTCAATAAAACAAAGCCAAGTCAAAGCAAATAAAAATGAAAATGAAAATGAAAATGAAAACAGCAAAACAAAAGATAAAAGAAACATAAACAAATATAGTGTCTGAAACAAAAATAACAAAAATAGCGATTGAAAGCGAATGAAGAAAAAAAAAATATGAAAAAAATCAAACTCAATTGAGTCCTTTTCAGCAAAAATTTTGTCGCATCAAATGTATCCCTGAACGGCAATTTAGTAGGTTTTGCTACAAGCTCCCTAAGTGCTGATATTGGGTATATTAAAAGATGGCAGCATAAAGCAGCTATAACAACAACAACAACAGCAACATCAACAATAACAAAACACATTTAATCAAGGTAGAGAGCAGTAAACAGAACAAAAGATCAAAAATTTATGAGATTAAATTTCCTTGTGGCGCCTCATTTTTATGGCATCGAGAGGTTTGTGGGCAAAGCTGGAGTAGAGTGTGAGTGTACGTGTGTGCGTGTGTGTGTGTGTCTTGTGGGACGTTGGCAAAAACTCTTTTGACAACAATTGTCAGGCATCAACATAGCAAAAGTTTAGTTTACGTAACTACAGGCTATGTTAACGTTAAGAATGCCAGCAGACAAAACAAGGAAACGGAAACGGAAACGGAAACTGCAGCAAAATATATGTATCAACAATGATGACATGTTGGGAAATCAACAACTTGCTTTGAAGTCTGAATAGATCTGCCTATTTTCACTCGAGCAAATGGCCAAAGCAACAGTTAGATGCAAGCACAGCAGCACGCTGTTGAGGGGTTCGGCCCCTAAAAGAGCGCTAAGCACAGCAAATGTTAAAAATAAATAAAAAAACCACATAAAAACTGTTGCTGTCACTCCATTAAACAGCATCTCAGCGCTGTTTACCTGTATAGTTAAACAAACACACACACACATACACTGAGTCAGAGGCATATTTATTACTTTTGTATGTCGCCCGGTTTGGTCTTAACTGGAGCACGGAAGGATGATAAAGTGTGTTTCATTTCATTTCATATCATTACATTTACGTTACGTTGCCTTATTGTGCTCTACAATGACGTAGCCACAGCTGTGGCCGGTAACGGAAATTATTTTCTTTTTTTTCTCTTCTTTATTTGTTTCTTTAAAATACGCTGTCATTTATTTTATTTTTTTTTTATATATTTTTTTTTTATATTTTATTTTTACTGTATTGGCATCTTTTGTGATTTGCCAAATTTTTGTTTTTTTTCATTTTTTTTAAGCATATCTTTATGCCTTTTAAGCGTTTTTTCGCTGGTTTTCTCCATTATCTAGGTTCATGATAATGGTTTGCTACGCATTGCATGTCGAGTGCGCGTTTCCTTCCTTCCGTTTTTATTGGCATACGTCGTGTAGTTTTTTTTTTTGTTCTGCCTACCATTTCTGCCGCTTTTGTTTGCACAAAAATGTATTGAATTTATTTCATAACTTTTCTGCAGGCAAAATATGTAGAACCTATAAGCACAGCACATACTCTGACATACACACACGCAGCGCCTCAGTTATTCATTTACATCATATCCTTTACAATATCCCAAAGCCGATATACTATATATTACATATATTCAGTGTGTTTTGCTTTTTTTTTCTTTTTTTTTTTGTTTTGTTCTCGCTGCTGTTTTAACTTTAACACACTTCTTTGCGGAAGGATGTGCGGCTTTCATGATTAATATTTAAAAATATTCTCCACGCTGTCAGCTCATTGTTGTCCTAAAGTATGTGCATTTCTGTTGGCTGTTTGTTGGCTGGTTTTTTAAGGGTTAAGCGCTGGTCGGATTCTAGTTGAATTTTAAAACGTGGCACTGCATGCATTAAAGTTTTTATGTTAAATTTTTAAAACAACAATAAGTCAAGGGTGTGAATATTTTTAATGCGCTCAAGGCAAGAGATAAATATGCAACATATCAATAGCCTTACCTTTTTTAAGTAAAAAATCAAACTTAAATTGGAATTTTTTTTTTTTTTGTTAATTTTGCCTTCTTATGATATGAAAGTTAATTATTGAAAAAGAAAAGAAAGACTCTTAAGAACTGAAGAATTAAGTAGGAACATGACATTCGCGGCAGAGAAAACAGACCTTGGTTTAAAAATTCATAACTCAGTGAAAAACAAACATTTTTTCAAAATTTTTTTTTTTTTTTTTAGAGAATTGAACAAATTACAAGAAAAAATTACAATAAAATACATTTTTCACTTCAACATGGTTGTGTAGAGCTCCAAACTGGCGGCAGAGAAAAAAACGGGGCCCCGTGGTTACAGCTCTGGGAGTCCCAAAAATTGTCCGATCTGGAAAAAAATTACTTTTTTAAATCTTAACAAAATTGTTTATCGTATGACAGGAGCTTTTTTTAATTTTTTTTTTTTCAATTTTTGTTGATGTTCCAAATTTAAAAGTGTGTTTTTTCGAAAAAAATATTGACTTTAAAAATTCATAAAAAATCGAAAAAAAAAATTAAAAAAAAGCTCGTGTCAAGCGATTGTGAATCAAGTTTAAGAAAATACAAAAACAAAAAAAAAATCGTTAAGAACTGAACCTGCTGGTGCCGCCACCAGTATGAAAAACATGGTTTCGAGATAAACGTGTTCAAAGTTTGTGAACAGAGAAAAAGGAGGTGAAAATTAAAAATGCGCTCTCAATAATCCGGCTGTAACTTTTGAACCCGTAGGAATTTTCCCATGAAATTACTTAAAGTTTACTTAAAATCTTAAGAATATTTACTATAATTCAAATTAAAAAAAAAGTCAATTCAAAAAACCGGCCAATGTCAATGGGTGGACACTTAAATTGATTAAAATTAAAATTAATATATTTAAAAAAAAATTTATAACAAACTAAAAATTGAAAAAAACCAAAAAAGCAGAGAAATTATATTAAAAATAATTAAGTTATTTAAGTTTTAGTAAAAAAAAACAATAAAAAAAGTAAAAAAAATGTATGAAAATCGTCATTATCCGTGGTCCCATGGAAAAAACTTAATTAATATATTCAAAAGAATAGTCAAATGTTTTAAATTGTTAACATGAAAAAACAAGATTAATGTGAACAATCCTTTTTTAAATTCAGTGTGTTTTTTTAACATCATCAAGTTGATTCGAAACAAGCAAAAATATTTTTTTGTCATTACAATGCCAAAAGAAAGCGATAAATGTAAAAGAATATCTTCTATTTACGAAAAACATTTACTGCACGTAATAATGGCTGTCTCAAGTAAATAAAAAAATACGACATCACAATAAACATAGGTTTCAGTGTTGTAATATTTTAGCACGTTTTTGTTTGGCAGGAAACGTCAGCAATTTTAAACCATTGTAAAATCTTTGGACAATAAGACAATAAGACGTGATAGCACAACTTGTGAATACCCTATAAGACAATAAGACGTGATAGCACAACTTGTGTATACCCTATATATTATTAGATAATATCTGACTGTTTATACCCTAAACCTGAAAGGTCAGGGTATATTAATTTTGTGCGAACATTTGTAACGCATAGAACGAAACGAGTTCGGTATAAAAAAGTATATATATATTCTTGATCGAGGTCACCTAGTGAGTCAAGTTATCCATGTTCGTCCGTCCGTCTGTGTGTTGTCCGTAAACACAGGATGAGAAGAAGGAGTTGAGATGATTGTATGAAACTCGTTACACAAAGTATCATGTGTCCAAGGATTTGCAATATTGAATATTTTTGGAATTCGCTCACGGCCACGCCTACCTCCCATACAACGCAAAACTTGAAAACTGCATAACTAAGCTCATAATTAACTTTTGGCAATAAAATTTGGTATGTACAAATTACATATAAAAAAAAAACATGTTTTCGAAAAATGGGTGTTTCCCATACAACCCATCTCCCATACAACCCAAAAACTGAGCACTCAATACATAAGCTTCTGTTCAACCTACAGAGATAAAATTTGGTACGTATGTTTTTTTTAACAAAACGAAGATAGTTTTGAAAAATGGACGTCATCCGCCCACGGACACGCCACGGACACGTCACGGACACGCTACCTTCCATACAAACCAAAAAATTGAAAACTGCATAAATAAGCTAATGTTTGTCTTACACAGATCAAATTTGGTATGTATGTATTTTTTACCAAAACTAATGTGTTTTCAAAAATGAGGCGTGGTCCGTCCACTAACACCCCCATCTTCCATACAACCCACAATAGCGAAAGCACTATAAATGCATTAACATCTGAGCTACAAGAATAAAACTTGGTATGTGTTAGTTTTTCATCAAAATTTTAAAACATATAAAATATGGGCTGCATCCGCACACGAACACGCCCATTTTCAATACTATTATTGTATTTTGGAGAAGCAGGTTTAGAGTATTTCATAGTCGTGCTAAACCGACTTTAGACTTTCTTTACTTGTTTTAAACTACCACTCCAGCTAGTATTTTTACAAAAAAACTCGATTATTAGATGTTATTTTGAACCATGCCAGCTCACGGATGGCTATCGCTCAAGTCGAAATATTTAGAGAATCCTCATAACATAACCAAGAACTATTTTGCACACAACTGTGCTGAACAACTTTTTTTCGTGAGGCACCTTACTATACCTACATATGGACATCTCCCAAAAAAGGTCCACCAAAAATGAAGAAAAACATTAAAATAAAGCACTCTAAAAGCTTATAACTTTATTTTTTTTTTTATTTTGATTAGTATGACTGCTATGTAACTTGAATTCAACTTATTATGATGTATTTTTATTAAAATTTATAACGAACATCTTTACTGTATTTTACTACTGTGGAAAAATTTGTCGCGTCCATGATGTTGCGTCCGTATTCGTGCTATATCTATTTAAAAAAAGATAAGAGATAATTTTTATATTTCATAAGTCTACTAAGAATAGTTATCCTTTGACCTCCATTAAAATGTATATTATATATAAAAACAAGTTCTTAAAATTTGCTAAATTTTGCGTATTTCTATACGAGCTTAAAAAAACTTCTGTTTTTTGTCGCGTCCGTTTCATTGAATGATTGATTATTACTTTGTACTAATTTGTACTAAATCTCGCCAATATTTTTATAAAATGTAGCACTCTATCGTCGCGTTAGAGCACTTATATATACATATATCGGCTCATTTTGCTTCTTTCTTGTTTTTCTAGTAATTAAAACCGTGCGAATGTCGCGTCCGTGCCACTGGGAGATGCCCATATGGCATGGCATTATTTTCCACAAAGGTCCTTTCATGCCACTGAAAGTGCTTTATGGTCTTCCAAGGAGTAGAGTGACTCGCACTCGCAGTGCTTATCCATTGCTTCTATATTCATTTTGTTTTTTATGGTATGTTTTAAAAAACTATAAATTTTTTTTTTTTTTTTTTTTTTTGAGGCTAGGCCATGATGTTGCTTATGATATGACAAGTGTAAAAGCACGTCCTACGACGGGAAGGAACCATTTAGAGTACAAAATGTGACAAAAAATTTATTGGATTTATATACAAAGGTTTTTATTTGAAAACATGTTTATTAAATTATTTCGATAAAACTTCTTTATATACAACATTTCTAGTAAAAAAATTCTTAGAATTTTTAACCAATTAACCTTGTCCCTTGCCATCTATAATGCTTTGTTTTACATCACCAGCCCGCTAAAACTGGCCATGACTTAATACCAGTTCTTTTAGAAAAACTCCTACTTTTGGCAATATTTAACCTTGCAATTTATTTATGGTCATTGAAAATGTCAGTTTAACTGGAAATTGACGGCTTCGGAGAGTGAAAGGCAAATCTGTGTTTATCGGGGCCAAATTAATTGAAGGTATGAAAACTATTTCATGTTCGCCAGTGCGCCTGTCAATACCTGTGTGATGATTAATTAAGTTTTTAGGGTTTTCAAAACTAACCAATCTTCCATTACAGATATCTCTTTTGGTATTGAAATTTCGAAGAAGTATTATAATACTTCCAATTTTGAGGTTTAACTTATGCAGTGGCATTCCTGAAGAAAAAAATTCATTAAAAACTCTGCAGGGTAATTTTGTTTATCGTTATCATCACTGTCTTTAATTTAATCCGTGCTCAGATCTCTCACTGTGTCACCAACTAAAATATTTAGAACTTGCTATCGCCAAAAATCTATTTAACTCTTTCAATGGATTTGTCCATTATATTGGACACTTCGGAAAATTTTTTTTTTTTTATTTTCCAACGTCTTTTCTAAAACCAAATAGGTTGGTACTATGAAATGAAGTTGTGCCAACATGACAAAAATAATTTTAGGGAGATATAAAACGTTTAACTTAGTTAGATTTTCGATTTTATGCCCAACAGAAGCCTTCAATTTTTTATATGGCGTGTTAATAAATTTTGCAAATAAAGTGAGTGATTGGTGTGCAAAGTATAATTTTTTTTTTTATAATAACATTTGCATAAATAACGCATTTGCATTTGTCTCCGGTTGTTTTAGTTGAACTAAAATATTATAATACAACGTTATCATGGTTTTGCTCATTATATTAGACAGCCTGCCAAAAGCAAAGCAGCTTATGTAAAAATCAGAGGGATGTTTTTTAATCTTTTTATTGCTTAAATGATGGGAATATAAGCTCAAAAAAATTGTCCACGATTATTCTAGGCAAGCCATTGGAAGGGTTAATAAGCGAACCTTTAAAAGCAAAATGATCGGAAATTTCTATGATATCTTCATCTCCATTTCCTAACTTGAGTAGCTAATCGCTAAAACTTGGATCAGAAGACCGAACATTGTGATTTAATTCTAGCAATTCCAATTGACACCAACGTCACTGAATGTAATAATTGCTGTTCAGTTCATGCAGACCGAACGGGTTCTGGTTCTGTTAATTAAGAAGCACTGTAATAGCAAGACATGATGTTTGATGTATAGTAGTTGAAGAAAATGACGATAGTCTTCAAGTACAAAGATTTCTAATACATAATTTAAGAACAGGTTCTGGTCCAGGCTGAACAGGTTTAAAAAGTACAGTACGTACAAAGATTTCAAATCGATAATTTTACAACAGGTTCTGGTCCAGGCTGAACATGTTTTACGATATAGAGCACGGAGCAGGACGCTTGTCTTTTATATATTAAGATTGCTAATGTTCTTCTACTATCTAAATTTTCGGTCTGATATCCAATATTTTTCTCCAAGTTTACACAAATAATATTTTTTCTTAACGCCGTAATTTTAGTACTTTTGTTTTCCAATGTTGGAGAAAACCTATGTTATCGGTCTGATATTCAATATTGTTCTCCTAGTTTACTCAAACAATAAATTTTTTGCCAACGCCGCAGTTTTAGTACTTTTAAAACGTTGGCCATGATAAAAATTTAACAAAATTCGAAAACAAATGACAAATAACAAGAAATCGTAAAAGTGGTGAAAAATTTAAAAACGAATATTTAAATTCAAAGCTAATTAATTATTTAGTGAAGTTTGTTAATTTTTACATTTGTTTTTTTTTTTTAATCAGAAATATACCGACTTAAGACGAATAGGGAAAGTAAATAGCTCTATTATATTGCCTCAAAATGAGATAACAAAATTTGCCTTTTGAATCTTATTTCTACGGGTTTTTAACTTCAAAGCTTTAATATATTTTATTCAAACAGCTATTTACACAAGAAATATGTTATACTTTTCGATTACATCTTAATAATTCAATAAAAATCGAAAATACATTTTTTTCTTGGCTGAGGTTTAATCTGAAATGGAAAAAGTTTAATTTGAAATGGAAAAAGTTTTATTTGAAATGGAAAAAGTTTAGTTTGAAATGGAAAAAGTTTTTTTTGAAATGGAAAAGGTTTAATTTGAAATGGAAAAAGTTTAATTTGAAATGGAAAAGGTTGAATTTGAAGTTAAAAACCTGTATATCTTTGAATTGAGATCTTATTTACTTTTGAATATTTTTAAGAACTTCGTTTTAAGTAATCTCATTCTTTTAAACGAGCAATATTTATATATATATAGATATTTGCAACTGCGTGCTCGAAAACGGCTCTAACGATTTCGATGAAATTTATAATATAAATGAAAATGGGTCTGAAAAATCAATCCCGCTAGATCTCATCTCTGGGAAAAGTAATTTTTCCGAGCTTTCACGCATTTAATTAATACCTCCATTTTTCCTACCGAATATGCTAAGTTAATTTTTCCATTTCTGTCACGGTGTTGACAGCGCAGTGGGTAGAGCTTCCTCGTATAAATATGGTGATAGTGGGTTCAATCCCTGATATGTGCATGCATTTTTTGTTTTTGTTTTTGAGTTTCGAAACAGCTGAAATTGTGCTTTATCAATGTACACTCAAAAAAAAACACATATCATTCTCCGATAAAAAATTTCTTTATTTTCGATAATTGCAATTTTCTCTTTTTCACATAAAATTTTCTTAAATTAGAATAAATTTTCACATTTTCGTAGAAATATTTCTTCACTTGTGGGAAATGAAAATATTTCAATGTCTCAAATTATGACAAGTATTTTTCTCGCACAAAAATATTCTCATTTATAGAGAAAAATTTATTAAAAATGAAAAATTTTTCCTATATTTAGTATCAATTCACCTTGAAAAGTATTCAACAAAAAAGTAAAAACAAATCTTCCCTCAAAACAAAAGCGTCTTTTTCTCTAAAAACTATATATTTTTTTAATATTTTCCTTTTTCATAGAAGCTTTTTATCATTTTTAGAGAATTTTAAGGATCACATTTAGAGAAAAGCATTCTCAGTAGCAAAGTCTATGCCATTTTTCTCTTAATATGATGCCTTTTTTATCATATTCCGAGAAACTTTTTTCTGAGTGTATATATTAGATACTTTTTTGTCGCTGAACACTACGGTTTGATATATTTCTCATTTAGTTTTTGTAATAAAAATTATATAGCCTAGATGTTTAGCGAAAGTGTGATGAGGGAGATTTTTTAAGGAATCTTGCTCGCGTTGCACTCGCATTCAATGGTGGCGTGGGTTCGAATTCCACTGCCGACAATTATATGTTTTAGCAATTTTTTATACTTTATATCCAATTTGAATCATTGTTTATATTTTTGAATTTGTTTTCTTATTTTTTCTATTTATTTTTATGAATAAAAAGCTAAAATCCTTCATTGGATCAACACAAAAAATTATATAACTTATTTTTAAGATATTTCATACTTTTGTTATATTTTAAAGAAGACTTATAACCTTTTTTTAGTTTTTCGCTGATTCAATGAAGCTTTAATTCATAAAAAAATAAATAAAAACCAATAAAAAGAAACAGTTTCGATAGTATCGTTGTAACTTCTTCTACTTTGTCTCTTTGGTCCAATTTTTTTGTCCATTTTGCACGTATTTTTTATTGATCTGCCGAAAATTAACAAACCAATTAATAACACTCAATTATGGACTTTTTATCGAGACCAAATTAATTTACATTAAAAACAAAAATTAAAATTTTACGTCATCTATTGAGGAAAAGCATAAAAAGAAATATGATTCAATTCGTTTTTTCATAAGAGTTTAATCTAGCCGGATCACAGACCCATTTCGTTAAGTTTGACAGTTTGAGTTCATTGCCTGAGCTGAAAAGAGGTTGTGATTGACATCTTGTGTTAAAAAAGAGCCCTCATTTCTAAGTAGTACACACAAGAACCCAATGAAGCAGCTTGTGAATCAGTTCGTATAAAACAAAACCAACACAAGCAAAAACAACGAAACAAAAAACAAAGAAAGCAGCAGGTACAGCATAAGCAGCTAATGATTGATTTTCATATATAAACACATGCATTTTTCATCTTATATTTTACTATTTTGTGACTTTAATATAATAGTAACAAAATCCAAAATTAGATATTCATTCAGCGCAAGATATATCTGATATTATAGTATATATTTTATCTTTGAACGATGAGTATTAAAGGCTGTAGGTACACTCTAAAGTATTCGCCAAAAAAGTTTCATGGCCTTGAATAACTCTGTTAAAACAATCTCATACAAACCGCACTGTAAGACGTAATTCGACCTTAAAAAAACTATTTACAATATATGAACAAGGATAAAAATTAATAAATTTAATAAAAAATCGCTAAAAAGAGTGTCAACCGTGGTATTCGAGCCCAGGCCGCCACTGTCTTTGCTACGAAAATTCGTTCATTGGCAAAAAATTTAATTTTTATAAAATAAAAATCAAATAAAATAATTTTAAATATGTAAACAATACTTAAAATTAATAAAAAATCATACAAAATATTAAAAAATTGCTGCAAAAATTAGTGCCGTGCCGATCGTGGGATTCGAACCCACGCTGCAACGATAGCTGAAGTCGAAATTCGTTCATTGGCAAAATACTAAATTTTATGCCGAAGTAAAGAAAATTACATCTTTCTCTCCCGCTCCGCTCACTCTATTCTATTTTCACTCTCTCTATTCTTTATTCCAATGCAATATGAATTAGTTTGAGGCTGAGATGCACAACGAAATCAAAAATTTTGTAAGTACATTATTAAAATTATTTTGTATTTGTATAGCGATGCAAAACACCAAAACCAATTTCGTTTAGTTGAAAAACGAAATTATCACAAAATAAAAATGCGTTTCAAGTTAATTGAAAGATATTATCTTAAATGTTTCTAAAGTTTAAAATTTGCATAAAAAAAAATATGTTTTTTTCAGAAGAATTTTTTATTTTACCAAATCAGACTAACTGTTCTGGAGTTATGTTAAAATCTGTGATGAAATCTCCCTAATTTTTAAAATAGCGGCTTATCGCGAGAACCAGAGTAAATTCAAACAATGTCAATAAAAGGATTAAAACATCATTATCTTATGTATCTTAATTGACTCCAAAAACTTACGCCGCAGAAAAAAAATTTCGTTTTTGTTCCCCTGCGTTGTCTATGTGCAAAAAATAAAAAAAAAAACTAAGAAAAACAAAATTAAAAAAGGCAGACTTTTTTAATAATTTTCTAAGTGAATACCATAAACAGCTGAGGAAAAGTGAAGAAAAACTGAGAAAATATTGGAAAACCAATGTTCTAAAATGGAGAATCAAATTAAAATTCCAAACGATATCAACCTTGAGAATAAATGAAGAACTCGCTAAAACAAATTAGATAACTAATGTACTAAAATGAAGAAAAACTTAAAAACAACAAGAGAATTCATTCCATTAGAGGTCACGTAGAGAAAGTATCAGAGAACAACTATACCTTTTTCCTGGAGCATACCTTGTTTCTTAGATTGAAATCAAATGGATATCTACGCTGAAGATTGAAAAAAAAAATGCTTGAGATCTGTCTGACTTTCATGATATATGAAGCAGAATTACTTATTTAGTGACTGTGGTGTTTAGTGACTGTGGAATAGGTCACTTTAGTGAACTTTTTGAGTACTGTGGGTCGCCGAAAAATTAAAATTGTTCGAAACTGCAAAATTGAAGTTTTTAGCTAAATTAATACTATAGGATTTTTTTAAGTTTTTTTTGTTTTTGTAGATTTTATTGTGTATTGGGCTAAGTTTTATTTTTACGCACTCAAAGAATAAATTTATTTTCATATCGAATAAGGGAAGAGCGACTAAACTTGCGGAGCTATATTACAGAAAAACTAAAGTAAGTGTGAAACAAATCCGACACTCATTCTGGGTTTTAATTTAGTTGAGACTCTTATGTTGCGTTATTAATGCCATAATTTTTGTTATAAATATGAAAGCTGGCTTAAATTTAGATAAACTAAGTTTTTTTTTGCAATCTAGCTAAATATGTTTGCAATCAAATGATTTGCAGCGTTATCAATTGAATTTTTTGTTCTGCATATTTTGCTGACACATTCAATTTAATATATAATTTTTTTTTTTTGCAAATAAATAACTGCCAATTGAACAGTGAATTTCATGTTATTTCTATAATTTATGCAGTGTCATGTTTATATTTTAATGATGTATTTCAATGCAGAACTTATTCAGTCATGCATAATTTAACAATTCCAAATGTGCCAAATTATTTGCTAAATTCTTATATTTTTCACAATAAATAGAAAGTAACTCAATCGCAATGGCTAAATTATGTATGCTGGACCACAATCATCAATCAGTTTCGAAACAATTATAATGCGTTTATTGTGTGCTGGTTTTGAGTGCATTTCGAATTAGTTGGTAGTGGCGTAGTGCTATAAAAGCTACTATAAAAGTATGCTTTTACTTGTAGCAAACTGTACTTTTTTGTAAATAATTACTTTATATGGCTTATGAGGCTTATAAGTGAGGAAATGAACTTGTATTTTGCTAAATTTAAAACATTAATCATTAATTTGCAAATTTTATATTTTCTAATTATTTTCCAAATCTTAGTATTAACATAAAACTCACTTATTTTCAGTCTTATCTTTGAAATATCTAAATTACCAAACATTTCATACAAGTCTATCCATTAATAGATACAACAACTTCGATATTGTATAATCTACAAAATTCATTATTCATTCATTGATGAATAGATTCATTTTGTTGCTCACATAAAATGATTGATTAAGTTATTTGCCGTAACACCATGCAATGTCCATTCGAATGAAATTAATTTCAGTTTTTGCACTTTCAGCACTTCGCCCATTCCACGTTCATCCACGTTCATGCTCTTTATATATATTTGCTTAAACAACCTGTTTATTTATGATTCATTATTAAGTAGAAGTTTTCATTAATGAAAACGTCAACTCATCATGAACATTTATTTCGCATGCATTTAAGTGCCAGTCCGTCATGCCATCAATCATCAATCATTGTTTCCTCTTTTATTTTTCACTTCCTTCTTCAAAACGACACACACAACTTATCGCCTGTAAATGTGCTACTTTGTTTGAACTTCACAGCCATACTTCACAAAGCTGTCATAACTGCAATTTAAATGCCGTCAATTAACAGCAGAAATCATTTAACATGATTGTTTTCAAAGATAATGTCAACATTTTCAACGACCTTTGCCCAGGACATTCGAACCGAACAGCAAACCATTAAGTTGCAAACTCATGCAGCTGCTTGACTTGCACTTTTCAAGAGTCGTCGTCGACGTCGTCTTGATGAGGCTGCATCAGCCTGATGTTGGCTGAAAATAAATTTATACGCAATCAGCAGTTGCTGCTGTGGCAAAAAAAAAAATAAAAAAAAAGAGTTAAGGAGAAAAAAAATAAGGCAACGGATACCGAATATGTCCATTTTTTGCTTTAGTTTCTCGCAATTCATGCAACTCTTAAGTAAAGTTTGCACGTTTTACAGAGGAATTTGTAGGAAGTTGATGAAAGCTCTAGCCTGCACACGTAGCTGTATAAGTTTTTCATAAAAACCATGAAAGGCAGAATGAAGTGTTAATAAAAAGAAGTCAGATAAGAAAGAGTTTGCTGGGAAAATTAAGGCACAATAAAGACGCTTTTCCATAAAAAATTAAAAGCAGCCATAGAGATGAACTTGACGAATCTTTAAATCTTTAAATCTTTAAATCTTTAAATCTTTAAATCTTTAAATCTTTAAATCTTTAAATCTTTAAATCTTTAAATCTTTAAATCTTTAAATCTTTAAATCTTTAAATCTTTAAATCTTTAAATCTTTAAATCTTTAAATCTTTAAATCTTTAAATCTTTAAATCTTTAAATCTTTAAATCTTTAAATCTTTAAATCTTTAAATCTTTAAATCTTTAAATCTTTAAATCTTTAAATCTTTAAATCTTTAAATCTTTAAATCTTTAAATCTTTAAATCTTTAAATCTTTAAATCTTTAAATCTTTAAATCTTTAAATCTTTAAATCTTTAAATCTTTAAATCTTTAAATCTTTAAATCTTTAAATCTTTAAATCTTTAAATCTTTAAATCTTTAAATCTTTAAATCTTTAAATCTTTAAATCTTTAAATCTTTAAATCTTTAAATCTTTAAATCTTTAAATCTTTAAATCTTTAAATCTTTAAATCTTTAAATCTTTAAATCTTTAAATCTTTAAATCTTTAAATCTTTAAATCTTTAAATCTTTAAATCTTTAAATCTTTAAATCTTTAAATCTTTAAATCTTTAAATCTTTAAATCTTTAAATCTTTAAATCTTTAAATCTTTAAATCTTTAAATCTTTAAATCTTTAAATCTTTAAATCTTTAAATCTTTAAATCTTTAAATCTTTAAATCTTTAAATCTTTAAATCTTTAAATCTTTAAATCTTTAAATCTTTAAATCTTTAAATCTTTAAATCTTTAAATCTTTAAATCTTTAAATCTTTAAATCTTTAAATCTTTAAATCTTTAAATCTTTAAATCTTTAAATCTTTAAATCTTTAAATCTTTAAATCTTTAAATCTTTAAATCTTTAAATCTTTAAATCTTTAAATCTTTAAATCTTTAAATCTTTAAATCTTTAAATCTTTAAATCTTTAAATCTTTAAATCTTTAAATCTTTAAATCTTTAAATCTTTAAATCTTTAAATCTTTAAATCTTTAAATCTTTAAATCTTTAAATCTTTAAATCTTTAAATCTTTAAATCTTTAAATCTTTAAATCTTTAAATCTTTAAATCTTTAAATCTTTAAATCTTTAAATCTTTAAATCTTTAAATCTTTAAATCTTTAAATCTTTAAATCTTTAAATCTTTAAATCTTTAAATCTTTAAATCTTTAAATCTTTAAATCTTTAAATCTTTAAATCTTTAAATCTTTAAATCTTTAAATCTTTAAATCTTTAAATCTTTAAATCTTTAAATCTTTAAATCTTTAAATCTTTAAATCTTTAAATCTTTAAATCTTTAAATCTTTAAATCTTTAAATCTTTAAATCTTTAAATCTTTAAATCTTTAAATCTTTAAATCTTTAAATCTTTAAATCTTTAAATCTTTAAATCTTTAAATCTTTAAATCTTTAAATCTTTAAATCTTTAAATCTTTAAATCTTTAAATCTTTAAAGATTTAAATCTTTAAATCTTTAATGAATGATTTTGATATTCATATTCATATTCATATTCATATTCATATTCATATTCATATTCATATTCATATTCATATTCATATTCATATTCATATTCATATTCATATTCATATTCATATTCATATTCATATTCATATTCATATTCATATTCATATTCATATTCATATTCATATTCATATTCATATTCATATTCATATTCATATTCATATTCATATTCATATTCATATTCATATTCATATTCATATTCATATTCATATTCATATTCATATTCATATTCATATTCATATTCATATTCATATTCATATTCATATTCATATTCATATTCATATTCATATTCATATTCATATTCATATTCATATTCATATTCATATTCATATTCATATTCATATTCATATTCATATTCATATTCATATTCATATTCATATTCATATTCATATTCATATTCATATTCATATTCATATTCATATTCATATTCATATTCATATTCATATTCATATTCATATTCATATTCATATTCATATTCATATTCATATTCATATTCATATTCATATTCATATTCATATTCATATTCATATTCATATTCATATTCATATTCATATTCATATTCATATTCATATTCATATTCATATTCATATTCATATTCATATTCATATTCATATTCATATTCATATTCATATTCATATTCATATTCATATTCATATTCATATTCATATTCATATTCATATTCATATTCATATTCATATTCATATTCATATTCATATTCATATTCATATTCATATTAATATTCATATTCATATTCATATTCATATTCATATTCATATTCATATTCATATTCATATTCATATTCATATTCATATTCATATTCATATTCATATTCATATTCATATTCATATTCATATTCATATTCATATTCATATTCATATTCATATTCATATTCATATTCATATTCATATTCATATTCATATTCATATTCATATTCATATTCATATTCATATTCATATTCATATTCATATTCATATTCATATTCATATTCATATTCATATTCATATTCATATTCATATTCATATTCATATTCATATTCATATTCATATTCATATTCATATTCATATTCATATTCATATTCATATTCATATTCATATTCATATTCATATTCATATTCATATTCATATTCATTCACATTCATATTCATATTCATATTCATATTCATATTCATATTCATATTCATATTCATATTCATATTCATATTCATATTCATATTCATATTCATATTCATATTCATATTCATATTCATATTCATATTCATATTTATATTCATATTCATCCTTATTATATTTATATACATATTCATAAGCATATTCATATGCATATTTTTCGTTTTCATCAGCTTTTTTGCATTTGTTTTAAAAATCATTTCTCTGTGTTTGACATTCATTTGGCGTTTTTTGCTAAAAATGCCTGCCTTGTTGTTGTTAACGGTTATTTTCAAGTATTTGCCATCCTTGGAACTTTGAATGTGTCCTGGAGCGTACATTTCAGCATAGATTTTATCTCTTTGATGCTTCCCATGGCGTTTGTGTTCGCGCCCTTTTTATTTAATTTTTTATGCTTGTCCTAAAAATGAATAAACGTTTGTATATACATACCCTCCACTCTCTCCGCCTCTTACAATCTTCACTTATACATTAGCCTGCACTAGTTTCTTGATTAAATTATTGCGTGCCTTTGGCCTCTAACTGGGTTGGTACTAAAACAATGTTGCCACGGCAAGTAGCCTAATTTCAGTGTTGCCTGTGTTAAGTTTTTTTTCGCTTGTTGTCGCTGCTTCCGCTGTTCCGCTTTCCCGTGACACTCTTATGATTCGCTGTTTATCGTTTTGAGCGCCGCTTGTGCGTCGTCCTTGTTGTTGACTGACTGACTGTGTGCAACATGAAGTCGCGTTGTTACCATGGCATGGCGCAATATTGAAGGCGAAACTATTTTTATGAAAGTGTTGTGTTGTTGTTGTTGTTGCTGCTGGTATTTTTCGTTTATTGCTTGTTGTAACTGTTTTGTTTTTATCGTCGTTAATGTAGTAAATATTTTGAAAAGCACTTGACTGTTGTTGATACAGTGGTTGTTGTTGAGCTTAAATGATGGTCGTTAGGTTACCCAGTAAACTAAAAGTAGCTGCTTCGAGTTGATTTGGATAGAACCTTTTGTGACCTTTAGCAACGGTCCTATGAGATCTTTCAAAAAGCATCATTTTTTATTTAGTTGTCATTCTACGGACGCACACAAATTTGCAAAAAATTTATGAGGGACACTTTTAATATTCTGCTTACTGGGTCGCTTGTGGCATGTAACACAGTGGTGTCCATATTCTTAGGTCATTGATATATTTTTATTTAAATTCCTTGCATAATGTTTGCATATCTTTTTGCTTATCTCATGGCACAAAATAAAAACAAAAACATTTTTAGTGCAAGCTTAGCTATTTTTCCATTTTCTGGCGCCACTGCAGTTTCTCCTCCTCACTGCCTTATCACTCGCCGCTTTCTCCCTCTCTATTCAACTTTGCCTCATTGAAAGTTCAATTTTGTTTACACGCTTTTGCTTCGAATTTGTGTCACTTCCTGCCCAAGTTTGTAGATATTCTTGAAGTGGCTGTGCTTATGGTGCGCTAAAATTTAATTTCAATATCAATTGGCGGCAAGGCGGAAGCGTGTATCGTAAATATTTCACAAAATCAGCTGCTCTTGGCTGCGACAAACTTTTGCGTTGATAAACTTCAAAGTTGCGTCCTTCATTACCGCCATCTACCGCCCACTTAAATGCGCGCTCAAACTATCTCGTTAAGTTTAGGTTGAACGCAAATAAACTGTTTCCTGTGTCGTTAGTCAGTGATGGCAACCCTTTTTACCCTTCCATGCCTTGCGTTGTTGACTTCCACTGATGCTTGGAGCAAAACTTGACATAGTTAATTATTTCTGTCATAAACAACAATTTCTGAATTTACAAAAACAACAAGAAAAAACAAACAAAAAAATTAAAAGCGACATACAAACCCACAACTGAAATCTAGGGTAGGGATATGAAAACTGTTATGCTTTTTTCAGTTATTGTTGTAGTTGTTTTAAAGCGCTGACTTTTTCAATTCAACTTTGTCTTGAATGAAATAACTTAGCCGCGTATTGCATGAAGCGATGAGTTCAACTTTTTTAATTTTTAATTAGTTGCGGAAAATTGTGCAAATTCATTGCGCAAATAAATTGAATGTTTGGTGGTGGCTGTCAGTGTAAATCCTGTAGAGTGAAGTTCAGTTAAGGCAAGTAGAAAGTAGAGTGAAATGGCATGGAGAAGCTTGGAAGGGGCTGTAGTGATGTAAAGTTTCACCATAACCCACTCAGTCTAATCCTGTTCGTAGTTCAAGTTGCGTCCGTGTTCGTGTTAAAGTTTAGTTTAGCTTAATAAAGCCAATTATTGTTGCGTTTGACAATTTAATGAAGCTGTCAAAGTGATATTGTTTATTGTTGTTGTTGTTGTTTTTGTTGCTGCTGATGGTACTTGTCAGTTATTTGATGACGCGTCGAGATAATGAGGTTTATTGCTTGAAGCTACCTTGATGTGCTGCTCTATCTTAACGATATCCTGCCATCATGACAGTCAAGTTGAGTGGATTTGTGTGTCTGTTGTTGTGGGATTTTATCATGATTAATTTTATTGTTTGATGTTTTCAAAATTTTGTCAATTTATTGAAGGAAAAGCAACTCAAACTGTATTAATGAAACAATAGCTTTCAAATTGATGGAAAATAAATATATTTGGTTTTATTTGGAGCTATAGAGTTGTAGAAAATTTTACAAATATTCAATCAATGCAAAACAATTGGTCGAAATAATAAATTATATTCATTATGAAAAAAAATTTATAATAATATAAAAATCAAAAGCAAATACAATAGAAACTTAACAAATATCAACACCAAAATTCATAAAAATCAAAATCAAAACCCAATTTAAAATCAAAATCAAAATGAAAATCAAAATCAAAATCAAAATCAAAATCAAAATCAAAATCAAAATCAAAGTCAAAATCAAAATCAAAATCAAAATCAAAATCAAAATCAAAATCAAAATCAAAATCAAAATCAAAATCAAAATCAAAATCAAAATCAAAATCAAAATCAAAATCAAAATCAAAATCAAAATCAAAATCAAAATCAAAATCAAAATCAAAATCAAAATCAAAATCAAAATCAAAATCAAAATCAAAATCAAAATCAAAATCAAAATCAAAATCAAAATCAAAATCAAAATCAAAATCAAAATCAAAATCAAAATCAAAATCAAAATCAAAATCAAAATCAAAATCAAAATCAAAATCAAAATCAAAATCAAAATCAAAATCAAAATCAAAATCAAAATCAAAATCAAAATCAAAATCAAAATCAAAATCAAAATCAAAATCAAAATCAAAATCAAAATCAAAATCAAAATCAAAATCAAAATCAAAATCAAAATCAAAATCAAAATCAAAATCAAAATCAAAATCAAAATCAAAATCAAAATCAAAATCAAAATCAAAATCAAAATCAAAATCAAACTCAAACTCAAACTCAAACTCAAACTCAAACTCAAACTCAAACTCAAACTCAAACTCAAACTCAAACTCAAACTCAAACTCAAACTCAAACTCAAACTCAAACTCAAACTCAAACTCAAACTCAAACTCAAACTCAAACTCAAACTCAAACTCAAACTCAAACTCAAACTCAAACTCAAACTCAAACTCAAACTCAAACTCACCCTCAAACTCAAACTCAAACTCAAACTCAAACTCAAACTCAAACTCAAACTCAAACTCAAACTCAAACTCAAACTCAAACTCAAACTCAAACTCAAACTCAAACTCAAACTCAAACTCAAACTCAAACTCAAACTCAAACTCAAACTCAAACTCAAACTCAAACTCAAACTCAAACTCAAACTCAAACTCAAACTCAAACTCAAACTCAAACTCAAACTCAAACTCAAACTCAAACTCAAACTCAAACTCAAACTCAAACTCAAACTCAAACTCAAACTCAAACTCAAACTCAAACTCAAACTCAAACTCAAACTCAAACTCAAACTCAAACTCAAACTCAAACTCAAACTCAAACTCAAACTCAAACTCAAACTCAAACTCAAACTCAAACTCAAACTCAAACTCAAACTCAAACTCAAACTCAAACTCAAACTCAAACTCAAACTCAAACTCAAACTCAAACTCAAACTCAAACTCAAACTCAAACTCAAACTCAAACTCAAACTCAAACTCAAACTCAAACTCAAACTCAAACTCAAACTCAAACTCAAACTCAAACTCAAACTCAAACTCAAACTCAAACTCAAACTCAAACTCAAACTCAAACTCAAACTCAAACTCAAACTCAAACTCAAGCTCAAACTCAAACTCAAACTCAAGTTGCACTTAATTTATGGAGGCAATAATTCACACTACATGAGGCATTAACACCGAGTAAATTATTAACACAAAATTAATTTAAAGTTGATTCACATGAAGAGTTTATTATTACCACCAACTCATGGCAGTTATTCTCGTGTCATCAATGCACAATGCTGAATATATTATTGCCACCAAGTCAGTGGCCACTAAAGTCAGTGGCCACTAAATTTACCAAAAAACAACATCATGCACTTCCAGAGTGATTTATTTTCGTGATTTATAAGCACATGTGGAACATCAGGTCAAGAATTAAAGCCAAGCGCATTATTGCCACCAAACATATATTGTTTTGAATTTTTTGTAGAAGGCAAATTATTTAAAAAAAAAAACACATCATTCGGCACTTTAAACGGGCTCATAAAAATGAAGAGAGTGATTTCACCGATTTGGTGGTAATAATGTGAGTGACGTTGTGAGTGACGTTAATTATCCACTTAATGTGAATTATTACTGCATCTGATCACATCACGTAAATGGACCACTCAGGCAATGCATGATTTGATTTTTCGAAGTGAAGTGGCAAAACTACACACAACCATGTATATTAATGCCACCAAATTGTGGCAATAATAAACTTTGTTATTAATTATTGATATCACTGAATTACAGGCTTCAGAAAATTCACACACCTTCACTCACGATCTTTTTCTTAAAGCACACAACACACAATTTTATTTGCATTTCATTTTTGTGTGTAACCGAGTTGGCGTGCTGTCGAAAATTCTTCATGCATTCTTTTGAAACTTGTTTGCGCTTCACGTACACAAAGTAAGATCGAACTCAACGGTTTGATGTGATCCCATCTCAAACATGTGTTGGCTTTAAAATCTTCGTGTTGTTCACCAACATTCGTTGTTGTCAGGTCTTCATGAAGGCAAAAATGAATACACATTTTTTAAACACGACTTGTTCGTGTTGGAAAACGCTGGCGGTCGTGAAGAGAAAAAAGAATGTAATTTGCTTGTATTTTTACCATTATTTATGAATTATTTAACGCTTACAATGCTTCGCACATCCGACCATGCAACAGTACAAAAAGTATATGTTTTTGTCATCAAGCAACGCAACAAAGTGATCGATTTATGAATAAAAACTCATACGTCATTTCATTCATTTTTCTATTCACGACCGCCAGCAATTTCCAACACGAACAAGTCGTGTTTAAAATATGTGTATTCATTTTTGCCTTCATGAAGACCTGACAACAATGAGTGTTGGTTAATGACACGAACATTTTAAATCCAACACATGTTTGAGATGAAATCACATCGAACCGTTGACATCGATCTTAGTTTGTTCATGAATAATTTATGAAGGATGGTCGACAGCACGCCAACTCGGCCACACACAAAAATGAAATGCAAATAAAATTATGTGTTGTTTGCTTCAAACAGTGTTTATTTTCATTTTTGTTTGAGATTTTTGTTTCATGAGTGAAATTTTCTGAACCCTGCTGAATTAGTGGCAATAATTCAATTGGCTTTAATAACTTGAGTCGTGTGAACTATTATTACCATGAACTTGCTGGCCACGAAATAATGCACTTGTTGTATATTATGGAATAATTCGCAGTCGATTCATTTTCTAATTTATCATTGTGCTAAAAATGCTCACTGCCTGATGGCAATAATGCGCTTGGCGTTAATTCTCCGCACCATCTAAATTATTTCCTTTGAAAAAAATACACGAAAAGTTAAATAAATCAATTATTAACAAGTGTGCCTTACTTGTGCAAATTATTAAAAATTTTATAAAAGATATGGCTTCACAAAAGGATGAAACTATCTTAAATATTTTCAAACTTTTTCTAGCACTCTTCAAACGTTTCATTGTTTAACAACCAACAAAAGTTGAAATCGAGTTAAGCCATATCTGCATAATTAATATTTGTGTTAAACAAAAAGACTTGTTATTAAGTGCTGCAAAATAGAAACTACCACAGCCACCCCCACAGCACAAAACAACACGCACACAATCAAGTTAGACAGCAGAAAAATGACTGCAACAAAAAAAAACAACAACTACAAAAACCACCAAAATATTAAAACAACTTTTTCACCTTGCCAACAAGAATCATGCAAAAATGCCAAAAATATGGCTGCAAATAATTGCGCACACTAGATGGCGCTGGAATTGCATGCCATGCCATGCCATGCCATGTCGGAACAGTGGCACGCACGTTTGGTGCTACATTTAAGGCAGACATTTGAGGTGGTGGTGGTAGTGCTGGTGGTGCTGATGATGACGTTGTTGTAGGTTATGGCAGGCAGGTGGCAGGTGGTCAACTGAATTCAACTAAAAACCTCTAATTGTTTAAATAGCACAAAACATTTAAGTGGTGGGCGTGTGCATCAAAAGGTGGCTAAGCGAGCCAAGACTCTTTCGAGGGTGTTAAAAGTCGAGCTATTCCTGAAGAAGGTAAATAAAAGAAGCTAAAAGTTTGAAAAAGTGTTGAAAAAGGAGGTGGGAAAAACACTTTGCTGCACGTAGCAAAGTCGTGTTTTTATTAACGCTTTGCTTGAGTTGCTCGCATTGCTTGGCTTTACCTTCATGTGGTGTAGCTTTGTAAGCCTGTGTGTGTGAGTGTTGTATATTTTGGGTGGCTGGGTGCTTATTTGCTTGTGTTGTGTTGCATTTCATTGAGTTTCCGTTCGCGCTGTTGACTTATATTATTTTCTTCTAGGGAATTGTGTGAGTGTGTGTGTGTGTTTTTAAATGTGTTGCGTGTTTAAAAGTTAAGCTGCGAAAAATGAGTTCTACGTATTTTCAGCGCCAGCAGCCTTACGTTTTATGAGTGGCAGTACGCGCATACAATACCAGCAACAACAACAACAACAACAAAAACAATAACATCAAAAACAACACCAACAAGATTAACAGCAAAATAGCGACAACAACAAGGACTCTTTATTTGGCTTTGATGCCATATTAAAAAAGGTGGCTATAAATAGCAGCAGCAGCACGCTTTTTCCCGCGATTTTTTGTTTAACTTGACTTTTTTTTTAAATGTCATTTAAAGTGAAAAACAAGCAGCCACAAGGAGTTGAAAGATGATTTATTAGAAGTGGTAAAATTGCTGACATACTTAACGGAGTTTAATAGGCAAAAGCTTTAAGAGCCAGCTTGAAGTACACTTAAGTTGAACGGAATATAACTTTAAATCAAAAAGTTTTTGAAAGCAAACAAATACTTCATCAGAAGTGAAAAATTATAAATTGACATATTTCCAAACAGTGCAAAAATTTAATTTTTTCTTTGCTCAAGGGAAACCCGTATGAATGCTTTAAGGCGACATCTTAGTTAAGCATTGTGCAAAATAGCAAAAGATGAACGAAGCAAAATAAGAAAAAACCAGACAAGTTTTAAAAAATTACAATCCAGATCAATATCAAAATAAAAATAAAAATCAAAATCAAAATCAAAATCAAAATCAAAATCAAAATCAAAATCAAAATCAAAATCAAAATCAAAATCAAAATCAAAATCAAAATCAAAATCAAAATCAAAATCAAAATCAAAATCAAAATCAAAATCAAAATCAAAATCAAAATCAAAATCAAAATCAAAATCAAAATCAAAATCAAAATCAAAATCAAAATCAAAATCAAAATCAAAATCAAAATCAAAATCAAAATCAAAATCAAAATCAAAATCAAAATCAAAATCAAAATCAAAATCAAAATCAAAATCAAAATCAAAATCAAAATCAAAATCAAAATCAAAATCAAAATCAAAATCAAAATCAAAATCAAAATCAAAATCAAAATCAAAATCAAAATCAAAATCAAAATCAAAATCAAAATCAAAATCAAAATCAAAATCAAAATCAAAATCAAAATCAAAATCAAAATCAAAATCAAAATCAAAATCGAAATCAAAATCAAAATCAAAATCAAAATCAAAATCAAAATCAAAATCAAAATCAAAATCAAAATAAAATGTGTTTTGTGTTTTTCAATGTTATTAAATCAAATTGTGTTGTGTGTGTTATTAAATGTTTGCACTCAATTGACCAAGAACTGGACCTACATGTTTCATGCCGACTCCGAACGGCTAAAGTTCATGTTCTCAAGAAGCTTTACATGGCATTATTTTCTCTCTGAGGTTTGCCATTGTCTGCAGAGAGGTGGTGACCGATCAGAAAAATTTTTTATTGAAAAACTTTTCGCCGCGAATGGGGACCGAACCCGGGCTCCGAGCATGCTAAGTTACACACTTAACCTGCATGACACGGTCACCACAATAACAACATAAGGAATAAAAAATAAAAAACTAAAAATATATTTAAAACAAAAAAATAATATTTATAAAAAACAAATAAAAAATAAGTCAGGCACTAAAAGTAATAATTAAAAAATTCAACTTAAAATTTATCAAAAAAAAAACATTAAAAAAAAAAAATTTAAAAATTAAAAATGGAAAGAATCAAAGAAAAAACAAAAAAATGTATACAAAAAACTTTAGATTGACAGATAAAATAAAACATATAAACAAATAATATACGAAAAAATCAAGATATACAAACTTAAAATAATAAATGAAAATATAAATTAAAACAAAAAAATTACAAGTTATAAAATTAAGAAACTAAAGAAATTTAAAGTTTAATAAAATCAAAAATTAGGCCTCTACTACAAAAATAAATAATGAAAATTAAAAAAAAACCCACAAAAATATACAAAATAGGGAATAAAAACTATAAAACAAAATAAGAGATAAATGCAAACAAAGCTTAAAAAAAATAATATTGATAAAAAAAAAAATTAAAGTGAGACATTGAAAGTTAAAAATAAATATTAAAAAGATTCAACTTCAAATTCATAAAAAAAAAAAAAAATAAAACTCAAAAGAAGCAACATCGAAGAGAAAAACAAACACTTATTTTCAAAAACAACTAAAAAAACACTAAATTAGCAAATAAAAAATGAAAGAATCTTAAATAAAAACAAAAGATAGCAAATTAAAATATTAATGAAAACAAAAAATGACACAATTATAAAATAAAAAATAAAACCAAAAAATAAATAAGAAATAAATGAAATCAAAAATTAGGTCTCTAGCCACAAAAATGCAAATTAAAAAAAATTACGAAGTAAGAAATAAAAAATGAAAATATATTAACAACAAAAAATTAAAATAAAAAATAATATTTATACAAAAAACAACTTCAGAAGACACTGAAAGTTCAAAATATAAATTAAAAAAATTAACTTCAAATTCATAAAAAATAAAAAAAAAAACAATCAAAAGACCAAAATCGAGAAGAATAATAAACACTTATTTTCCAAAAAATATAACACAAAATAAACATATAAAAAATTAAAGAATCAAAACATAAAGACACAAACTAGCAAATTAATATATTAATTAAAACAAAAGATAACAAATTATACAATTAAAAACAAAAAAATTAAAAAAATTAAAAACATCAAAAATGAGGTTTCTAACCACAACAAAAAATAAGACCATAGAAAAGCCGGGACACGAACCCAGAACCTCTGAGATGGCTATCAAGCACGTTAACCACTCGCCTATCGAAGCTTAGGCGAAGCTAAGGTTCTAATCCTACTAGAATTGAACAAGCTATTTTTTTCATTAAAATCTAAAACAACTGTTGAGATCATAAGACTGCGAAAAATTTAAAGCTCCACTCAAATGAATGCATGCAATTTTCATTTCATAAATTCATGGCATGCCTGCATAAATTGTGCTAACTATGCACTCAGTCAAAAAGGCAAGCAAATATCTTAACCACGCTACATACAAATGGCTTCATTAGCTGGCATCAGTAAGAAATGTGATGTAAAGGTTTGGCTCTCACACAACACACAGCTGTATCTTGATTTTAGAAATTGTTTCATAGAAACAACAAGAAAATAAAAACAATATAACACACAGAAAATAACAAATTTTTGCACGTTTGTAGAATTTTAATTGCCAGCCATTACAAATCACAAGAAAGTTTGCCAAAAGAAAGAAAAACAAACGAAAAAAATCAACATTAAAATAACATTACAAAATTATTGCCTTAAAAAATAGCAACAAAAAAATTTACACATTCAAACATACAAAGCAAATAAATTGAATTAGTGTGAATTTAATATCACTTGATTTTTCTGCTGTTTCCTTTTGGTTTTTTGTTTTTTTTTTTTTTTCATGGCACACAACCTAGCTGCGTGCCACAATGCAAGTAACCTTATTTTAATTGGCTCACGTGTGCAATAATTGTTTTATAAGTTGTTCGTGCAACAACGAAACATACAAGAAGAAGAAGAGAAATTTTTAGGAACAGCACAGCACAACATTGGCAAACAATGATGACGACAGGAAACAGCGACATGGCAAGCATGCAGAAAGAATGAACCAACGAACGAACGAACGAAATATTTATTTGTTTGGTGCAACAATGTTTGTTGTACATGCCAAGAACACGTTACAGAACAACAAAAAAAATAACAACAACAACAACAACAACAAAAACAACAGCAACAACGACAAAGAAAACTTAAAATGCCACAACATATATAAATCCAACAATATTACTGCGGGTAACTTGAGAAATAATGTTATTTAATGCAGCCTAAAAGTATGCAGCATTTCCTTTTTCAACATGTGCTAAGGTTAAATTTTTTAAAAATATTTCAGTTCTTTTAATATTTTATTACAAGGAAGTAAACGTCATATTTATTTATACATATTTGTTTTTTATGGCACTCGATGGACTAGTTCCAGTTTTAGTTTTAGTTTTAGTTCTAGTTCTAGTTCTAGTTCTAGTTCTAGTTCTAGTTCTAGTTCTAGTTCTAGTTCTAGTTCTAGTTCTAGTTCTAGTTCTAGTTCTAGTTCTAGTTCTAGTTCTAGTTCTAGTTCTAGTTCTAGTTCTAGTTCTAGTTCTAGTTCTAGTTCTAGTTCTAGTTCTAGTTCTAGTTCTAGTTCTAGTTCTAGTTCTAGTTCTAGTTCTAGTTCTAGTTCTAGTTCTAGTTCTAGTTCTAGTTCTAGTTCTAGTTCTAGTTCTAGTTCTAGTTCTAGTTCTAGTTCTAGTTCTAGTTCTAGTTGTAGTTCTAGTTCTAGTTCTAGTTCTAGTTCTAGTTCTAGTTCTAGTTCTAGTTCTAGTTCTAGTTCTAGTTCTAGTTCTAGTTCTAGTTCTAGTTCTAGTTCTAGTTCTAGTTCTAGTTCTAGTTCTAGTTCTAGTTCTAGTTCTAGTTCTAGTTCTAGTTCTAGTTCTAGTTCTAGTTCTAGTTCTAGTTCTAGTTCTAGTTCTAGTTCTAGTTCTAGTTCTAGTTCTAGTTCTAGTTCTAGTTCTAGTTCTAGTTCTACTTCTAATTCTAGTTCTAGTTCTAGTTCTAGTTCTAGTTCTGGTTCTAGTTCATTGTCATTGTCAATTTCATTCTCATTATCACTCTCACTCCCATTTTCATTCTCATTCTCAGTGTTATTCTCATTCTCATTCTCATTCTCAGTGTTATTCTCATTCTCATTCTCACTCTCGTTCTCATTCTCATTCTCATTCTCATTCTCATTCTCATTCTCATTCTCATTCTCATTCTCATTCTCATTCTCATTCTCATTCTCATTCTCACTCTAATTCTCATTCTCATTCTCATTCTCATTCTCATTCTCATTCTCATTCTCATTCTCATTCTCATTCTCATTCTCATTCTCATTCTCATTCTCATTCTCATTCTCATTCTCATTCTCATTCTCATTCTCATTCTCATTCTCATTTTCATTCTCATTCTCATTCTCATTCTCATTCTCATTCTCATTCTCATTCTCATTCTCATTCTCATTCTCATTCTCATTCTCATTCTCATTCTCATTCTCATTCTCATTCTCATTCTCATTCTCATTCTCATTCTCATTCTCATTCTCATTCTCATTCTCATTCTCATTTTCATTCTCATTCTCATTCTCATTCTCATTCTCATTCTCATTCTCATTCTCACTCTCATTCTCATTCTCATTCTCATTCTCATTCTCATTCTCATTCTCATTCTCATTCTCATTCTCATTCTCACTCTCATTCTCATTCTCATTCTCATTCTCATTCTCATTCTCATTCTCATTCTCATTCTCATGCTCATTCTCATTCTCATTCTCATTCTCATTCTCATTCTCATTCTCATTCTCATTCTCATTCTCATTCTCATTCTCATTCTCATTCTCATTCTCATTCTCATTCTCATTCTCATTCTCATTCTCATTCTCATTCTCATTCTCATTCTCATTCTCATTCTCATTCTCATTCTCATTCTCATTCTCATTCTCATTCTCATTCTCATTCTCATTCTCATTCTCATTCTCATTCTCATTCTCATTCTCATTCTCATTCTCATTCTCATTCTCATTCTCATTCTCATTCTCATTCTCATTCTCATTCTCATTCTCATTCTCATTCTCATTCTCATTCTCATTCTCATTCTCATTCTCATTCTCATTCTCATTCTCATTCTCATTCTCATTCTCATTCTCATTCTCATTCTCATTCTCATTCTCATTCTCATTCTCATTCTCATTCTCATTCTCATTCTCATTCTCATTCTCATTCTCATTCTCATTCTCATTCTCATTCTCATTCTCATTCTCATTCTCATTCTCATTCTCATTCTCATTCTCATTCTCATTCTCATTCTCATTCTCATTCTCATTCTCATTCTCATTCTCATTCTCATTCTCATTCTCATTCTCATTCTCATTCTCATTCTCATTCTCATTCTCATTCTCATTCTCATTCTCATTCTCATTCTCATTCTCATTCTCATTCTCATTCTCATTCTCATTCTCATTCTCATTCTCATTCTCATTCTCATTCTCATTCTCATTCTCATTCTCATTCTCATTCTCATTCTCATTCTCATTCTCATTCTCATTCTCATTCTCATTCTCATTCTCATTCTCATTCTCATTCTCATTCTCATTCTCATTCTCATTCTCATTCTCATTCTCATTCTCATTCTCATTCTCATTCTCATTCTCATTCTCATTCTCATTCTCATTCTCATTCTCATTGTCACTGTCACTGTCACTGTCACTGTCACTGTCACTGTCACTGTCACTGTCACTGTCACTGTCACTGTCACTGTCACTGTCACTGTCACTGTCACTGTCACTGTCACTGTCACTGTCACTGTCACTGTCACTGTCACTGTCACTGTCACTGTCACTGTCACTGTCACTGTCACTGTCACTGTCACTGTCACTGTCACTGTCACTGTCACTGTCACTGTCACTGTCACTGTCACTGTCACTGTCACTGTCACTGTCACTGTCACTGTCACTGTCACTGTCACTGTCACTGTCACTGTCACTGTCACTGTCACTGTCACTGTCACTGTCACTGTCACTGTCACTGTCACTGTCACTGTCACTGTCACTGTCACTGTCACTGTCACTGTCATTGCCTCTATCGGTTTTATTGCTTATATTTTTTTGTCATATTTCAAAATATTGTTTGTGAGGCAATTAAAATGTGTAAGGGGTGTTACTTCATACGGGCGCTTCAACACTTTGACTTGCTCCATGTGGCTTTATCTTCGTTGTTTTCGTTTGTATTTGCGCTTGTGCATTATTTATTTAAAACTTTGTCGCACACAGCTAGTTCAACAACAGAGCAGTTCAAGTGGTTGTGTAGCCTTTTGTATCTTTTGTAGAAATTTTGTTCACACTTTCATGTCTCAAACTTCCAGTTTTTGTTGTTTTATTTTGAAGTACGTATTCAGCACTGAATGTTGCTGCAACATTTTAATTAAGTTTTACTTTATTTTGACGCATATTTTTTGCCATCTGTTGTTTTTTCATATTAAACAGGCACAGGCTGTTAGAGAAATTCAGTAGTTTTTCAAAACTCAACTGACAAATTTAATTTCTACTTATTTAGATATGTTTATTTTTTTTTTAAGCAATTTAAACTGCTTCATTTTGTTTTAGTAAATTTTTAAAATATTATTTAATTTTGTTTTAATAAATTTTTAAAAAATTTTGTTTTAATTTCTTAAATTGCAGCGATATTTTTGGACATTCTTAAATCATTTGTAGTTCAAACTATTTCTTTATACTTCAAAAATCGTTTTTCTTATCATCGTAAGATTTGTGTTAAAAAAAAAAACTACGAACGGAATTGAATTCATATGATTGACTGAACATGAAATCAATGCATGAATGAATGACGTGGCAGTTGGCAAAAATTGAAGTCAAAAGAGAAAACCAAGAATTTCCACAAAAAGCCACAGATTCACTTTCATTTTTATATAAGTCAAAGTTGTTGTTGCTTATTTCTGTTATCTTTCCTGTTCTTTATCTCTAGTTTGGTTATTTGTGAAGCTTTTGATATCAGTTTTTGTGCGTTTTCCTCAATCAAAAAAAAAACATACATTGCAATCTTTATACGTTTTTTTATATATACATATATTCCTACTTATATTCGCTTTATGTTTTTCTATTTATCTTTTTATGCGCAGTAAATTTCTAGTCAATATTTTTTTTTATTACGTGATATCTTCCCGTCCATAACTTTTATGAAGCATGCAATGCGATTATCAGAGACGTAAACCACCAGCAACAATGTTCTGAAACAACGCGGAAATGGTAAAACATGATTTGCTTTGGCAGTAAATCGACTCAAAGACAAGGAAAATACTTTAAGAAAGATACCTTAATAATAAATATTAAATTATGAAGACATTGAAGGTTGAATATGTATGACTTTAAGATGTACATATTACAATATTATCTTTAAACAGCTGCTTGCATGCATGAGCGGGCACAATCTGGCATCATAAAAACTGTACAATTTTGAAGTAACCGATGTAAAATTTTTGATTGTTTTGATTATTGAGAAACCAGATATTGTGCTTTGATAAAATTATTGCGTTTAAAATTTCATCTAATTTTATACCTTTTGCAAATTTCATATACAAGCACTTTAGTGGACTGTTACGTTACATGATTTCGGAAGAGTATTCCAAGTTTATTAAAAATTTACTGAACCACAACTTCTAAGCGACATAGTAAGGACTGTCTTACCGCCACAATTCTCGCCAGATATTTCACTCCAATGTACACACAGTACTTTGACTGTTAACCTAGGCGAGTTGGAGACAATTGTCAAATCTGTTTTGAATGACCAGTCACCAGGGCCCGATGGTAATCGAAATTTGCGATTGATTTAGATATATCAGCAAAACATAATAGCGTGGTAGCAGCAAAAGATCTGGATGAAGGAGGAAGCAACCTCTATTTTGATTTTCCGAAAATTTCATTTTAATTCTATGGTTTCTCTCCTAAGTATAGAAGCAACAAATGGCCAAACTCGGAGTAGTTAGTAGTTATCACGTTCCTGATATGCATTAACTTGTTTGTTCGCAAATTTAATTAGATCGTTGCGAATGTGTGAAGTATAAATTAAACTATGCAAGTATCATTTATTGCGCTGTTTGCTTCAATTATTTCAGGGTCGATTTTGATATCGGGCCATGCCTTTTGGATTCTTTAAAGAATGATTATTTCTAGTGTAGCTCAATCAGGATCTACGGTTAATTCGAATATTTTTTTATCAACAACTTGGCAATGTGATGGCGTCAGGCAAAAAATAGAAATAACCTCTTCAGAATCTTCTCGAGATGTAAAGCACTTTCTTAACGGCAATGCTTTACTTTTGCCTACTTACGTACAAATAGGAGATTAACGATGTGTTACATTTGTTGGCCCAAAGTGGATTTTGAGCACCTTTTTTGATTTTGAGTTATAGAGAAAAAAAAAATGCAAAAAGGCTTAAATTGAGGTTTTTCATAAAACTTTCTTTGCACATCAATTAATTAATTAACACTCATACGCCGTGGTGAACCACTTCGAATTCAATAGCAATAATTGCAGTTTTATTTAAAGGGTGCGCAACTAAAGTAGTCATGTATTTGAAAAATGAATGGAAAACAGATGTTTTAATAAAAATAAAGAGAAAAATAATATAAACATATTTGTGAATGTTTGTGGATTTATTAAACAAAAAAAGTGTAAAATGGCAAAAAAAGGAAAATTTACGATACTCAGGCACGACATGTTGTTTTTTGAGATAACTTTGTTTTGCATTTCTTTTTGATCTTATTTAATATCTACAATATTGCTTAACACACCAAATCAATATTATCTACGGTTAAGCGCAACACTGTGGCCATGTCAAAATATTGAAAAAATGGTCAAAATCTAACTTTCAACCAAAAAGTGAATGACATCGTGCATCTCATATTTGAACGTGCAAAAGTAATGTTGCAAAATTTCTAGTTTTGACAAATACTTTCTCGAGATATTAACAAACATGAGTACCAAAATTATGAATTGGTCATTAACATATACTAGTATCACCTGGGAACGAAATTCGACCAATTTTTTATTCGCCTATTCATACTTACTAGTATCGCCTGGGGTCGAAATTCGACCAATTTATTGATTGCTTATTTATAATTATTTGCGAGATGATTAAAATAAGTTCGAGGCTATAACTCTTAATTAATTGGAGACATAAATCTATTTTCTTCAAAAAACTTTTTTTTTATTTTATTATTTTGTTCAAAAACAGAAAAACAACATTTTGAAAAAATTTAATTTTGTCAAAGAAATCATAGGGGGTAGCCTTGATTTTTTGATGGCACGGACAGTTTATTAATTTAGTGTCAAGACAAAATAAATTCATCTAAAATTCGGTCAAGACTTTGAAAGAAAATTAAAAATGCAATTTTGAGTTTTTGTTTTTTTTTACAACAAAAATCATTTTTACCCCATATTTTGAGAATAAATCAAATTTTATGGTCTTTTTTAAAAGGAATAATTTAAATATAAACAAACAAAAAACGGTATAATTTTTAAAAGTTTTTTTAAGTTAACTGATAAGACTTAAATACAAAAAATAAATAAATAAAATCTATTCACAGATGGCGGAGATATTGGCTTCCCAATTTAGAACATTCAATTTGAGACAGTTTTTTTCTCTACTCTTGGCATTTGGTTGAAACACAGGCTAAATAACTAACAGCAATAATAAGAAAATTCATTAAAAATACTTTTGGTTAGAACTTTGCTGTAATTTTTATTACATTTGAAAGAAAATTTAACAAACTTTTAGAAAAAATTAGAATAATCGAAAAACCGTTAAAATCCGACCAAGATAATCACATGGAAAGTCAAATTTTTGAATTCAAAACACATTTTTTTACTAATTTTACAATTGACGAATGCATAAAACTAAATTTTTTTAAGAAATTGTTAAAAAAAAACCCGCTATTTGATTTATATGAAATTTGGTTGGGGGAGAGTTTTTGAATTGGTCGAATTTGAATTTTTTTCAAAACTAAAAACTTTTAACCAAAATCATCTTTTATGCATTCCTCAAATGTCAATTTTCCGAAAAATGCAATTCCAAAGTCAAAAATTTCACTTTCCGAGCAAACAACTCAGTCAAATTTTAACGGTTTTCAAATTTTTTTTTTTTTTGTTTTTCTAAATTTTTGTTTAATTTTCTTTGAAATGTGTTGGGAATAATGGTAATTATTTTTTCAAATGAATTTTTAATGAATTTTCTTAATATTGTCTTTACTTGTTTAACGTGTATTTTTATCAAATGCCAAGGAAAAAAATCTCTGAAATTTAAAGTTCTTTATTTGGAAGCGAATCTATCTTTGCCACTTTTTAAAAAATTTCATTTATTTCTTTTTTGTATTTAATTGCAATTAATCGACTTTAAAATATTAAATTCTTAAAAAAAATATAAAATTCTTAAGCTTTCGTTGCTTGAAATCATTCTACATATAAAATTAAGACGATTTTTTCAACGTTTAAGGGGGCACATGACATTGGCTATTTTTTTAAATCGCTTTTTTTATAATATTGGTTTTTAGTAAATATTCTTAAGATTCCAAGAAAAAAATTATTTCATAAAAAAATTCCTGCGGATTCAAAAGTTACAGCCGGATTAGTGAGAGCGCATTTTTTATTTTCGCCTTTTTTTTCTTTATTCACAAACTTTGAACGCGTTTATCTCGAAACTATGTTTTTCGTTCTGGTTGCTGCACAAGCGTGTTCATTATAGCCTAAACCTGAAAGGTCAGGGTATATTAACTTTGTGCAAACGTTTGTAACGCATAGAACGAAGCGAGTCCGGTATAGAAAAGTATATATATTCTTAATCAGCGTCACCACGTGAGTCGAGCTATTTATGTCCGTCCGTCCGTCCGTCCATCTGTCCGTCTGTGTGTGGTCCGTATACACAGTTCTTATCCTGTGAAAGGGTTGAGATAATTGGATGAAACTTGGTACACATGATCACAAAAATCCAAGGATCTGTTTTATTGAATAGTTTGGGAATCCGCGCACGGACAAGCCTACCTCCCATACAACGAAAAAATTTAAAACTGCATAACTTAGCTTATAATAAGCCTACAACAATAAAATTTAGTACGTATGTGTTTTATATCAACACAAAGATGTCTTCAAAAAATAAACGTCATCCGCTCAATAAGCCTCTGTTTCACCTAAAGAGCTAAAATTTGGCACGTATGTTTTTTATAACAAAATAAAGATGGTTTTGAAAAATGGACATCGTCCGCCTGCGGACACGCCTATCTCCCATACAACACGAAAATTGAAAACTGCATACCTCAGTTCATAATAAGCCTACAACAATAAAATTTGATATGTATGTGTTTCATACCAACACACAAATGTCTTCAAAAAATTAACGTCATCCGCTCACGGACACGCCCACCTTCCATACAACCCAAAAATTGAAAACGCAATAAATAAGCCTTTGCTTAACCTACAGAGCTAAAATTTAGCACATATGTTTTTTAAAACAAAACAAAGATGGTTTTGAAAAATGGACATCGTCCGCCCACGGACACGTCTACCTCCCATACAACGCGAACATTGAAAACTGCATAACTCAGCTCATAATTAGCCTACATCTATAAAATTTGGTATGTATGTGTTTTATATCAACAAAAAGATGTCTTCAAAAAATTAACGTCATCCGCTCACGGACACGTCCACCTTCGATACAACCCAAAAATTGAAAACGCAATAAATAAGCCTCTGTTTAATCTAAAGAGCTAAAATTTGGCACGTATGTTTTTTATAACAAAATAAAGATGGTTTGGAAAAATGGACGTCATCCGCTCACGGACACGCCTACCTCCCATTCAACCCAAAAATTGAAAACGTAATAAATAAGCCTCTGTTTAACCGACAGAGCTGAAATTTGGCACGTATGTTTTTTATGACAAGTCAAAGATGATTTTGAAAAATGGACGTCATCCGCCTACGGACACGACTACCTCCCGTACAACCCAAAAAGTTTAAAACTCAATAAATAAGGTTATGTTTGTCATAGAAAAATTAAATTTGGTATGTACATATGTATTTTATACCAAAACTAAGGTGTGTTCAAAAATTGGAAGTAATCCGTCCATGAACACGCCCACCTTCCATAGCGAAAGCACAATAAAGGCATTAAATGTGAGCTACAGGAATAAAACTTGGTATGTGTAAATTTTTCATCAACATTTAAATGCATATAAAATATAGGCTTCATCCACCCACAGACACGCCCATTTACAAAAACATTTTTTTTTTTTTTTTAAAGTGATTTAGGGTATTTCATAGTCGGCCTAGACCGACTTTAGACTTTCTTTACTTGTTTTTTGACTAAATTTTTGCTTTTTTTTATTTTTTTAAACTTGCTATAGTATGACACGAGCTTTTTTAATTTTTTTTCGTTTTTTATGAATTTTTAATGTCAATATTTTTTTCGAAAAAACACACTTTCAAATTTGGAACATCACCAAAAATTGAAAAAAAAATTTTTAAAAAAAAAGCTCGTGTCATACGATAACTAATTTTGTTAAGATTTAAAAAATCATTTTTTTCCAGATTAGACAATTTTTGCGACTCCCAGCGCTGCAGCCACGAGGCCCCATTTTTTTCTCTGCCACCAGTTTGGAGCTCAATAAAACCATGTTGGAGTGAAAATATATTTTTTTTTTCTTGTAATTTGCTCAATTCTCTACAATAATAAAAAAATTTTGGAAAAATGTTTGCTTTTGACTGAGTTATGAATTTTTAAAAAATGGTCTGTTTTCTCTGCCGCGTATGTAATGTCCCCATTTAAGGACAGTGTTAGTAATTAGACGGGACCAAATTTTTTTTGAATTTTGAACTTATAGAAATAAAACAAATAACCTTACAGTGTAATTTCTCAACTTTTCGTGTTCAAAAAGTTTACTTTTATTTCACTTTTTCAACTTTTTCGGTTGAAGAATTGAACTTCTAGTTGAAATGTTTAACTACTACACTGAGAAAAAAAACATACTTTAAAATTAAACAAAAAATATTAAAATAGAAATTTAACGCCTTTGCGTTTCTACAAAACAAAATTAAAAACAAGTGTGTTTAATTTTCACCTACACTGAGGGAAATTTGTGTTAAAATTAAATGAAATTGTGTTCATTTTAAACGAATTTGTTTTTGAAATAGAGCTTGAAACAAATTCATTTAAACTAAACACAACTGTTCTTAAAGTTAAATTTAAAACAAGGGTTTTTGTTTTTAAAACAATGTTTTTAAATAAGAAAACAAATTTAAAACAAAAATTTTTAAATTTAAAACAAATGTTTTAAAGCATAATTTTTTCGATGCCATTTTTTAATTTTTTCCGAGTTTTTGATGACAGATTCGTAATCAGCGACCCTTGGGACCCTCCGAATACCGAATCTCAACTCCTTTCAATGAAGTTTGCATTTTAAATATTTCAATATTGAAAAATTGAACAAGTTTTTATTTTATTTTATGTTCGATATTTTTCAAACCAATGAAAATTCAAAAAATGTCAAAGAAAGTTTCAAAGAAATAATGAATGAAAAAAATTGAAAGGAGTGTATAGTTGAAATTTAAACGCAATTGTTTGAAATTTTGTTTTGTAGAAACGCAAAGGCGTTAAATTTATATTTTAAAAATTTTTGTTTAATTTTAAAGTATGTTTTTTTTCTCAGTGTACCTATAAACTCCTTTCTTTTTTTAATTTTTCTCTTATTATTTCTTTGAAAAAACCAACAAAAATTTGAATACAATGACAATTTTTGAATTTTTTGAATTGGTTTGACAAATATCGAACATATGATGAAAAAAAAACATATTACTTAAATATTAAAATATTTCGAATGCAAACTTCATCGAATGGAGTTAACATTTGGTATTCGGATATGTTAGCTCCAGTCCCGGGGGTAGCTGGTTGTGAATCTGGTACTAAAAACTCGGAAAAGTAACAAAAATGGCATTGAAAAAATATGATTTAAAACATGTGTTTTGAATTTTAAAATTTTTGTTTTAAATTCGTTTTCCATAACAAAAACATTTATTTTTAATTTAACTTTAAAAACAGTTGTGTTTAATTTTAATGAATTTGTTTCAAGCTCTATTTCAAAAACAAATTCGTTTAAAATGAACACAATTTCATTTAATTTTAACACATTTTTCCCTCAGTGTAGCGTTGAGAAAGCCTTTTTGTTAAATTTTTCAACTTGTTGTGTTGAATAAGTCTACTTTTAGTTAAATTCTTCAACTTTTCGGTTGAAACGTCGTTCTTTTAATTGCATTGCTAACTACTTGGGTTGAGAAAGTCAAGTTTTTTGTTGAATTTTAAAATTTTTTCGGTTAAAATTTTCGTCTTTGAACTTTGCAGTTGAAATTTTCAAACTTTTTCTTATTTTCCTTTTTTTTTACTTTTAGGTCTAAATTTTCTACATTAAGTTTATTCAACTTAATTAGACGAAATTTTTATAACAAATAGTTGAAAATTCCTTATATACTTACTTGTTTGCTCTAAATTAAGTTGAAAATTTCACCTTTTTTTTAAAAGAATGCGCATTACAATGTACAAAATTGAAAAAAAATCAACCTTCATTTCGAAATGTTTATGTGTCGATCACGCATGTGTGTTAAGTGTGTGGCTTGCATGCCCAGAGCGCGTTAAAAAAAAATATGGGGCGCAATTTAAACCCTTGGCCTAGGGTGCCACAAATTTTCGGGCCGGCCTTGGATGTATACTCAAAAATTAACCAAAATAATAAATAAAAGTTATTTTCTAAAAGTATCTATTGAGTATCCATCCAGGGCCGGTCCGAAAATTTGTGGCACCGAAGTTTCGAAGAGATATTTTTCTTCCACATAAAAACTTTAATATTTTCTGAAAGTGCCAAAAAATATATTCTTGTCTCTATACTTGTCTCTGTGAAACTTATAATTAAATCTTGGTTTTTTTTAAACATTCGAATCTATTGATTGTAATTCTGTTATTTTGGAAAAAAGGAAAGTAATTCTTAGTTAAACTTCCCTCTCTAAACCTTTTTAGTTGTTGTAAAGCTTTATTTTTTTTACTCACTTTTTCAGAAAACTGCTTTCAAAAAAGCTTTCTTGCCATGGCATTGAGAGCTTATTGCGTTTGCTTTCGCTTCATTGCATTTTTCAATTGCTTATTTACAATGCATCTCCTCTCAGCACTACCAGCAAGCTTAAAATTACAGTGTTGGCTTCTAATTCCACACATAATTTTATCCGATTAGGCATTAGTTGAGCACCGCACCGCGCCACCTCTTGCAACTGCATACTTTTGTAATTATATTTGCATTTTTATTTTCTTTTCATTACTTGACTATTTCTCTTCACTTGGCTTAATTTGCTTAAAATTGCATGCTTGGCCGGAAAAGTTATTTAAAAAAAAAAAAAAGTAAAGAAAAGAAAAGAAAAGAAAAGAACAGAAAAGAGAGGGAAAAAATAAAATTATTGCCAATGCCAGCAGCTGCAGAATCAATGTGCGCGTTGTTGCTATTGTCGAAGCAGCAAATTGCAGCTGGATTGCAGCAACAATACAACAAGTGGCTTGAAGCAAACGGAAATGAAATAAAAGCAACCAGCCAGCCATCAGCCAACAGCCAACAGCCATCATCTTTGCATCAACAGCACGGGCTGTGCTGGCTTTAATTTAGGTTTGGCTTTTATTTTCTTTTTTTCTGCTTTGTTGCTACTTACTTGGTTTTTCTGTGTGTTGTGTTGCGCTGGAGCTGCTGAGCTATTTCTGTAATGTTGACATTGCAACAAACCTCAATCTATTTGTTGCTGATTGCATTTCGTTGTTGCTGTTGTATTGTGTTGCTGCTATTGTTGTTTTTGCTCATGTTGTTGTTGTTGTTGTTGTTGTTGTTGTTGTTTTTGTTGTTGTTGTTGTTGTTGTTGTTGTTATAAAGCTACTTGCATTTGTTCTTTGCTGCCAACAAGAGAGTTTGGCTACGTAGTTGCTGCTTTTTTTTATTTTTTTTTTTTAATTTTTTTTTCTGTTTTTTTTTTTTTTGCATTTCTGTCAATAAGCAAGACAAGCATTCAATCTTTTTTTTTTTAATTTTCCTCTGTCAACATAGCGCACTTTTGCGTCTTCCGACTGCTGTTGTTGCTGCTGCTGCAACAGTTGCAGCTATTGTTGTTTTTTCTTTTATATTCATTTTTGGTTAAACAACGCTTATATGTGTGCGTGTGTGTGTCTCTGTGTTGAGGTACTTCATTTTCTTTTTTGGCATTGTTGTTGTATTTGTATAAACTTTAGCTTTTTGTTACTCATTTATTGTAGTGTTTGTCGTTAGTGCTGCTGTAGTTGTTGTTGCTGTTATTGTCGCTATTGTTGCTATTCTATAAGTTTTTGTATTTTTGCTGTTGACGCCATTGTGTCATTGTAAGTGTTGCTGTTGTTGTTATTGTTGTTGTTGTTATTGTTGTTACTCATTGAGTAATCTGTGTTCTGGCTGTTATTGTTTGTCATTGTTTCATAGTTGCATGGTTTTTATCATTAACTTTTGTTGTTGCCACTTTTGTGTTTTATTGTTTTTTTTATATTTTACCTTGTGTTGTTCATCATCATGTTAACAATGACAACAACAAACACAGTGGCAGCAGCAGCATCAGCAGCAGCATCAGCAGCATCAGCAACCAGCAAGCATGTCATTTAAACTTTGCATTGTTTTGCCAGCTACATCCGTGCTCATCCGCATGCTTGATAGCTGGCTGCTGCTCTTCACACTCCTGCTGCTTGTGTACTTGTGTTCTTAAGTCTAAGAAAGTCTGCTTTGTTTATAAATTTTTTTTATTTTTTTTTTTTTTTTTTTTTTTTTATTATCTTTGCTGGTGTAGTTTTTGTCACTTTTTTGCTTTTTAGCAGCACACTCGAGCTTTTTAGTGTTTGTTACTTTATTTTGTTTTTTTTTTTTTTTTGTATTCTGTGTGACTACGTCGCATTTTCAAATGCAAAGATTTTAGCCCACTTGAGCATTATTAGAACTTTATACAGCTCAGTCTCGTTATTTTGAGGATTGTCTCTTTTTCAACTTCAACATCTTTAAATACGCATTTCACTTTGGGAAAACATCTTTTTAGCTTCTTGTCTGTTCCCTGGCTGCCTTACCTAGTTTTGTCTTAAGTTGCATTGCTTTTTTGTTTTAGCCATTTCTTTTAGCTCTTTTGCATTGCTATGGCTTGCTTTGCCATTGCCTGCTGCTGCAGCTTTTGCTCTGCTGTGGTTACTTTCTTTACTTCTGTGCGTCTGAGTTTGTGTTTTGTTTTGTGTGTTTGCCAAGGATGTTCGTTCGTCTTGCTTTTGGTTCGTTGTATTTTAATGAGGATGCAGTGTATCAACAGCAACAGCAACAGCAACAGCAGCAGCAGCAGCAGCCACAACCACTTAGACAACAACATTAACAACAACATCAACAACAACAACAACAACAACAACAACAACAACAACAACAACTACCACTACAACTACTATAACTTGTTGTTTTAGCTACATTCAGTGTTCTTTGCTTTGGCTTCTTGGCCTCTGTTGTTGTTTTGGTTTACTTTATTTTTTTTTTTTTTTTCATCTTTTTTTTTTATTGTTTTTGCTCATCGCATTCATAATGTTTTTGCAAAAGAGTTTCTACACATCTTTCTTGCTTTTTCACTGAGTTTGTTTTGCTTTGCTTCTTTTGTTAACCTATTTAAAAAATATTATTGTTGAATAATTCTATATTCTGTTGTTGTCTATCAAAGGGTTAATTTGAAACTTAAATCTTATTGTGTTTATAAACAAAATTTTTGTTAAATGCCAAGCTGGAGCATACTTATAACGCCAAAAAAAGTATTTGATAAACTCGATCTAAAATATTCCGTGACTCGTAGGCTTAACCAGTCTGGTCTTTTAAGGTTTATATGACTTATTATTAAAATATTAATAAAATATATGTTGTTATAGTATAGTTATTATATCTGTGTCGAGAAGGAATAACCGCTAAAGTCGAGTTAGGACAAACTGAGGTATTTACTTTCATTGCAATTTTTCGCAACTAAAAACACTAGTACGCACATTTTTATGGTTTTAACTTGAAAATTAAATGTTTGAGGCCATCAAATCTAAACAGCAGAAGTCAGGGTGCCCTTATATAAGGTAGCAAATTTAATTTTAAAAATGCTCTCCTGAAATATTGAAAATGAGTTTAGCTGTTATTCCTTGTCGACACAGATATATATAGTTTTTTAACTGAATTATTGTTTGTTGGGTACTTTCTGGCAAAATGACAAAATATTGTGCTTACCTACTTTCAGTGGTCTTCTTTTTTTTTCCTTAAAAAGTCAAGTATACTTTTTCATATGTTCTAAAATTCAGTTATCCTGGTCCTTATTTTTAGATTTTTCAATGTCTCAGATATGTGCTGAAAAGAAGAATTAATAAAAAACATTAATTTTTAAATACTTTGCAATGGAGCTGTGGAGTTTTATGAAAAACACTGGAATAAAAATATGTATTATTGTAATAGTAAGTCAGGTAAGAAAAAAATTAAAGCACCACACAAAAACCATTTCTTCAAAACTAATACAAGTCAATTTAAATCTCATATCTTCATGAGTAAGTACAAGACGTAAAGCATTAGGTATTCTAGTCTTAGGGTAAACATTTTTTAATTAAAAGTAAAAAGAAATAAAAAATTAAGATTAAGAAATAAAAAATTTTGTATAATTTTTTTTTTTTTTGTATTGTTAAAATCTTATATATTAATACGTGAACATTAAAGTTTGTCATACGCTTCTTTGGTATTAATTAAAACTCAAAATAAATGAAACTTATATCATTATGGTTATGAAAGGTTATATTGCCCAGATGTGCAGAATGTATATATAAATGATATATCTGATAGAGGGGGTTCCCAACCTTCTAAGAGAGAAATTAAATTTTTTAGAAAAAACACGCTTTTTGATTAATATGAAATTTGGTTGGGGTTGAGTTTTTGAGTTGGTCGACTTTGAATTATTTTTAAAAGTAACAATTTTTAAAAACAAATGTAGTTTTATCCATTCGTCAATTGTTAAATTTTTAAAAAAATGTGTTTTGAACTCAAAAATTTGACTTTCCATGTGAATATCTTGGTCGGATTTCAACGGTTTTTCAATGTTTCTAATTTTTTCTAAAAGCTTGTTAAATTTTCTTTTAAATGTGTTAAAAATTACAGCGAAATTCTAACCAAAAGTATTTTTCATGAATTTTCTTAATATTGTCGTTAGTTATTTAGCGTGTGTTTCAACCAAATGCCAAGAGAGAGAAAAAAACTGTCTCAAATTGAATGTTCTAAATTGGGAAGCCAATATCTCCGCCATCTGTGAATAGATTTTATTTATTCTTTTTTTGTATTTAAGTCTTATCAGTTAACTTAAAAAAACTTTTGAAAATAATACCGTTTTTTGTTTGTTTATATTAAAATTATTCATTTTAAAAAAAAGACCATAAAATTTGATTTATTCTAAAAATATGGGGTAAAAATGATTTTTGTTGTAAAAAAACCAAAAACTCAAAATTGCATTTTTGATTTTCTTTCAAAGTCTAAACTGAATTTACGGTGAATTTATTTTGTCTTGACACTAAATTAATAAACTTTCCGTGCCATCAAAAAATCAAGGCTACTCCATATGATTTCTTTGACAAAATTAAATTTTTTTAAAATGTTGTTTTTCTGTTTTTGAACAAAATAATAAAATAAAAAAAAAAGTTTTTGAAGAAAATAGCTTTATATCTCCAATTAATTAAGAGTTATAGCCTCGAACTTATTTTCATCATATCGCATATAATTATAAATAAGCAATCAATAAATTGGTCGAATTTCGACCTCATGCGATACAAGTATTAATAATTATCTAATAAAAAAACATGGCTGGTAAAAATATTCTTATTGTTAGCTTTTTTTATCGAATTTCAAAAACCACAAAAAATTTGAACTCAATTTATATATATTTTTAAAATCATATTCGTAAATGTTGAAATTTTTGAAACATTTTTTTAGATATAAAGTCAAAGTTTTAAATTTTTTTTTTTGTGTGTAAAAGAATGAAATAATTGTTTTTATTTAGTAAAGAGTTGTATAACCTGACATAAACAGCTATACTTAAAGGCAATATAACTGTTAATGTACGAAATTATTAAGTAAATCAGCCCTACCATATGAGTCGTCGTCGACAGTTATCGTCGTCGTCGTCTTATGTCGTCATCTTAAAAATGGTACCACTGAAGTCGTTTCGATAAATGTTGAAGACTGTCGATGAGTATACGGTACTCCTTTAGTCGTTTTGAAAAATATGTCGTGTCGACATGCCTTATTTTTAGTCCTTCACTTTTTCCTGCACAAGTTGCGACGACTTGGAGCGAATTTTTTGTGTTTCGGCATTATTTTAATTGAAAACGAAGAAAAAAATTTAAAATAACAAACGTTGGTCAATTTGAACATTTAGTTTGAAAGCTGGAGAAGAATCCATACGAAACAAAAGTAACAGTCCCAGCCAATTTAAAAAAGAAATGGGAGGAAATAAATAATTAAATACTTTTCGTCCACCGCTTAGGGATATGATGGTTGACAGGAAGTTAGGAGAAATACTACTTGTAGTGCTGGAGATACCAAGCAATCAATTTTACTCTGTTTTATTTTTAGTCTGGAGAGATTTCAAATTTAATGTAAAGAATAAAATTTCTTTAAACAAGGCAGAATGCACAGCAACTGGTGGAAGGAGATATAAGCAGCTTCAAGCAGTTAGTTTATTTTAATTTAATGCAGTTTGATAAGCAATTGAGACCTGATGGTTTAGAGTGTGGAGTGCCAGAGCTCGGATTAGTGGTACAAGAGCGTGAGGAGAAAATACACATAGCAGAAAATATATGTGAGCCATCAAATCACCATCAAAATAGGGGTTCGCGAGTTTCAACTGCTGCTGTATCGGAAATGAAATGCATGTTTATAAATAAATGACAAATATTTTAAGAAATAAATTCATATAATTAAATTTTTCATATAATTTGACAGTTCAGATTGAGAAAAAAGAAGAAAAATTTGAAGCTGGCATAAAATTATCGATAAAAAGCAGACATGCACAACGAAATCAACAAAATTTTTTCGTTTCGTTGAGGCCGAAAAATAAATTATCAAAATTATTTCGTTTTTTAAATAATGTTAAAAATTTATCAAATCAAATTTCGTTTCGTTGAAAAACGAAAAATTTTCTATGATTCTCTCCTATGCTAAAAAAAATTTCTTCTGATACAAAAGAAAACGAAATTTATTTGTTGAAATTAACGTTATTTTCAACGGTTGCTTGGGAAAAAAACGAAAAAATTTTATATCGTTTTCTCCGAAACGAAATAAATATTTTTCGTTTTTTGAATTAACGTTATTTTTTTATTTCGTTTCAACGAAACAAAAAAAATATTTCGGTTACCGTTAAAATTAACGTTAACGTGCCTGATAAAAAGTCGTCTTATTTTGTCACTCGACAAGACGACGCACACTGTGTCCACCGCGGCAATAAATCAATTTGGACAATCTCTCCGATTTTGATGATTTTTGCACAGCTTGTTAAAAAATATCTAAAGTTCATGTGTGAAAAATTTCATGCAAATATCTCCATAGGTTTTCTGTCCAGAGCAGCGCAAAGTTGATGTATGTGAACAAGTGTCAAATGTGATGGTTTTCTATGTCATATTCAATAGCTTGGTACTTATAAACTATACATCGAATGAACCTTATAAGTATTTTTTCTCTTAAAATAGACATTAAACGTATGTAAATTAAAAAAAAAATTTTGAAAAATTTGACAAGAAATTTTTTTTTTAACAATATATTTTGAACCAAAAAAATCAACATTTATGATTTTTCGGTAGACTTTTAGTTGTGTGCGAAGCAGTGCGACACATGGAGTCATATACCAAATTAAAGCTGAGAGTCTCAGCTACCAGGTTATTAAAAAAAAACCTGCTCATTTTTGCACCTCCGCGAAAAAACAATGAAAAACCAAAAAATGACAGTGCAAAACACCCTGCTTATGCGTTATTTTGCGCGTGCAAAAACAACTACTCGTTGTTGTTTTGCATATGTTCATGTCTATCACTTTAATTATGTATCTTATTCTATTAAACGAGCAATATTTGTATATTTATCAATTCACCCATATATCAATTCATTGAGAACGAAACTGGAGCTTAAAAAATTAGATTATCACGAAGATGTGAAAAACTTGTTAATAAATGAAATAGAGTGAAACTGTAAAATTTTTTTTATTGGAGTTGTATGGGGGGTGGGCGTAAAAGTGGACGGATTTTCTTCATATATTCAAAACAGCATTTAATAGATATTATATTTTTGCCACTACAAAATAACTATTCCAATTACAAATTTACAGAAGATATGGCCTTTTTTAATATATCAGTTGTATGGGAGGTGGGCGTAAAAATAGGCGGATCAAGTTCATATTTTCAGGAGCAAATTTTACAATTATAATATTAACGTTCTGTGAAAATTGAGTTGATATATTTAAAATCATGGAAGTTAGGCCACATTTTATATTTAAGTTGTATGGGAGGTGGGCGTAAAAGTGGGCGTATTTTTGTAAAAAATAAATTACAATTCTTAAAAAAATTTAAAAAAATGTGTGCAAAATTTCATGAAGCTACGCCTCCTCCCTGATTTAAGACCGCCAAATACACTACACGGACACAGTGTGCGACGTTGTGAGTACCGATTTAGCATTGAGGTGAAGACGACGTCGATAACAAGTGACAACGGAAACGAGTCGACGACGACTTGGTAAACGTCTCATATGGTAGGGCCGAATATTTTGCAATTTTTATATTTTTGCTCTAGGTTATGGGGTACTATAAAAATAATCGATGTAAGATTAAAATAATAAAAATTGCAAAACAATTATATATAGATGGCATCTGACAACAGCGACACCAAAGAACAAGATTTAGTATACTTTTGACCTTTACAACTATATGCTCCAGATCGGACTTAAGGTACTATTACAGTGTGAAGCTATTAAAAACAACACCTTTTTTATTAATTTTTTTTAACATAGTATTATAAAAATATTCAATTCAAATTTATTTACATTATGTTCAGTTAAAGTTGAAGATATAAAAAACATCTTTTTTTTTGTTTTTGTATTTGTTGTTTATTTTCTAGAGGTCGTTAAAGTTGGCGTGTTTAAAAAAAGGTTGTAAGTTGGTTTCTCGTCTCCAGCATTTCCAAGGCGTTGGAAAGTAAAAAATCAAATTGCATTCTTCAGTAAAGGGTTGTAGTTGAGCACTCTACCTACGCAAATAAAAAAATAAGGCAAACAAAAAAAATGGCATGCGTTGAAAAACAAATTTACAAAAAACCCCTCTTTTTGGCAGAAATTCTTAGCCGTAAAAAACAAAATATAAAAGTTTTTTTACTTTTTATAGATAGAGTGCTTAACAGAGTCTATGAAAATCACAATAAATCAAGTTTCATCGAAATCGATCAAGCAGAACTCGAGATATCTTAGAAACCAATTCGAAAAAACTTGTTTCGAGAAAAACGCGATTAGATTTTCGTCTATGAACGATAATATATGAATAAATGCGTGACATGCGAATATAATGTATATTATATTTTTTTTTTTATTTGATATTTTTTTCTAAAATTTTCGTACACGTATTCTAAAGACTTTAAGGAACCAGATTAACAAAAAAAAAAAAAAAAAAAGTTTTTCATTTTTTACACACTGTAATAGTACCTTAAAATAAATGTTAACTAAAATATTAAAAATACTTAATAAATTTTATAACTAAAATTCCATTTTGGCTGTTTTTTGGGACACCAAAAAAAAAATTTGTATAGTTCTGAAACACTTTTGAGATGGGGGGAATCTATACTGTTATATAAAATTGAAGTTGAAATTTAAGTGCGCCATGGACTCCAAAACTACTGGACCGATTTTAATGAAAAAAATTGTAAAATATCATATTTCTGCTACAGAATTACATAGGCGGACTTTCTTTAAGAAAAATAAACAATAAATATATTTAATTAAAGTATTAAGTTTTTTAGAAAACTACCACCGATGCTAAGCATTGCTTGGTCGTTTGCTTTTCACGCGTTTGTGTTACGAGAGTTTCAACTACATGTTGCTATCAACCCTTCTCTTTAAAGTTTTCTGATCTCGCTCTCGCTCTCCACACTCATTCGAAGAGTAACCAAAAGCAGTTGGCGCTCTTTGACGTGATGGCAATACAAGTTAAATAAAGCTTGCTGTGCTGTTGTTGCTGTAGAATGATGAGCTGCAAACCAATGTGTGCATATTTGTTTCGCCGCATGCAATTTCTGTACACATTTTTTTATTGTAGTTTTCCAATTTTTTAATTCACACTTGAGAAAGAAAGATATTTTAATATTTTAAAATGTGGCATTCACAAGTGTGATAGCAAATTTTGTATAGATAAAAGATAAATTAAAAGTTTGAAAAATGAAGAGTTCGTATTTCCCTTATAGCCAATCCACAATGACGACAACGGGCGACGGACGACAGGTCTCCACTCTGTCGTTGTAGAGAAATTTCGGGCGACTTGAATTTTTTAAACGCGACAACAACAAGCTACAGCAGAAAGTGCTTAGTGAAATCAGCAATATTTTTTCAGGTTATTGAATCGAATTTAAATTAAATTATATTATTTAATAAACTCACATCAAATTTTGCAATTAAATATACATATAAATTGAACACAAAAACGAGCACTCGAACAGCCGGCATGAAAAAAAAAACACGAATGTAAACAATGGCTGACATTTACTTTTGTCGTCTGTTTTTGTCGCCAAATTAGAATTAAATTGAAGCTGGCTACAGCTACATTTGATGTCGGGCAACAATGTCGTCGCGATTGTCTCCAAAAGTTCATCGCATAAGAAATACATGTGAAAAAAAAGTGACGTTTGACGCTCGTCGCTCGTTGTCGTCATTGTGGATGGGCTATTAAACAAGTTTGACAAGTTTAACAGAAAATGCAAGAGCGATGCTCCGCTCTAGGAGAGCAAGAGCAGCGACTCAAGGAGAAAATTTTTGGTAAATTATGCAAGCAATTATTTGCTAACACGACTGCGATTGGAGTGAGGCAGTGGCGTAGCTAGGGTTGCTGGCACCCGGAGCGGAAAATAAATTGTGCACCTTTAAAGAAGATTATACTAAACCTTATAAAAGCAATGCTTAAAAAGTACCACGAAATTAATATGAATTTTTTAATAAAAGTTAACTGTTATGATTATTTTGTTAAAGTGCAAATGAGTAAACATATATATTTTAATTCATTGTAGTATTTATAAAAGTCGGTAACAATATACAAAATCAATCTCATCGATATTAATATTTTCGATATCATTTGAAAGATAATTTTGGTAACTTAAACAAAACTGAAAAATTTTTCGCAATCAAGGAATTTTTCAAAAATGTTTTGTTTATGCAAAATTTTGACTTGCAATAGTGATTAAATCCCCAAAGATCTATTTTGAATAATTTTGCATAATTGATGAAAAAATAAGACCTGGAAGTAAAACGTTAACAAATTTCTCTCACTGACCCTGAATAACAATTTAAATATTTTTTCGAAATCAATCCACGTCTTCTATATAAAAGATTATTGAAAATTAGGACAAAATATTAAAATTCATTTATAAATTTTTTTCCTAATTTTTATTAATTTCTTTATACATTTCAGCTTCGACTTTAATAGACAAGAATGAGGTCTGTAACATTTGACTGCCCTATTCTCGACCATAAATATCACAGTATCAAAATATCACAACGATACCAAATTGATATCAGAAATTAGTTTCAAAGTCATTATCTACATAATTCCCAAAGCAAACTTGCCCTGGGAGAACAAGGTCAAGAGTCATGAATGGCCCAAAAAGTGCAGGCAATTCCAAGAAATCTGTTACTGCTTCACATTTGGTGACTGAGAACAAAATTTTAATTAAATAATAAAACTTTTGCGATACATTAATAATAATAACACTTTTGCCATACATTTTGCGATGTGCAGTGAGAAATTATTTCTACATCTAGAAATCTATATTGAGCGCTCTTTTTGTACTGTTTGCTGAACTTTATGTTTTTTACTGTTTTTTGACACAGTACTTTAAAAAACACCAATAAATTTTATTGTGTTATTGCGAAATCTGTTTTGCGTCGCATGATATCACAGCCGAAACTTCAAATCCTTTTTCGAACTTTATTTTCAAAAATAAATTATTTTCTTAAGAAACAAAATTGTGAAGTCAAATTATTTTCTGACACAAATTTTTTTTTCAATTTTGTATAATAAAATTTAATTTTATTTTTAATTTCGACCAATCAAATGTATTGCATTGTATGCATTATCTACTATACTAGCATGTTTGAGCACTTCTTAAGATGAATATTAGAAGTACAAAAGTGTTTTTTATAAATCTTTATGGAATATAAAAAAAAAAATTTTTAACATTTTTCCTTTTATTGGAATTTATATATAATTTGTTTGGCAATTGCACCCCTAACCAATGAAAAATTAAATACAGATATGACTTGGGTTTTAGAATGACCGTTTATATTGAAAAAAAAAATAAAAATGAAGTTAAAGTTTGTTTTAATAAAAACAAAGTCTTGGTGATGGTAAACATATTTGCATTCACTTTTGCAACCTCTTGATATTCAAAACATAAAACCGCAGTCATGAAGTGTGTTCTTATTATTACAAAAATCAAAAATTGTGTGGTTAAGTTCTTTTGCCAAATTTTGCACTCCATTTTAGCGTGCACCCGCGGTGGACCGCACCCCCGCCCCCCTTGTTACGTTACTATAGTGAGGTCTGCTTTTAACTATCGATCTCACATTAATTGTGAAGGTGGGTTTTTATTATTAGATATGCAACGGATATCCGACAAAAATTTACTATTCGGCCGGATACCAGTGTGTAACTTAGTATTTGCACTCATTTATTGTATTTTAGTAAAAATTATTTTAATAAAAAATACACCAATAAATAACAATTAAACAGCTAGGTACTAATTATTGCGGTTTTTATATTCATGTGTAAAAGTTTTAACAAATTTACAAAGTATCTTCCTAAAATCATGAATATACCACATTCTGAGGTACGCACTAAAAGACAAATGAAAAATTAAACCTTTAAAATGATCTTCGACTTGCCCGAAGTCAAAATACTCCGGTTGAAATTTATTCGAATTTATTTAGGTTATATTAATTTGATGACGTCACTTTGTATGGAGGATATGCGTGTTTCTTCCAATTTTTCCTATTTCAAACTCAGATTACATTTTATTTATCAAGAAAACAAGACTAATGTATGAACTTTCAATTTGAATTTTCAACACATTACTTTTTGTGTAAATTATGAAGGTTTTGATACTTTGTGGCATCGCTTTCTTTAGTAAGTATTCACAAAATTTTGTCGAATTTTAACTGTTATGTTTTAAATTAAAGCATTATGACAAATTTTAAGTCATGAAAATTATTTTATTATGGACTTTAAAGAGTTTGGCAGTAAAGAGACGGCTGTAATTGTGTGGACAGATGAATGAACAGATAGACAGATGGACATGGCTTGATCGACTCATGGTCGTGAAATAAATTTCGTGACAAAATTAATGTACCCCTACATTTTACGCGTAGAGTAAATTAAATATTAAATAAAAAACTTTAAAAAACGTAGAAGTAGATTATGGTAAACCAGTCGATATAGCAGAAGATGAGACTTTTCTCATTCCTGGCAATGCCAATGAATCAAAAAACGTTGTTTATACTGACGTGTTCAATAACTAAAATAAAAAGATCTTCACTTTATTATCTTACTAGTGTAAAAGCCCGTCCTTCGACGGGAAGGAACCATTAAGAGTACAAAATGCGACAAAAAATTTATTGGATTTATATACAAAGGTTTTTATTTGAAAATATGTTTATTAAATTATTTTGATAAAACTTCTTTATATACAACATTTCTAGTAAAACAATTCTTAGAATTTTTAACCTTGTCCCTTGCCATCTATAATGCTTAGTTTTACATCATCAGCCCGCTAAAACTGCCCATGACTAAATACCAGTTCTTTTAGAAAAACTCCTACTTTTTGCAATATTTAACCTTGAAATTTATATATGGTCGTGTTTGTCGGGGCCAAATCAATTGTAGGTATGAAAACTATTTCATGTTCGCCAGTGCGCCTGTCAATACCTGTGCGATGATTAATTAAGTTTTTAGGTTTTTCAAAACTAACTACCTTCCATTACAGATATCTCTTTTGGTATTGAAATTTCGAAGAAGTATTATAATACTTCCAATTTTGAGGTTTAACTTATGCAGTGGCATTTCTGAAGGATAAAATTCATTCAAAAACTCGGCAGGGTAATTTTGTTTATCGTTATCATCACTGTTTTCAATTTAATCCGTGCTCAGATCTCTCACTGTGTCACCAACTAAAATATTTAGAACTTGCTCGTTGACTTCGTTCACATCGGAATTTTTTGGGTACAGGATAGCAATTTTGGAATAACGGTTGATGTTATTCGGACTCAAAGTATCGCCAAAAATCTATTCAACCCTTTCAATGGATTTGTCCATTATATTGGACACTTCGGAAAATTTTTTTTTTTATTTTCCAAAGTTTTTTCTAAAATCAAATAGGTTGGTGCTATGAAGTGAAGTTGTGCCAACATGACAAAAATAATTTTATGGAGATATATAACGTTTAACTTAGTTAGATTTTCTATTTTATGCCCAACAGAAACCTTCAATTTTTTATATCGCGTGTTAATAAATTTTGCAAAAAAGAAGTGATTATTGTGATTTGTGTGCAAAGCATAATTTTTTTTTTTTTATAATAAAATTTGCATAAATGACGCATTTGCATTTGTCTCCGGTTGTTTTGAATATTAACTACCGGTTAAGTACGGTTGAACTAAAATATTATAATACAACGTTATCATGGTTTTGTCCATTATATTAGACAGCCTGCCAAAAGCAAAGCAGCTCATGTAAAAATCAGAGGGATGGTTTTTAATCTTTTTATTGCTTAAATGATGGGAATATAAGCTCAAAAAAATTGTCCACGATTATTCTATGCAAGCCATTTAAAGGGTTAATAAGCGAACCTTTACAAACAAAATGATCGGGAATTTCTATGATATCTTCATCTCCATTTCCTAACTTGAGTAGCTAATCACTCAAACTTGGATCAGAAGACCGAACATTGTGATTTAATACTAGCAATTCCAATTGACACCAACGTCACTGAATGTAATAATTGCTGTTCAGTTTATGCAGACCGAATAGGTTCTGGTTCTGTTAATTAAAGCACTGTAATAGCAAGACATGATGTTTGATGTATAGTAGTTGAGGAAAATGACGATAGTCTTCAAGTACAAAGATTTCCAATACATAATTTAAGAATAGGTGCTGGTTCAGACTGAACAGGTTCTAAAAAGTATAGTAAGTTCAAAGATATCAAATGGTTAATTTTAGAAAAGGTTCTGGTCCAGGATGAACAGGTTTTAAAAAATACAGTACGTACAAAGATTTCAAATAGATAATTTTACAACAGGTTCTGGTCCAGGCTGAACAGGTTTTACGATATAGAGCAAAAGGTTTAGTAAGTACAAACATTTCAAATTAATAATTTTACAACTGGTCCTGGTTCAGACTGAACAGGTTTTAAAAAGTACAGTACGTACAAAGAGTTCAAATGGATAATTTTACAACAGGTTCTGGTCCAGGCTGAACATGTTTTACGGTATAGAGCACGGAGCAGGACGCTTGTCTTTTATATATTAAGATAATATTTAATACAATTTGCTTCCAAATACAAATATTTTAACGATTTTTAATTATTGCAATTTTTTCAAGACTTCAACAAAGGCAGTATTGAAAAAGAAAAGATGTCCGTGGCGAAGCCTCGGACCACTGTGACCTGCTAGTCTTTTTATATTCATTCTGTCCCCCATATAATGCAACCCACTCTAATATACATATAATAAATTCCTGTATTTATAAAATAAATAAGAATAAGAAGAAGAAGAAGCATTATAATAAGAAGAAGGAGTTGAGATAATTGCATTAAAATTGGTACGCATATTTTAATCAACCCAAAAATCTACAATATTGAATTTTTTTTAATCGCATACAACTAAAAAATAAAATTCCTACCCTGAGAAAACTACATGTTCAAAACTTGCAGAAAAGTGCTTCTTTTGAAACCGTTTAACCCAGATTTTGCTCCTCTAATGTTTATTTTTATTTTAAAAACACACATTTTAAAAAGGGCTTTTAAAACGTTCGTTTGTTTGTCTAAAATAAAATAATAAAATTTTTAAATAAGCTTTTAGAACTTTCATTTGATATTTAAAAATTAACATTTTAAAAAGAGCTTAATTTCCTCGATTGCCTACACGTTGTAAATGAAACTTATTCTCCTTTTACGAAGTTCACGTACAGCCGAACTTGCAAGCGGTCGAGTTTAAATACTCAACAGTCCAGGGTTCAAGCCTTGACGAACCCAGCAAGAATTTGCTTACATTTAAAATATATTTATATATAAAAAACTAGCTCCTCCGCGACCTTGCTCACGATATGTTTTAATATAATAAACAATGTTTGATATGATACTAAATATATTATTGTTGGAAGAGACTTATTTTTGTAATGTATTCAAAATTCAAATTATTTTAAAACTTATATAAGTACCTACATTTTTTTTGGTTGTGTTTCTGATATTAGAAAGAAAAAATTTATTGGATGAATTTTCTTTCCTAAAAAGACCAAAATATTATGGGAAAAACAGTTCTGACTTAGATAATCACGGACAATTGAAAAGGATTGATCTTGTGCTTGGTTTATTGTCGTAGTAAAACACGTTCATACAGAAATTGTAATCACTTAAACTGGAACGGTGAATCTGAAGGAAACATAGGGACGAGACATTAAAACTTTTTCTCCCTCTGCTGGATGAGTTAGAATAATACCCCAAAGTAAATTATGAATAAGTTTGGTAACAAGAAACCGAATTCCATTGCATAAAAATTCGAAATTAAGTCATCTTTTGTTTTCAGTGCAATGCTCAAGCATGAACTGCTGCACAGAATTGTTGAAGCAATGATACCAGCTTTCATGTCACTGCTAAGTTGCACTCGAATATTCGTGCGCAATTGTAGAACTTGTAAATTTTTAGAAGGAGGTAAATTCGTTCTTATTATTCTCGATTTACATATTTACATATGTTACTCTGTAACATTCTGTTATTGTATAAATCTTAAAAAAATAACCTACATAGCTTTTTAAAACAACTAATAACGACCCTAACTATGTAAAAAGAGTTATTGTGTGTTTGAGATTAGAAATTTAGTTATAAAACTCGTATGATTGAAGTTATATTTGATTTATTATACCATTTTATACTTTTCTAACCATACTCCAATGAATTTTTTTATATTATCGAGAAATAGCATCAACAAAATTAAGGGACTCCGTATTGGCCGGCAAAGAGGTCATTTGCGACCTGGACTCTTATAACATTTTTTTTTTTTTTTTTGTTTTGACCGAAGGAGTACAAAAAAAAATAATTTTGTCCAGCTAGTTTGTTCTAGACGTAACAAACACTATGCATGAGCTTCTATAACTTTCAAAACTCACGAAAACTTTGAAATTTCGAAACCACCAAATATATTTGTCTCATTGAATTAAATTCATCGAAGTGTTTTTTTTTGTTTTTTGAAGATCTGAAGGTCTTTTATAGTAGTGTGTGTTAATGTGTTTTATTATTCTCGAACTGCATACCTTATGTGCTAAAAAAATCAAAATTTGAATCAACATTTCCGTAAGCTGAACACCATTCTGAACAACACAAGTATTTCGACTTTCATCTTCTTTTGTTTCGTAAACTTCAATTTGTGAATTTGCGAAAAAATTTGAATGTAAAGTCAACAGTTTTGAGGTGTTGCTCAATTCAAAAGGAGCTCATTGTTCTTTCATAATTTAAACACTGAAATATAAAGTACACAAAATTTAGAAAAAATAAACATTGGCAATTGACATTTTTACTTGGAGTTTCATGTTTTTTTTTTTAGATTTTGATGGAGTGTTCAACTTACAGACCAACGACTTTTTTCCCAATTTCAGGCTTTCCAGAAGAATAGTCATAATTTTTTGTAGCTAATGACATTAAACTAGCGGGTGCTCCCGAGACGCGATCCTGTTCCAATTCAACGAATTTTATAACTAGTTCAACTTTATGATTAACATTTAAGATTTTTCAGAGATTGTTTCATATTCCTATTATAATAGGATAATTATAATAATTATTGATTGGAAAATTTTTAAAAAAGGCTCATTCCAAGGATCGTTGCTTCTACTAGCAAGTTGCTTCTACCTGCTACTAGCAAGATATTGAAAATTTTTCTTGAATTATGCTTTCCTTGCTAAAGCAGTCGAAAAGTGATCCATTCAGTTTATCCCGATAGAATGAGCGCAAGAAGATTCTAAAAATTATTTTCAATTGCGTTCATCACTTTGGTTTATATTTAAAAAACGATTCAATTTTGACTGCTTTCAAAGTATTTTTCTACTCATGCACGATTCTGCAGTGTGTTTAGTTGGGATATTTTTTTAAACTTTTAAATGTCTAAAATTTGAGACAACAAAGTTGCATTAAAAATAAAATGTAATCTAGAGATTGTTTGTTGTAATTTAAAATCATCAAATATGTTAAAGTCCTATATATATCTATAGCTTAACATGTCTAAATCACTCATATAAATTTTTAAAGTTCGAATAACTTAGATTTTAAGTAATTAGCTGTTCTAAGCAAATATTCTGTTAGATTCAAATTCATAAAACATATAAATGTTGTTCCAAGAAAAGAAAATTTAAGCTAAGTTAAGCAAGAAAAATATTTTCAAAGCTTTAAATAAAATAACTTGCTTACAAGAATTTCCAAATTACTCAAAGATTTCCTGCCATAACAAACCAACTCAGACAACTACATACAAAGTAGTTAGAAAACATACCACACCAAGGACTGAAATCTTTTACAGACTTTGGTGTGTGTGTGTGTATGTGAGTGTGTGTGTGTGTCAGTAAGCTTAAAACTAACACAATGTTAAAATGATGCTTTGTTTATTTTTTTAATAACAACAAAATTAACTGCAAATGTTCATTCATTTAACAAAAGAGAATTAAAGAATTACATGCTTGACTAACGCTTGGCTGGCATGCAAAAAACTAACAAAAACACATACATATATAAGTGCAGAGAATAAAAAGAACGGAAGCACACAAGCATGCAGTTAAAACCTGGACGATGCGATAAAAAGGCAGGCTTGAATGCAAACAATTGCAGCAAAGTACAAGTAAAGCAGCTAGAAGAACTAGAAATATAACAAAAACAACAACAAAAATTGTACGCAAAGAATAACATATACATACACATGTATATGTAGAAGTACCAACAAACGGAACCCAATCAGCCAAACAAGCTTGGAATAAGCTTTAAACAAGCTTACAAACGTAAGCCTCAAGCTTGGATAACGCTTTCATTTACTATTGTAGAACGCTTACATGTAATTGTAGGATAAACGAAAGTGAACCCTTGGAATAATATTCCTTACTTCAAGCTTAATCCAAGTGTTGTTTTTACAATTGGATATAAGTGTTTTAATAAGCTTTTTCCAAGTGTGCTACATTCAACAAATCAATTAGCACTCGCGAAAAATTTTTATTCCGTGGCTCAGTTGGTAAGCCACTTGTTTATTTGAATTGTTGTGATTTGGACATCCAAGGTTCAATTCCCAACCGGAACATTTTTATTTTTATTTATTTTTTATTTTCGTTTGTTTAAATTAAAGCACATATTTATATGAAAAATTGCATGCCTTCAAAAATTTTTGTGTTTGCTACACCAGGGATCGAACGCGCGACCCACCGCATATGAGTCGGACACTCTAACAGCTTGCCGTAAGCCTTATGGCTGCTGAGCGAACAAAATGAAAATAAAATACATTTATGTATGTATATATGAGAGCATCACAACTTTGAACAGTTGTACAACTATTACTGTTGTCAGCGTTTTGTAAGTATGATTGCAAAACACTTACTTAATGCAAGCCTTTCCAAGTATTATTGTGCATCACTTGCTTTTTGTGTTTTACACAATAGTTATACAAAGGAACTTGGAAATTTATTACCTGGGCAAGTGTTTTTCAAGCGTGCTTGGATAAGGCTTGCTTTTTGTATTGCATGTAAGCTTTATCCAAGCACTATTTCTAAATGGCTGATTGGGAAGAGCTAGCATAGAAGTAAAAAAGTTTTTATTACAAGTGTCTGCAAGTGATTGAATGTCTGCGTGCATGCGTGTGTAAAGTTGACTTAGTTTATAATAATATAAAAGCTTTAATATAAGATTTGCAACATTACGTTGTAAGAATGAGTGTGAGAGTGTGCATGTGTTTGTGTGTGTTTGTTTTTGTGTGTCTGTTTGACTGCTTGGTGTGGCAAAGTTTAGAAGTAAAACATTTGTTTTTGTTTTAATTAAATCTGCAAGAATTTGCGGATTGCGCTTAAAAATTCACAAAGACACACACATACACATAAAACACTTTGAAATTAACTTGCAGTTGTGTGTGTGTGTGTGTGTGTTTCTTTTACTTTGTCTGTGTGATATTTTAATTTAAAGGTCATTAGCAGACACTTTGTTGTGCTTAATTCAATGTAATTAAATCTAAAATGCAGCTAATTTCAACAAAGTAGACAGAATGTTTGCAAAATACTGCTGCATACTTGCAGGCGGCATTAGAATTTTCAATAAATATTAAATCAACAACAATTAGGAGAAAAACTGATGGGTCAGCAAAATTAAAATGAAAACAATAAAATAATGGCTAATTGAGGTCCTGATGGAGGAGAAAATTATTTACAGAAACTGTTACGATACAGAAACTCTGAATTTCCAAAACTTTACAGAGAAATATTAGAAAATTTAAAAATTTCGAAAATCAATTTCGATAAAGTTAGTCCAAAGAGAATATATTTAACAAATAACATCTAAAAACATTTTCATTGCATACTTTTAGGTACTGTTATTATGCAGATGATGAACTTATACAATTCTACAACAAAATTTTAGAAAATAAAGAACATTTACTTAGAAAACTTTAGCACAGAAAGAAAATATTTACTAAGAAACATCCGATAACATTTTCATTGCATACTTTTAGGCACTATTTTTATTCAAATGATGAATTTTGTACGCAATTTAACAACAAAATTATAGGAAATTAAGAACATTTATTTAGAAAAATGTAGCGACAGAAAGAAAATGTTTATTAAACAATTTAAATTAAATTTTATTGCATACTTTTAGGCAATAAATTTATTCCGATGGTGAACTTTTTATACAATTTAACAAACAAAATTTTAGAAAATTAAGAACATTTATTTGGAAAAGTAAGCACAGAAATAAAATATTTAGAAAGCAACATCTGCAAAAATTTCCCTTGCATGCATTTAGGTACTGTTTTTATTGAGATGATGAACTTTTTATTAAATTTTACAACAAAATATTAGAAAATTAAGAACATTTATTTTGAAAAATTTAGCGAACAATTTAATTAATTTAAACAATTTAAACAATTTAAATTAAATTTCATTGCATACTTTTAGGCAATAAATTTATTCCGATGGTAAACTTTTTATACAATTTAAAAAAAAAAATTTAGAAAATTAAGAAAATTTAAAAAATTTACTACAAATTTTAAGAAAATTAAGAACATTCATTTAGAAAAAGCTTGCACAGAAAGAAAATATTTCATAAGCAACATCTGAAAATATTTTCATTTCATACTTTAAGGTACTCTATGTTTTCAGATGATGCACTTTTTACACAATTTTACAACAAAATTTTAGAAAACTAAGAAGAGAGAAAGAAAATATTTACCCATCTGTTAAAACTTTCAGAGCATACGTTTAGGTACTGTATTTATTCAGATGATGAACTTTTTAGACAATTTTGCAAACAAATTTTAGAAAATGAAGAAAATTTATTTAGAAAAAGTAAGCACAAGAAAAAAATTTGATGATGCATAGCATCTGAAAAAGTTTTCATTGCATACTTTCAGGTAATGAATGATTTCCGATCAAAGTTAAACAAATTTTCAAAAAAATTTTTAGAAAATAAAGAAAATTTATTTGGAAAAATTTGGCACAGGAAGAAAATATTTACTGAGCAGCATCTGAAAAAAATTTTCAGTGCGTACTTTTAGGTACTGTAGTTACTCAGATGATGACTTTTTATACAATTTTACAAAAAAATTTTAGAAAATTATGTTCATTAAGTTAGAAAAAACTAGCACAGCGAGAAAATATTTGTAAAGCAATATCTGAAATTTGTTCACTGCATACTTTTAGACACTGTATTTTTGCATATGATGAACTTTGTATACAATTTTGCAAAAGAAATTTTTCAAAATTTAGAAAAACTTAGCACAGAAAGAAAATGTTAATTAAATAACATCTGAAAAATTTTCCTTGCATACTTGTAGGTACTGTTTTTATTTAGATGATAAACTTTTATACAATTTTGCAACAAAATTTTAGAAAATTAAGAAAATTTATTTAAAAAAGTTAGCACAGAAATAAAATTTACTAATATTTATTTAGAAAATATTAAATAAGCATCATCTGAATATAATTTTCGTGGCATACTTTCAGGAACTTTATTTATTCAGATGAACTTTTTACACTATTTTACAAACAAACTTTTACAAAATTAAGAACATTAATTTAAAAAAATTTGGCACAGAAAGTAAATGCTTATTAAATAACATCTGAAAAATTTCCATTGCATTCTTTTAGGTACTGTTTTTATTCTTATGATGAATTTTTTAAACAATTTTACAACAAAATTTAAGAAAATTAAGAAAATTTATTTAGAAAAAGTAAGCACGGACAGAAATATTTATTCAGAAACTTCTGAAAAAATTGTAATTGCATACTTTTAGGTACTGTTTTTATTCTTATGATGAATTTTTAAACAATTTTACAACAAAATTTTAGAAAATTGCGAAAATTTATTTATAAAAAGTTAGGAAGAATATATTTATTTAACATTTGGAAAAATGTTCGTTGCATACTTTTATGTGCTGTTTTTATGCAGATGATGAACTTTTTAAATAATTTGACAGCAAAATTTTAGAAAATTAAGCAAAAGTTAGTACGGAACGAAAATATTTATTCAACAACTTCTGAAAAAATTTAACTTGCATACTTTAAGGTACTGAATTCATTCAGATAAACTTTTATGCAATTTAACAACAAAATTTTAGAAAATTAAGAACATTTATTTATAAAAAGTTAGCACAGAAAGAAAATATTTATTAAAAATCTGAAAAAAATTCCATTGCATACCTTAAGTTACTGTATTAATGCAGGTAATGATCTTTTTATACAATTTTACAGCAAAATTTTAGAAAATTAAGAACATTTTTTTGGAAAAAATTAGCACGGAGAGAAAGTATTACTTAAGCAACATCTGAATAAAATTTCATAGCATACTTTCAGGTACTTTATTTATTCAGATGAACTTTTTATACAATTTTACAAACAAACTTATAGAAAATTAAGAACATTTATTTCAAAAAATTTAGCACAGAAAGAAAATGTTTATTAAACAACATCTGAAAAATTTTCATTGCATACTTTTAGGCACTATTTTTATTCTTATAATGAATTTTACTTTTTAAACAATTTTACAACCAGAAAATCAGAAAATTAAGAAAATTTATTTAAAAAAGTTAGCATAGGAAGAATTTATTTATATAATAACATCTGAAAAAATGTTCATTGCATACTTTTATGTGCTGTATTTATTCAGATGATGACCTTTTTAAACAATTTGACAACAAAATTTTAGAAAATTAAGAACATTTATTTAGAAAAAGTTAGCACGGAAAGAAAATACTTATTAAACATCTGAAACAAATTCCATTGCATACTTTTAGGTACTGTATTAATGCAGGTTATGATCTTTTTATACAATTTTACAGCAAAATTTTAGAAAATTAAGAACATTTTTTTGGGAAAAGTTAGCACAGAGAGAAAATATTACTTATGCAACATCTGAATAAAATTTTCATGGCATACTTTCAGGTACTTTATTCATTCAGATGAACTTTTTATACAATTTTGCAAACAAACTTTTAGAAAATTAAGAACATTTATTTTAAAAAATTTAGCACAGAAAGAAAATATTTATTCAACAACTTCTGAAAAAATTGAAATTGCATACTTTTAGGTACTGTATTAATTCAGATAAATTTTTTATGCAATTTTACAACAAAATTTTAGAAAATTAAGAACAGTTATTTAGAAATAGCACAGGAAGAAACTATTTACTAAACATCTGATGAAATGTTCATTGCATACTTTTATGTGGCAGTATTAATTCAGATGATGAACTTTTTAAACAATTTGACAAAAAAATTTTCATTGCATAGTTTTAGGTACTGTTTTAATTCAGATAAACTTTTTATGCAATTTTACAACAAAATTTTAGAAAATTAAGAACAGTTATTTAGAAATAGTTAGCACAGGAAGAAACTATTTAATAAACATCTGAAAAAATTTTCATTGCATACTTTAAGGTACTGTATTTATTCGAATTATGAACTTTTTATACAATTTTACAGCAAAATTGAAGAAAATTACGAAAATTTATTTAGAAAAAGTTAGCACAGAAAGAAAATATTTATTAAACAACATCAGAAAAATTGTTCATTGCATACTTTCAGGTACTGTATTTATTCAAATTATGAATTTTGTATACAATTCTAAAGCAAAATTTTAGAAAATTAAAAACATTTATTTAGAGAAAGTTAGCACAGAAGGAAAATATTTAGTAAGCAACATCTGAACAAATTTTCATTACATACTTTTAGGTACTCCATTTATTTAAATTATCAACTTTTTCTACAATTTTGCTAAAGAAATTTTAGAAAATTTATTTAGCAAAAGTGAGCATAAGAAAAAAAATTTGATGATGCATAATATATGAAAAAAATTTCATTGCATACTTTTATTCAGATGAAATTTTTACGGAAAGTATTTAAAAATTTGTGTTTTTGGCTATAGAAATGCGCAGTAGACAAATCTGGTTTGAAGTGACTTATAGTAAAATTAGACAAGCAACATTTTCATGGAACATTTTAGCCCTCTACGACCAATTTTAGAAGTATTTTCACAACAGTTTTTTGACAAGCATAAAAGAGTACGTTAGAGGGTTGAAATATTCTAAGAAAATATTTCTCATAAAATTTTATTACAGATGCCTGAATACAATAACTATTTCACATGCATATATTTAGAAGTTTTCATGCACTTTATTCAGGGAAATGTCTATAGCCAGTGTTAATTGAAAAGTTTTATTAAATACTAGTAAAGAAGCCCGTCGTACGACGAGTCGTAATCAAAATAATTTAAAAGCTGACGATATGACATTTTAACGTTCACCTCAAATTTTGTTTTTTTCCAGTCAATGTGTTCTTACTGACTAATATCAAATAAATTTTGTGTGCATACTTTTAGGCAGACAATTTTTTCGTATAAAATAGTACAGTAATAGTAAGATGGTATGAGCGAAACTGGTTCAGGCTAAACATTTTTTAAGAAGCATAGCAATAACAACCAGGCGCGGATTTAGGTGGGGGCTAGGGGGGCTGCAGCCCCCGGCCCCGAGCAGACAGGGGCCCCGCAGGCGCTTATAAATATATGAAGTGCTTATTGTGCCATAAAAATATATTTCGAAGTAATCGACCTTAAAGTTTTAAAAAAACATATTTGTAAGAAAGCATGGTTATGCTTAAAATTTCTATTAAGTACCATTACTTGAATTTATCTAGTAATGATCGCAATATTGTTAGTGGACATTTCAATGCAACCAACTAATATTTGGAAAAAGTAGATACTGATTTGATAGCAGCTTTCTTCACTTATCGAATTCGCAACAGATTTGCGAAGTGGATTTTCAGGGTTTGAGAATAGTGATAAGTACGTGTGTCGATATATTTGCCAAGACTATTAGAGAAAAATAACTATAAAAAACAGCAACAAGAAACCCTTGACTAGTGCTGAAAGATTCAAAATCAGAACCTTATGCTTAAGTTGATACACTAGCAATAGAATTGAGAAAAAGAATTGAAGCATATGGACATATTACAAAACTATTTGGATTCTTGTGCAAATTAATGGATATTGAAAACGAAAAATTAGAAGTGAGAGTAAAACTCATTTTTTAAGTATAACCAAATTATATTCAAATGGAATTACTCTGTGAATTAAATCACATAATTTCTCTTATGAAACTTCCACCTGAAGGATCTCTTTGAGAGATGTTTTATTTATTATTAACTTCCACTTGAAGGATCCAGATATCAAACTTTTAAAAATAGATATAATATGGACTCAGGCATGATCGACATTTTTCCAAAATGTTATGTAGCCTTCCGATTGGTTGTAACAGTACCGATAGCAAATTGTGAAGGTGAAAGCTAATTTTTAGTTTATAAAAGAAAAAAAATGTTCACGAATCATCTATGTTACATGAACGTTTGTCGTCAATAACTCAACTTTGTATTGAAAATGATTTGTTGCAAAAGATGAACTTAATTTTTTTGTATTCTCTCAGTTAAATCGAGAAAAAACAATTTTAAATAAAAATTCATGAGTTATTGTTTCCCTTTAAGACATATAGGTCAAAAGGCACACTTTTCTGACATCACTATTTTTAATTTTATTATAATTTTTGTTTGCAAGTTGATTTTTTTTTTTTTTGCAAAGTTAAACACTCGTACACTAAACACTAAACTAAATAGGTACATATATTTAAAAAGCTCTATCTTCTAAGCTGTAAAACGCACAAACAAGAAAGCCGGTTATAGTTTAAGTACCTTGTATGGATCTTTTTGGTGGTGTCATTTTTTTTAAACCGAAATTTTCCATCATATTTTTAAAATCGGCGCAACAATTTTTTTCACCATTTTAATATAATATCGCATTTAGGCATTCATTCAGGTTTACGCAAAGTTTTAAGTTGGATCTTCAACGATTGCTATTTTTAATGAATTTTTTTTTTAAATGCCTACTTAAGTTTTCCTATTTATGTATACAGAAAATTTTTTGTTTTGATATAAAAAGTTATTGTTCCATATTTAATAAATGCAGTAACTCTTTGGTTTGAAGTAAATCCTTCAAAAAGATCATCATAAACTGAAAAAGGTGTTGCGCCGACTGTGGAAAATATGATGATAATTTCGGGATAAGAAAAAAAAAACATTTTTCCATAAAAGAACTACAAATAATTGACACCACCAAAGAGATCCATTGAAGGTACTAAACTATACTTGAGTTTATTTTTTGTGCGAATTTATGTCTATTTCCTTATAGAGTTGTTTGAAGACATGCATCTCCTTTTTTTTAAATTTAAATGTTTTTGATGGTGTATAACTTTGCAAAAAAAAATTTTGCAGTAATAAAATACACAGAATAGGTCTGTTCCAGTACTTTTGTAGCAGAAATTAGCAAGTTCAAAAATTTGAGAGATTAAGTAAAAAAGTGCTCTCTTTGCGTGAAAAATTGCAAAAAGGACGGGAACAGGTTTTTTGCAATAAGTTGCAATTTTTGATGAAACTGTAACAAACTGTTGGTGGCAGAATTACTATAGTTGATATCTAAGGAAGAAAATATGCATATTTTTTATTGGAAAAAATTATTTAAAATATACTTATATTTTATTCTGCTTAATGTGTCTGTCGAACAATTAATTTCTACTTTTCTCGACATGTTGCTTTAATGGCTGCCTTTTTAATTTGATTTTATTTAATTTTTTTATCAGCTGACATTAACTCACATAACATAAGCTGTCAAAATATGGCACTTGCTAATTGCTGCGAATTTTGCAACTCCAAATTTGTATAGCAGAAAATAGCAACATTTGACAAGGACTGGATTTTACATTTTCGCTCGCTTTTGCGATTTTTTTGGGTACGGAAACAGGAAATTGTAGAAAATAGCACGAATTTGTACGAATGTTCAAGTACGGGAACAGACATTATATGTTTTTAATGTGAATAAACTAACCTACCAAGTTTCAAACAAACCGGAAGCACTAAGATCAGATTTTGCTTAAAATTTATTTAAATGATATGGAATCACCGATATGTAACTGTGTAAAAAATAATATTTTGATCATTACAAGATTCGAGCTAAATGCTCTGACCTTGAGAGGCCCCGTGTCAATTTAAGCCCCCGGCCCCGCCATGGTTTAATCCAGCGCTGATAACAACTATGAACAGTTTGTGCGATATAGAGCACGGAGCAGGACGATTGTCTTTTATATGTTAAGATGACTCAGGCGCAACATTTTTTATCAGAATCCATTGAACAAAGTCCATTATTTGCGTATCTGTTGTACTGTTTAATTGTAAAAAAAAACTTCTCCACCAGACAGTTGTTTATAAAAGAACATTTACATTGCAGTTGGCCGCCTTAATTGTCTCTTTCAACAAGGACAGCATACTTTTTACTGCCATCCTGAGGCGTCTTTTATAATTGCACAATAATGAGGTTGTTTTTGTTTCTTTGAATTATTGGTAGCTCAATTGGCAACAGCAGCCATTTACAATCTCCATGAAAACAAGTTGCTTTGATCATTACACTAGCAACTTTTACAATAACATAATAACAACCAACAACAACAACATCTTATAAGAAAATTTCTAACAACTTTAAAGAAATTTTTTTCTTTTTAGTTTGTTTATTGAAATAATTAAGAGCTATTATTTGCTTAATTAAATCATGTCTTGTCATCGACATGCCTGTTGCAAAGTTCAAAAACTTGTAAATTTCGCTGCTGCTGCTGCTGCGGTCTGTCGTTAGGTTGACAATTTTATGTGTTTCCCAGAATTCAATATCTTCACTAAATAAATTCGAGTATTTTCTTATTACAATGTTTAATAATTTAGGAATTAATTTTGCTAATTATTAAAACAAGCGACTCGAGTGGTATTTTAAGAATTTGCAAAATTCTCTAATTTCGAGATTTTTGGGAATTTTTGGTAAGTGCTGACAAAGTGCTGCCAATTACGCGTGGAACAACATTGTAAGCCTGACATAACATATAATGATGTTATGTAAATTTTAGCTTAAAATATTGTTGGTCCTTAAGATAGAGCTAAGAAAAACCAAAGCAAAAGAAATTTTTCTGGCTGTTGTAAGACGAGATGTGATGTTATCAACTAATATTAAGAATTAAGTCACCATAGTTTTAACAAAAATTTTGCCTAACCTGACGATTGAAGTAAAATGTATGCCCTTTTTTTAGAAGACTTAAAAGTAAACATATGGCACTCTTATCACAAAAAAGACACAACTCAAAAATGTGAACTTTTCAATAAAAGCAAAACACAATTCTATTTTTTTTTAATAAAAACTAATAAAGATGAGTATAAATTTTTAAAGTCAATGGAGATGATATATATATGGAGCTTTCCACGATAATCCTTACTAAGGCAAAAATCTTGTATTTTAAGGGGACTTTTTTTACTCTTCTGAAAGTACTTTTTCGGACGTGGGAGTACTTTTTGTTAATCTATATATAAACAGGGGTAGGAAAAACAGTTAAGAACTATTTTCACCAGTGTTTTTCAACCGATTTTGATAATTGTTTTTTTTTTTTAAATGTATTACAATGCAAAGAAGTGCACCAAAAAATTTTTTATCTATAATTATAAAAAGGCAAACAAAAAATTGGTTGAATTTCGATCCCAGGCGATGCTAGTATCATTAAATAAGCTTTTGTTTTGTTGCTGTGACACTAGGGGTGGGACAGTGATATATGGAGTTCTTTAGTAACGGGATTTTGATACACAGGAACCCTAAATTTTGTGAATTTCGACAAAAAATTGCTTTTGAAAAAAAAAATTGGGGTGGCGTGGGGTTAAGTTGTGCCGCATCGATGGAAAAGTGGAAAAATTAGACGAAGACCTCCATAAATACCCAAGTGCTGCGCCAAGAGGGGGGTAATATGTTGGAGCTACCCCCACTATATTTTTTTCCCCGACATTTTTCAGGAACATACCTGCCCCAATCTCCCATCTCTAAGGAGGTTCCCAGACAAAATTTATATTTTTAGTAAAATTGATTCCACCACTCCCAGGGCGCATCTAGTAGGTTAAAATATGTGCCTGATCACCATTGGTTTTTTCTTTCCAACATTTTATTGCAACATACCTATCCTCTATATCCTATCCTTACAGGGAGGGGCTCTTATACATATTTATTTTTAATTTTTTAAAAAGTTTTTTGAAATCGACTTCCATCGCTGCCAGGATGCCTTCCAAAAGGTTGAAATAAGAGAACGACCCACATTAACTGTTCTTCTTCAAATTTGTATCGATCATACCTGACGTAAATAAGAAATTTTGTTATTATAATTGTAAGAAAATTTAAATCAAATTCATTTTATTTTTGTCATGGAATGGATTTGTATTTTTTTACCTTTTAGGCAACGACTTGAAGTAAAAATATTTTTTCCTAATATTTCGCCTCTTTTGGTGGCGTCGTTGGCAACGTGTAGATTACGCAATATTTCTTTCGCTTGTTGGTAGTCTTCGCACTCAGTCCAGGTTTCTGGATTGAGTTAGCGATCAAATCAGTTGAAAATCCGAAGCTTGCGAAAAATGTTGCTATTTCAGGAATGACGTTACGGCTCAAATCTTTTTATAATTCCTGATTCACTTTCTCCGATGCCAGTTAAATCTTTTTTTACACCTCTTTAAAGCCAACAATGTTACTCGTCTTCTTCGTTGACATCAACGCCATTATCTGCCTCTATAACTTCTATCATCTCGCTCTATTCATCGTCAGACGATTCGTTCATTTGAAAATTGTTTGGTCGTATAACCCAAATAAATACTGTTAAACTTCTCGTTGTGAATGTATTTGAAGAGAACAATTTTTTCGGTCCCAATATTGAGATCAAAATCTTAATCATGCGTGACGTTAACTTTTTTTGATGGTTAGAGTTTCCGATAGTATATATCATATATCAAATATCATCCCCGGTTTAAACAAAATGGAATCGCAGCTAGCAGTGAAGGTTTAAAAGGCCAGTAGCAGCATTGAGCGGTCTCTTGTTTTTCGTGCAGTCAAAGTGGTCGAACATGCTTGTATTATTAGTGGTAAGTGTTACCTTATGGATTCAGAGTTCTATTGTAGATTTACGTAGACATATTATCGGTGGTACGTTTTCTTTCCCGATAATATTTTGTTTCCACCAAAATATAAAATTATTCGATAGAATCCAAAGTTCTCTTCACCGATAATATTTTGTTTCCACTCGCAGGGTGCTGCAATTACGTATTAGTGGTAAGTCTTCTTCCCCAATATCGAAATCAAACTTTCTCAGTTGCCAGTCTAGTAATTCGTATCAAGACAAGGTCCAGTTCCCCAGAGAATGCTTGAATCCCGCCAAAGTAATACCTACCAGTCAAGTACAACAGTCCAACTCCAGAGAAAAAGCCGTCAAGTCAATGTCAACTCAAAGACATAACTAAGTACATCGCCAGCAAGTCAAGGTCATCTCAAGGACATATCTGTGTGTATAAAGACAATCGATTTATATTGAAATAAGTAACTAGGAATATTATCTTTATAAATAACAAGTAAAGAAAGTCTAAAGTCGATCTAGGCCGACTATGAAATACCCTAAACATACTTTTAAAAAAGTAATAATATTATTGAAGATGGGCGTGTCCGTGGGCGCATGAAGCCTACATTTTATATATATTTAAATGTCGAAGAAAAATTTACACATACCAAGTTTTATTCCTGTAGTTCACAGTTAATGCCTATATTATGCTTTCGCTATGGAAGGTGGGCTTCTTCATGGACGGACTACATCCAATTTTTGAACACACCTTAATTTTGATATAAAATACATACATACCAAATTTGATCTCTCTATGATAAACATAATTTTATTTATTTAGTTATAAACATTTTGGGTTGTATGGGAGGTGGGCGTATCCGTAGGTGGATAATGTCCATTTTTTCAAACCATCTCTGTTTTGTCATAAAAAACACACGTGCCAAATTTTATCTCGGTTGGTTAAACATAGGCTTATTTATTCCGTTTTAAATTTTTGGGTTGTATGGGAGGTGGGCGTGTCGGTGAACGAATGACACCCATTTTTCTAAGACATCTTTATGTTGATACAAAACACATACACACAAAACTTTATAATTGTAGGTTAATTATGAGATTATTTATTCAGTTTTCAATTTTTGCGTTGTATGGGAGGTAGACGTGTCCATTAGCGAAAGATGTTTTTTTTTTTCAAAACCATCTTTTTTTGTCATAAAAAATATACGCGCCAAATTTCAGCTCTGTGGGTTAAACAGAGGCTTATTTATTGCGTTTTTAATTTTTGGGTTGTATGGGAGGTAGGCGTGTCCGTAGGTGGATAATGTCCATTTTTTAAAACCATCTTTGTTTTGTCATAAAAAACATACTGCCCAAATTTTATCTCTGTAGGTTCCACAGGGTCTTATTTATTGCGTTTTCAAATTTTGGGTTGTATGGGAGGTAGGCGTCTCCGTGGGCGGATGCCAAAAATATTCAATAGAGCAGATCCTTGGGTTCACGAGATCATGTGTACCAAGTTGCAACCAATTATCTCAACTTTTTCTTCTTATCCTGTGTACACGGACAACACACAGACGGACAGACGGACGGATGGACGAACGGACATGGATAGCTCGACTCAGGTGGTGACGCTGAACAAGAATATATATCCTTTTCTATACCGGACTCCTTCGTTTTATGCGTTACATACGTTTGCAGAAAGTTAATAAAACCTGAAATGAGCGTCATCTGCTTGCGGACACGCCTACCTCCCATACAACCCAAAAATTGAAAACGCAATAAATTAGCCTCTGTTTAACCTACAGAGCTAAAATTTGGCGCGTATGTTTTTTATGACAAGACAAAGATGGTTTTGAAAAACGGACGTATCCGCCTACGGACACGCCCACCTCCCATACAACCCAAAAAGTTTAAAACTCAATAAATAAGGTTATGTTTGTCATAGAGAAATTAAATTTGGTATGTATGTATTTTATACCAAAACTAAGGTGTGTTCAAAAATTGGAAGTAATACGTCCATGAACACGCCCACCTTCCATAGAGAAAGCACAATAAAGGCATTAACTGTGAGCTACAGGAATAAAACTTGGTATGTGTAAAATTGTCATCAACATTTAAATGCATATAAAATATAGGCTTCATCCAACAACGGACACGCCCATTTACAATAAAATTTTTTTTCTTTTTTAAAAGTGGGTTTAGGGTATTTCATAGTCGGCCTAGATCGACTTTAGACTTTTTTTAGTTGTTTTTTTTTATAAATGTTCGTCGTAGTCCAACTTAGCTTTTTGCGGAAAGAAAAATTGACCACGCCTACTTTTACGCCCACTTTGTTTTGATTTATCTAAAATCGGAAAACGGCTGCACCGATTTGTCTAATTTTTTTTATAAATGTTTGTCGTAGTCCAACTTAGGTTTTTGCAGAAAGAAAATTTGACCACGCCCACTTTTTCGATTTATCTAAAATCGGAAAACGGCTGCACCGATTTGGCTAATTTTTTTTTCAAATGTTCGTAGCAATCCAATTTAAGTTTGTACTGAAAGAAAAATTGACCATGTCCACTTTTGCGCCCCCTGTTTTGATATATATATATATATCGATATATATATAGTCTAAATCCAAATTTGCAACTGAGCGAGGAAATTTACAACGAGGCTTTGATATTAATTGAGGACATGTGCTTGATGATGTCGAACAAGGCATTATGTGACTTAGGCATGACAGCTCCCAATCTTCCGATGCACGACGCATTCAATCAAGAGTTGCGACGCGAAAAGCAATATGATTGCTAAGCCTTGAGGGAATTAATTCGAACGAGCGTTCCACTGTTGAATCGACAACAAAAATATGCGTATAACACGTCTATGAAAGTTAAACACTCTGCGAACGATGGAACTGGAGGGATTTTTTTTTTTTGGATGCTCCCGGTGGAACTGGATAAACTTTTTTGCTCGCGTTTTGGTAACGATACGCTCAAATTTTTTTTTAATTAGGACAGGACAACGTCTGTTGGGTCAGCTATCAAAAATAAAAAAATACTTTATTTCAGCTACGGATCACGGTATTTGAGCAATATTTGATATGTCGGTTCAGTGCACCTACCATTCTTTTTCTAAATATCAATCCGCCACGACTTTGCAACGAAACCACACTTTCAGTGAAAATAAAAATTGAAGGCAAAACAACGTTTGCCAGGTCAGCTAGTAGTAGATATAAAGAAAGATCACTCAGATCTGTTTCTTTTTGTATCTCTGCTAACAAAATCCGTTGGTTGAAGTAGTTTTAGAAAAAAATTGGAAATGCACAACGATAAACATCAAGAAACAATGCCCCAGTTGCAAATATGTTTTCTTTTAAAACTGTTACTAAAGCATGACTTCAAATTTTAATTATTTATTTCACGCTATGGCATGATTTAATATAAAAAATTAATTTATGACTTCAATCAATTTCGATTGTATTTTGTTTTATTTTTATTTTTTGGTTTTGATGATAATAAAAATTAAAATTTAATCATAAATCACAAATCAACTCTTATTAAAAAAGCACATTTTTGCATTAAAATAAAATTAAATAATAAAATACATTAAGTGGCAATAACTATAGAATGCATTAATTTGTTCACACGCTTTGGGAACAATACATTTAAAGCAAATGTCAAAAGCAGTAAAAAATGAAAAATATTGAAAAAATGCAAAAACCAAAATTGCAAAACAAAAAAAAAAAACAAGCAAAAAAATAATGAATTTAACTGCTTTGAATTTTTAATAAGGTGTCAATTTTTTTCGCAATAATTTTTAAATGTCATAAATTTTTTAACAATGAATTGTAACTGATAAAAAAAAAATGAAAGCTATTAAGCACAACAGTACTAATTAAACCATGACCGCAATTAAATCAAGCTAGTTATTTATGCACAACTGTGGCAAATTTAGTGCAGTTTGAAATAAACAAAAAAAAAACCAAATCGAGTTATGGGCATCATGTATATGCCATATGGCATATACTATGTAACATACAGACGCAGAGATCAGCATCAACATATTTGCAAATATTGCGCTTTTCTTGCTCACACGCAGCAGACAGAGCTAGACAAACACGCCGCTGGCAGGCAGTGGCGCGTTTTAAATACAAGCATGCATATTTTAGCAGGTTCAAACACACATACATATATATAAATGCATACATTTAAAATGCTCTAACTGTGTGTGAGTATGAGTGTGATTTGGCTACAGTATTGCTGCTCATCAATTTAAAAATTCTTTAATCGTGAACACATTTTTGGCAAACATGCTAAATAGGCTTTTATTTGCTCAAAGCTCATTGTCGTTGGCAAGCATAAGCTATGCTAACAAAAAGCTTATAACAAGCTTTAAATTTAAATAAAAATTTAAGAGTCAATAAGTTAAGCGCTTTTTAAAGCTTTTATAAAATTAATTTTTAAATGAAAATTTAAATATTTATTTAATTTTTTTTTTAAAGTTCAACTCTAACAATTTTATGCGTCTAACTTCAACTCTTTCAGAATATTTTCTTAATTAAATTACAACCAGGAGCATGTAAATATATAAACAAAAAAATTTACTAACATGCTAAACATACTTAATTATATAAAAACATGTTTAAATAACAGAGTTTTTTGTCATATTTATGTATTGTTATTTGTTTTTTTGTTATTGTTTTTAAGGGAAATGTTTTAATTGTACCTCTTTTTGGCATTATTTAGAATGAAAGCAGGTGCTGTTGTGCTGTTCCTGTTGTTGACATTAAATAGCTGTGTTTACAACATAAGTTGCTGTAGCACAAGCACATAATTAGCTAAACTTTTCTAGCATATAATTTGTTTTATTTGTTTTGTTTTTTTTTCTGCACTTAAATTGCCATGAAGCTGTTGTTGCTAACATTTTAATTAAAATTGAAGAGATTTTGTAGAGTATGCAGAGTAGCAGAGAAGCAGCAACAAGTAGCATGACTGAAAAATTTGAACATATGTAACTGCAGCTGACAGCTCGAAAGTTTACAAAAAATAACAAAAAAATTTGCTAACATTATTTTTTTTTTCTTTCCCAAGCAGCCAAAAAGTAAAAAGTAAAAAGTAAAAAGTAAAAAGTAAAAAGTAAAAAGTAAAAAGTAAAAAGTAAAAAGTAAAAAGTAAAAAGTAAAAAGTAAAAAGTAAAAAGTAAAAAGTAAAAAGTAAAAAGTAAAAAGTAAAAAGTAAAACGTAAAAAGTAAAAAGTAAAAAGTAAAAAGTAAAAAGTAAAAAGTAAAAAGTAAAAAGTAAAAAGTAAAAAGTAAAAAGTAAAAAGTAAAAAGTAAAAAGTAAAAAGTAAAAAGTAAAAAGTAAAAAGTAAAAAGTAAAAAGTAAAAAGTAAAAAGTAAAAAGTAAAAAGTAAAAAGTAAAAAGTAAAAAGTAAAAAGTAAAAAGTAAAAAGTAAAAAGTAAAAAGTAAAAAGTAAAAAGTAAAAAGTAAAAAGTAAAAAGTAAAAAGTAAAAAGTAAAAAGTAAAAAGTAAAAAGTAAAAAGTAAAAAGTAAAAAGTAAAAAGTAAAAAGTAAAAAGTAAAAAGTAAAAAGTAAAAAGTAAAAAGTAAAAAGTAAAAAGTAAAAAGTAAAAAGTAAAAAGTAACAAGTAAAAAGTAAAAAGTAAAAAGTAAAAAGTAAAAAGTAAAAAGTAAAAAGTAAAAAGTAAAAAGTAAAAAGTAAAAAGTAAAAAGTAAAAAGTAAAAAGTAAAAAGTAAAAAGTAAAAAGTAAAAAGTAAAAAGTAAAAAGTAAAAAGTAAAAAGTAAAAAGTAAAAACTAAAAAGTAAAAAGTAAAAAGTAAAAAGTAAAAAGAAGTAAAAAGTAAAAAGTAAAAAGTAAAAAGTAAAAAGTAAAAAGTAAAAAGTAAAAAGTAAAAAGTAAAAAGTAAAAAGTAAAAAGTAAAAAGTAAAAAGTAAAAAGTAAAAAGTAAAAAGTAAAAAGTAAAAAGTAAAAAGTAAAAAGTAAAAAGTAAAAAGTAAAAAGTAAAAAGTAAAAAGTAAAAAGTAAAAAGTAAAAAGTAAAAAGTAAAAAGTAAAAAGTAAAAAGTAAAAAGTAAAAAGTAAAAAGTAAAAAGTAAAAAGTAAAAAGTAAAAAGTAAAAAGTAAAAAGTAAAAAGTAAAAAGTAAAAAGTAAAAAGTAAAAAGTAAAAAGTAAAAAGTAAAAAGTAAAAAGTAAAAAGTAAAAAGTAAAAAGTAAAAAGTAAAAAGTAAAAAGTAAAAAGTAAAAAGTAAAAAGTAAAAAGTAAAAAGTAAAAAGTAAAAAGTAAAAAGTAAAAAGTAAAAAGTAAAAAGTAAAAAGTAAAAAGTAAAAAGTAAAAAGTAAAAAGTAAAAAGTAAAAAGTAAAAAGTAAAAAGTAAAAAGTAAAAAGTAAAAAGTAAAAAGTAAAAAGTAAAAAGTAAAAAGTAAAAAGTAAAAAGTAAAAAGTAAAAAGTAAAAAGTAAAAAGTAAAAAGTAAAAAGTAAAAAGTAAAAAGTAAAAAGTAAGAAGTAAAAAGTAAAAAGTAAAAAGTAAAAAGTAAAAAGTAAAAAGTAAAAAGTAAAAAGTAAAAAGTAAAAAGTAAAAAGTAAAAAGTAAAAAGTAAAAAGTAAAAAGTAAAAAGTAAAAAGTAAAAAGTAAAAAGTAAAAAGTAAAAAGTAAAAAGTAAAAAGTAAAAAGTAAAAAGTAAAAAGTAAAAAGTAAAAAGTAAAAAGTAAAAAGTAAAAAGTAAAAAGTAAAAAGTAAAAAGTAAAAAGTAAAAAGTAAAAAGTGAAATGTAAAAAGTAAAAAGTAAAAAGTAAAAAGTAAAAAGTAAAAAGTAAAAAGTAAAAAGTAAAAAGTAAAAAGTAAAAAGTAAAAAGTAAAAAGTAAAAAGTAAAAAGTAAAAAGTAAAAAGTAAAAAGTAAAAAGTAAAAAGTAAAAAGTAAAAAGTAAAAAGTAAAAAGTAAAAAGTAAAAAGTAAAAAGTAAAAAGTAAAAAGTAAAAAGTAAAAAGTAAAAAGTAAAAAGTAAAAAGTAAAAAGTAAAAAGTAAAAAGTAAAAAGTAAAAAGTAAAAAGTAAAAAGTAAAAAGTAAAAAGTAAAAAGTAAAAAGTAAAAAGTAAAAAGTAAAAAGTAAAAAGTAAAAAGTAAAAAGTAAAAAGTAAAAAGTAAAAAGTAAAAAGTAAAAAGTAAAAAGTAAAAAGTAAAAAGTAAAAAGTAAAAAGTAAAAAGTAAAAAGTAAAAAGTAAAAAGTAAAAAGTAAAAAGTAAAAAGTAAAAAGTAAAAAGTAAAAAGTAAAAAGTAAAAAGTAAAAAGTAAAAAGTAAAAAGTAAAAAGTAAAAAGTAAAAAGTAAAAAGTAAAAAGTAAAAAGTAAAAAGTAAAAAGTAAAAAGTAAAAAGTAAAAAGTAAAAAGTAAAAAGTAAAAAGTAAAAAGTAAAAAGTAAAAAGTAAAAAGTAAAAAGTAAAAAGTAAAAAGTAAAAAGTAAAAAGTAAAAAGTAAAAAGTAAAAAGTAAAAAGTAAAAAGTAAAAAGTAAAAAGTAAAAAGTAAAAAGTAAAAAGTAAAAAGTAAAAAGTAAAAAGTAAAAAGTAAAAAGTAAAAAGTAAAAAGTAAAAAGTAAAAAGTAAAAAGTAAAAAGTAAAAAGTAAAAAGTAAAAAGTAAAAAGTAAAAAGTAAAAAGTAAAAAGTAAAAAGTAAAAAGTAAAAAGTAAAAAGTAAAAAGTAAAAAGTAAAAAGTAAAAAGTAAAAAGTAAAAAGTAAAAAGTAAAAAGTAAAAAGTAAAAAGTAAAAAGTAAAAAGTAAAAAGTAAAAAGTAAAAAGTAAAAAGTAAAAAGTAAAAAGTAAAAAGTAAAAAGTAAAAAGTAAAAAGTAAAAAGTAAAAAGTAAAAAGTAAAAAGTAAAAAGTAAAAAGTAAAAAGTAAAAAGTAAAAAGTAAAAAGTAAAAAGTAAAAAGTAAAAAGTAAAAAGTAAAAAGTAAAAAGTAAAAAGTAAAAAGTAAAAAGTAAAAAGTAAAAAGTAAAAAGTAAAAAGTAAAAAGTAAAAAGTAAAAAGTAAAAAGTAAAAAGTAAAAAGTAAAAAGTAAAAAGTAAAAAGTAAAAAGTAAAAAGTAAAAAGTAAAAAGTAAAAAGTAAAAAGTAAAAAGTAAAAAGTAAAAAGTAAAAAGTAAAAAGTAAAAAGTAAAAAGTAAAAAGTAAAAAGTAAAAAGTAAAAAGTAAAAAGTAAAAAGTAAAAAGTAAAAAGTAAAAAGTAAAAAGTAAAAAGTAAAAAGTAAAAAGTAAAAAGTAAAAAGTAAAAAGTAAAAAGTAAAAAGTAAAAAGTAAAAAGTAAAAAGTAAAAAGTAAAAAGTAAAAAGTAAAAAGTAAAAAGTAAAAAGTAAAAAGTAAAAAGTAAAAAGTAAAAAGTAAAAAGTAAAAAGTAAAAAGTAAAAAGTAAAAAGTAAAAAGTAAAAAGTAAAAAGTAAAAAGTAAAAAGTAAAAAGTAAAAAGTAAAAAGTAAAAAGTAAAAAGTAAAAAGTAAAAAGTAAAAAGTAAAAAGTAAAAAGTAAAAAGTAAAAAGTAAAAAGTAAAAAGTAAAAAGTAAAAAGTAAAAAGTAAAAAGTAAAAAGTAAAAAGTAAAAAGTAAAAAGTAAAAAGTAAAAAGTAAAAAGTAAAAAGTAAAAAGTAAAAAGTAAAAAGTAAAAAGTAAAAAGTAAAAAGTAAAAAGTAAAAGGTAAAAAGTAAAAAGTAAAAAGTAAAAAGTAAAAAGTAAAAAGTAAAAAGTAAAAAGTAAAAAGTAAAAAGTAAAAAGTAAAAAGTAAAAAGTAAAAAGTAAAAAGTAAAAAGTAAAAAGTAAAAAGTAAAAAGTAAAAAGTAAAAAGTAAAAAGTAAAAAGTAAAAAGTAAAAAGTAAAAAGTAAAAAGTAAAAAGTAAAAAGTAAAAAGTAAAAAGTAAAAAGTAAAAAGTAAAAAGTAAAAAGTAAAAAGTAAAAAGTAAAAAGTAAAAAGTAAAAAGTAAAAAGTAAAAAGTAAAAAGTAAAAAGTAAAAAGTAAAAAGTAAAAAGTAAAAAGTAAAAAGTAAAAAGTAAAAAGTAAAAAGTAAAAAGTAAAAAGTAAAAAGTAAAAAGTAAAAAGTAAAAAGTAAAAAGTAAAAAGTAAAAAGTAAAAAGTAAAAAGTAAAAAGTAAAAAGTAAAAAGTAAAAAGTAAAAAGTAAAAAGTAAAAAGTAAAAAGTAAAAAGTAAAAAGTAAAAAGTAAAAAGTAAAAAGTAAAAAGTAAAAAGTAAAAAGTAAAAAGTAAAAAGTAAAAAGTAAAAAGTAAAAAGTAAAAAGTAAAAAGTAAAAAGTAAAAAGTAAAAAGTAAAAAGTAAAAAGTAAAAAGTAAAAAGTAAAAAGTAAAAAGTAAAAAGTAAAAAGTAAAAAGTAAAAAGTAAAAAGTAAAAAGTAAAAAGTAAAAAGTAAAAAGTAAAAAGTAAAAAGTAAAAAGTAAAAAGTAAAAAGTAAAAAGTAAAAAGTAAAAAGTAAAAAGTAAAAAGTAAAAAGTAAAAAGTAAAAAGTAAAAAGTAAAAAGTAAAAAGTAAAAAGTAAAAAGTAAAAAGTAAAAAGTAAAAAGTAAAAAGTAAAAAGTAAAAAGTAAAAAGTAAAAAGTAAAAAGTAAAAAGTAAAAAGTAAAAAGTAAAAAGTAAAAAGTAAAAAGTAAAAAGTAAAAAGTAAAAAGTAAAAAGTAAAAAGTAAAAAGTAAAAAGTAAAAAGTAAAAAGTTATGTATCGATATAAAAAACTGTCTTATCTATATTTTTTATAAAATTTATCGATAAATAATAATATTTTTTTCTTTTATCGATATTTTGCAAAGCTTTCTTGATTTTTTTATAGAATTTATTATATTTTATAAAATTTATTGATTTTTTATTGAATTTGAATGTTTTATAGATATTTTAACAAATTTTATCGATGTTTTAATAAAATTAATGGGTATATTTGTTTGATTTTTCAATGTTCACTTATATTTTTGTAAATTTTGTTGATTTGTTTATTTATATCAAATTTTGCGATATGCTTTTTAAAATGTATTATATTTTATAGAATTAATCGATATTTTTATAAATTTTGTAGATATTTTTTAAACGTGTTTTTGATATGTTTAACACCATTTAAGGAATTTGTAAAATGTATCGATATTTTTTAATATTTATTTATATTAAATAAAACTTACCAATCAATTTTATTATTATCTTTTTAAATTTATCGATATTTAATTTATTTAATTTAATTTATGTATAGTTATGTGTTACCAAATTTATAGACTTTTTTTAGAATTTAAATGTATGAATTTTATTAAATTTATCGATATTTTTACAAATTTTATCGATATTTTTATAAAATTTATTTATAATTTTTTTATTTTTCAACATTAACTGATATTTCTGTAAATTTTGTCGATATGTTTATTTTTGTTATCAAATTTTACGGTTTTTTTTTTTAAATGTATTGCTATTTTCATAAATTTTGTAGATATATTTTACTAAACATAGAAAATAGTTTCAATATTTTATATATTGATATATCTTACAATTTATTATATATTATAAAATTTATCGATATTTTTATAAATTTTGTAGATATTTTTTATATATATTTTTGATATGTTTAACACCATTTAAAGACTTTTAAAATGCATCGATATTTTATAATATGTATTTATACTAAATAAAACTTATCGATAAATTTAATTACTATTTTTAAATTTTTCGAAACGTTAATTATTGTATTTACTTTTTTTTTAATAATGTGTTACTAAATTTAAGTATAGATTTTTTTATAGAATTGGAATGTTTTATAAAATTTATCCAAATTTTATAAAATTTATCGATATTTCTACAAATTTTATCGATTTTTTTTTTTATAAATTTATGGATACATTTTTTTATTTTTTAATATTTACTGATATTCTTATCAATCTTGTCGATAAGTTTATTTTTTTATCAATGCTTAACGATGTTTCTTTAAAAATATATTGCATTTTCATAAATTTTGTAGAAAGTTTTATATACATAAAAAAATAATTTCAATATTTTACGTATTGATATTTCTTTAAATTTGTTAAATTTCATAAAATGTATTGATATTTTTATATATTTAGCTGATATTTTTTTTTATTTGTTATCATTTAAAGTTTTCAGAAAAGCTGTCGATATTCTATAAAATTTATCTATGTTATTCAAAATTGATCGATAAATTTTATTGTTATTTTTAAAATTTAACGATATTTAATATATTTTGTTAAATATTTATTTAACAATGCGTTACCAAATTTAGAGATTTTTTTATAGAATCTTTTAATCTTTTATAAATTTTATCCATGTTTTATAAAATTGATTGATATTTTTACAAATTTTATCGATATTTTTATAAAATTTATGGATATATTTTTTTAATTTTTCAACATTAAGTGATATTTTTGTAAATTTTGTCGATATGTTTATTTTTGTTATTAAAGTTTTCTATATTTTTTTTTTATGTATTGCTATTTTCATACATTTTGTAGACATTTTTTATTAAACATTAAAAAAAAATTTCAATATATTATATATTGATATTTCTTAAAATTTATTAAATTTTATAAGACATATTGATATTTTTATAACTTTTGCAGATATTTTTTTTATTTGTTATCGATATGTTATACAGACTTTCAAGATTTCATAAAAGCTCTGAAATTTATTTTATAATCTTTATTTATGTTCTTTAAAATTTATCGATAAATTTTTATTTTATTTTTAATTTATCGATATTTGTCTAAATTTTCTTAATTTTTTTAAAGAATTTAAATGTTTAATAAAATTTATTTATATGTAATTAAATTAATCAATATTTTTTAAAAGTAATCTATATTTTTACAAATTTTATCGCTATTTTTAAAAAAATGTATTCATATATTTTTTTCGATTTTTCAATATTTTATTGAAGTTTTTCTAAATTTTCTCATTTTCTGATCAAATTTTTGTATGTATTGCTACTTTCATGAATTTTGTAAATATTTTTGATAACACATAACAAAATAATTTCAAAATTTTATAAAATTTATTGACATTTCTTAAAGTTTATTATATTTTATAGAATTTATCGATATTTTTAAAAATTTTGTGGATATTTTTTATGTATGTTATCGATATGTTTTACAGCATTTTAATATTTTATAAAATTCATCGATATTTTATACTATATATTACTATTATTTAAAACTTATCGATAAATTATATTGTTATATTTCTTAAATTATCGATATTTTTCTAAATTTTCTTGATTTTTCTATAATTTGAATTTTTTATAAAACTTTTTGATATATTTTAAAATATATCGATATTTTATAAAATTCATCAATATTTTTCAAAATTTCATCGATATTTCTATAAAATTTATGGATATATTTTTTTTTAATTTTAAAAATTTATTGATATTTTTGTAAATTTTAACGATATGTTCATTTTTGTTATCAAATTTTTCGATATTTTTTTTACAAATGTATTGCTATTTTGATAAATTTTGTAGATTTTTTTTTTAAACATATAAAAGAATTCCAATTTTTTTTTTAAATTTATTGATATTTCTTAAAATTTATTATATATATTTATTTATTTTATTTTTACAGAATTTATCGATATTTTTAAAAACTTTTTTTGAAAAAAAAAAAATTTTGTTGTTTTTTTTTTTAAATATACAATATTAAGTCATATTATTACGTAATATAAAATTTAAAAATTTTATTTTATATGTTTAATATTCAATCAACAATTGCTATCTATTTATACTACACATATTTATTTGAAGAAAATAAAATAATTTAAATTTGAGTTAATATTTTCAAAAATGAAGCTTGTTTTTTCTGAAAAATTAGTTAAGAGGATTATTTTAAAATGTATTTTGATACTGAAAGTAGTTTTTTAAGCATGTATTTTTTTGTAAAAAAAAATTATCTCTACTTTAAAAAAAAAACACCTAAAAAGAAGCTCAAAATTTTGCGAATTTTGATACCCTATAACAAAAAAAAAAGGATTCTTGGATTTTAGCAACACTTTTTTATGATTGTATTTGAACTTTTAACCTTTGACATCCAAAATATTATCCGTCCTTTTTCATAAATAAGAAAGTTATAGAAGTTTAAAAAAGTGACTTATTGCGAAAAATAGTTAATTTTATATGGAGCACATATATTTTATAAAAGCACAGTTCAAAAGGGAATTACGAAAAAAAAGTATTCTTCGATTTTGATGAAACTTTTTTGTAATTTTATTTAAAGTATTATCTTTTGACTTTCAAAACATTATCTGCCCTTTTTCATTACTAAAAAAATTATAGAAGTTTAAAAAGTGACATTTTGCGAAAAATAGTCAATTTTGTATCGAAAAATATTCAAAATTTAGCGCAAAGTTCAAAAGGGAATTGCAAAGAAAAGATGATTTTTTTACCAATCGGAACATTGTCTGAAGAGGCATTGGAAGCAAGGCACAAGGAGTTTAGAAAAAATCGACTAAACCATACCCGCAAATGCTCGAGAGATTAAGCCTAATAGGGATTTAATGAAAATATTGGTGCTGACATCTGATTCTATCTTAGCATCCAAAAGAACGATCAAATCGAAATCAAATGTAATTATTGATGAAGAAATTGAGCAGTTTATTATATTAGTTGATGATTCTGATATTGTTTGTAGTGATTCCGATGAAGAAGTTAGTTGCGATGAAAGTCAGTAGCGATATGTTATTTTTAATTATTATTTTTTTACTCTTTTATTTCACATATTGTTAATAAAAAATAAATTAATTTAATTTTATTTTTGTATATTATTTTAATAACATAAAATGTGTCTAAAAGAGGATTTTGTTTTAATTGACACAAATGAGGATATTTATGAGTAAAAGATGTACCTCCCATACATAATGATGTAAAAATTTAATATAGGTCCCAGGGAGTTATCCCTTAGGTCATAGCAATTTCAACCATTTTCAGTGCACATCTATTTTTCTAATTGCCTAGCCTTTTGGTCAAATTTTTTTTTAAATCGGCCGAATTTTGTATGTTCTCCCATACAAAATCATTTAACCCTCACTTTGGCACTATTTACATATGTAAATATCCCAATTTTAAATTTGCCATAACTCCTTTCTTTTTTATTCGATTTGAATATGGCTTGGACTCTGTGGCTATTTTTTGGTTTTCTTTCTGAAAATTCAAAAGTTGTTTTTAATTTTAGAATTTTTTGATACTTTTTGAAAATTTTTCATTTCTATAACGTAGTTTGGTACATATTTACATATGTAAATATTTTGTATTTTAAAGGCTTTTCTGGTGTTTTACCGCATTTTTTGTATTATTTATAGAAAAAAATGATAAAGAAAAACTCTTCACATATTTTTTATATACACATATTTCGTATTTGATAGCTTTTATTGGGAAAATATTAATGAACAAAAATTTTTGGTTCGCTGGCACAACAATATGTCATGTTCTGATATTGTTGCTGGAAGTACTAATTTAATGAAAAAAGTATATTTTCTGTTGAAATGGGTTTTTGTTTATTCATTGGAACTATAAATTTTTTTTAATTTGATCTACATACTTACATTTTGATTATTCGTAAAGGGCTGGACCGTCAAGTGTGCATAATATGTAAAACGATATATCGTAAGAAGTAATGCATGGATTTGATTGGTTAATAATTTTTTGAATAGGTTACAGAAAAACCTTTCTTTTGATACCCATAAAGCTAGATATTGTTGGAAAAAAAACACGACTTTTCCAGGCCCATTTTCCCAACTTGCGAACCCTATAACTTCTAAACCATTTGACAACGGTGTGAAATTTTTCCGGAATTGGACTTAGAAGGTGTTAATACATATATTCCACCTAAAAAATCATGCAAATTGAGAGGTTCTGTTTATCTTTAATGATGACAAAAAAAAATATTTACAAATGTAAATATGTGCCAGATTACGAAGTAAAAGATTGGTGCCAAAGTGAGGGTTAAAGAATAATATAGGTCCAAGGGAGGTATGCCAAAGGTCATAGCAATTTCAACTATTTTCAATGCACATCTATTTTTCTAGTTGTTTAGCCTTTTGACCAAATTTTTTTAAAGATCGGTCAACTTTTGTATGTACCTCCCATACAAAATTATGTTAAAATTGAATATGGGTCCAAGGGAGGTACCCTAAAGGTCATAGCAATTTCAACCATTTTCAGTGCACATCTATTTTTTTAATTTTCTAGCCTTTTGACCAAATTTTTGTAAGGTCGGCCAAATTTTGTATGTTCTTCTCATACAAAATGATGTTAAAATTGAATATGGGTCCAAGGGAGGTACCCTTAAGGTCATAGCAATTTCAACCATTTTCGGTGTACATCTTTTTACCTAATTACCTAGCCTTTTGACCAAATTTTGTTAAGATCGGGCAACTTTTGTGTGTACCTCCCATATAAAATTATGTGAAAAATTAATATAGGTCCAGGGGAGACACCCCTAAGGTCATAGTAATTTCAACCATTTTCGGTGCACATCTTTTTCTCTAATTATCTAGCCTTTTGACCAAATTTTTGTTAGGTCGGCCGAATTTTGTATGTTCCTCCCATACAAAATGATGTAAAAATTTAATATAGGTCCAAGGGAGGTATGCCAAAGGTCATAGCAATTTCAACTATTTTCAGTGCACATCTATTTCTCTAGTTGTTTAGCCTTTTGACCAAATTTTTTTAAGATCGGTCAACTTTTGTATGTACCTCCCATATAAAACTATGTAAAAATTTAATATAGGTCCAAGGGAGGTATCCCTAAGGTCATAGCACTTGCAACCATTTTCAGTGCACATCTATTTTTCTAATTGCCTAGCCTTTTGGTCAAATTTTTTTTTAAATCGGCCGAATTTTGTATGTTCTCCCACAAAAAATGATGTAAAAATTTAATATAGGTCCAAGGGAGGTATGCCAAAGGTCATAGCAATTTCAACTATTTTCAATGCACATCTATTTTTCTAGTTGTTTAGCCTTTTGACCAAATTTTTTTAAGATCGGTCAACTTTTTTATGTACCTCCCAAATAAAATTATGTGAAAAACTAATATAGGTCCAGGGGAGACACCCCCTAAGGTCATAGTAATTTCAATCATTTTCGGTACACATCTTTTTCTCTAATTATCTAGCCTTTTGACCAAATTTTTCTAAGGTCGGCCGAATTTCGGATGTTCCTCCCATACAAAATGATGTAAAAATTTAATATAGGTCCAAGGGAGGTACCCCTTAGGTCATAGCAATTTCAACTATTTTCAGTGCACATCTATTTTTCTAGTTGTTTAGCCTTTTGACCAAATTTTTTTAAGATCGGTCAACTTTTGTATGTACCTCCCATATAAAACTATGTAAAAATTTAATATAGGTCCAAGGGAGGTATCCCTAAGGTCATAGCACTTGCAACCATTTTCGGTGCACATCTATTTCTCTAATTCTCTAGCCTTTTGACCAAATTTTTTTTAAATCAGCCAAATTTTGTATGTACCTCCCATACAAAATCATGAAAAAAAATTAATACAGATCCAAGGGAGATATCCCTAAAGTCATAGCACTTTCAACCATTTTCGGTGCACATTTATTTCTCTAATTGCCTAGCTTTTGGACCAAATTTTGTTAAGATCGGTCAACTTTTGTATGTACCTCCCATATAAAACGATGTGAAAAATGAATATAGGTACAAGGGAGGTACCCCTGGGAGCTGACCGCTTTCAACCATTTTTGCAATTTTTCTTAATTATCTTAAAATAAATTAAGTTCACAAGTTTAATTATCATAGAAGCACTCCTTCTAGTTTTGTACCAATTTTGTATGGGATCAATACACTGTGCTACGTGTCGGTTCCACAGTCAACTACATCCTAGGTTATTTTTTTGTACTGACGATCGATCATATACTTGAATTTTCAAAGCTTCAAACGAAAATCTGCCATTTTCTTAAATTTATCTTTATATGCAACCAATAGAATGTTCAGTTTTTGATACAAGAGATACAAGAGACACAGATACATGGGAACAATTTAAACGATTAGTTTAGTTTATAGTAATAAGTATGATAATTGGATGAACTTTTGATTTACATATCTTCATGTTTTATTATTAAATCTTAATTTAAACAAGACACGCGTCTTGCTCTGTGCTCTATATCGCTCAAACTGTTATAACTGTTATTGCTATGTAAAGGCTGAAGATGCTAGCCTGGACCAGAACCTGTTTTGCTATTACAGTGCTTTTTATATGAAAAAATTGTTAGCCTAAAAGTATGCACACAAAATTTATTTGAGGTGTATGAAAAAAGTCATTTCGTCTGCTACTTAACTATTTTGAATACGACCCGTCGTCGTATGACGGGCTTCTATACTAGTATATATATAAATAAGCTTTTATATTTTAATGACAATCCTTGGCTTCTTGATGTTTTGTACATAATAACAGCAAATAATTTAAATTACTCTTTACTTTGTTATAATTCTAGACAGTCTATGGTACTCAAAGTGAACATGTGTTGAGCTCAAGTCACAGTCTGCGGCACATGTATAACGACATTGGCTTGTTTATCATTTAATAAGCTTATAAGAGACACATTTTCAGAGTAGACATGAAAAAGTGAATAAAAAGTTGCTCAAGCGTAACATAATCATATTTAAAAGTAAGCAATTTTCAAGACAAGATCAAAGTATGAAAATGAAAATTGCAAGAATCAACAATTAAAATTGCCTGCTTTACTCTTAAGCTGCTTTTGCAAATTGTTATTTAATGTTTTTTTCTGTGGTTGTGCTAAATATTTGCAATGTTTAATTACTCTTATGAGACTTTAAACAAAAGCCTTTTTATCCATTACAAGTTAATAGATACTATTTATTATCAGAATATTTATGCTTACTCTAACAATTTAATTTCTTAAGCTAAGTGAAACAAGCCTTTCTTCTTCTTCTTCTTCTTATTCTGCTTCTTTTGTCTGCTGACTTTGAATTTATTAGAAATTCTTTGGCAAATATTTGCCTGCACCACAAAAATGTTTAGATGCTTCAGAAAAAAAAAATTTTCCAGTTAGGCAAAAATCAAACACCAAACGTCAATTCACTGCTATTCAATGACATTCAATTCAATTTATTTCGATAGAATTTGATTCGTTTCAATTCAGGCATTCATTCATTTATACATACATTCAAACATTCATTCAAACAGTCAGTCTTGAGTCAAACAAACACATTTCATCAAAAAATCGGTTAGCAACAATTGACGTCAACGTTCTTGAGCTGGTGATATGTAAACAAAAGAGAAATTGCAAGAGTTTCTTAGAGCAACAGCAACAACAACAACAACAACAACGATGACAACAACAAAGAAAAAAGCTCATAAAAATCAAATACAGCTGAAGTGAGCTAAGAATTTGTATTTGTATTGAAATTCTTAGAAAAACACGCACACATAGATATGGAAAACCAGGCATTGTTAGTCTCTGTGTGTGTTATTGTTGCTTTTTGTCATTACGAAATGCTGCCACAGATACTTAGCAAGGTAAACATAGCAACAACAACAACAACAACAACAACAACAACAACAACAACAACGACAAGTACAACTCTATGGTTTTGCATTTATATTTATTTCGATACTTTTGCTTGTTTACTAGGCGCAAGTGTGAGTATGTGTGTGTGTGTGTGTGTGTGTGTGATTTTCAATTTATTTGCGCAAATGCCAGTAGTTCTTATGCTTGTCTGCTGGTGTGTGTAAAATTACCACTTAAGCCAATAGATCTGAAATTGCCGAAATATCAATAAAAAAGGTTTTTCGTCTAATTTTAATACGTTGCCTGTTGATAAAATGCAAATATTTTCTTATTTTTTCCATCCCCCCCCCCCCCCCTTCCACACATTGCCGCTTTTGCAACCAGCAGCGTTTATTTGCAATTATACAAGACTCTGCCTGTGCGTGTGGTTGTGTATTTGCATTGACTGTGGTCTCATTTGCATGTGTGTAAAACAGACAATTTTATGATTTAGATTTACTTTTACATTAACATGCTATATAAACCTAAATTTTTGTTATTGTCATTGTATTGCTATGATTATGTATAAGTTTGTACGATTCTATAAGCATATATGTGTGTGTGTGTGTGTGTGTGTGGTCTTAAATATTTAAGCTAACTACATGTTGAAGCACATTTTCGTGGCTTTTGTGTTGCAATCAAAACTTATTTAATGTTAAGCTTGCGGTCTGTGTGGGTAAGAGTGCTACTGTGTGTCTGTCTGTGTGTGATTGTATGTTTGAAAGCACATCTTTATGCAAATTTTATGCCGCATTTCCGTTATAAATAATTTGCGCATATATTTTGAAATTATGCAAAGTGCTTTGCAATATCTTCACTCACACACACACACACACACACACACACACACATGTTATAGTTATATGCATATGTATATTATTTATTGCATAATTTATATCCATGACAGGTGTTTATTTCGGTTATATTGAAAATTTGCGCTTTAATGCATTTTGTTGAGGTTATTTGTTGTTGTTTATGTTTGAATATTAAATTCATGCCATGCGAGATAAAAGTTACTCAAAAATAAATCATTTATTTTTCTGCAAAAGTAAATAGAAAAAAAATCAACTGAAAGCAATTGAAATATATCGACAACTTACAGATTAATACAATAAATTAATTTCAGCTCAATAGAATTCAAAATTGCAAAGCTTTAAAATGCATTTTTTTTTTTTAAATTTTGGAAAACTTTTATCGGCTAAATGTTTTCATAGCTGCTTAATGATTACAACGAATTTAGTTCTTAGGCTTTTAAACTGAATTAATTCAATTTTGTTTTAGCATATCTTGTACAAAATTTTAACTTGTTCCAAAGCTTCAAATTTATTCAAATCTTTGAACATTGAACTGCACGCTTTTTTTATATAAATTTGAACTCAAAGCAAATGAGACTTATACATATCATATGAAAGGTACTATTACACAGATGAGCAGAAGGTATACATAACTGATATATATGATGGAGCGGGTTCCCAACCTTCTACGAGAGCGAAATAAAATTTTTGTAAAAAAACACACTCTTTGATCAAGATGAAACTTGGTTGGGAGAGAGCTATTGAGTTGGTCGAATTTGAGTTTTTTTTCAAAAGTAAAAATTTCTTCAATAACTTTAGTTTTATGCATTCATTTTCTGCAAAATTTGCAAAAGAAGATATTTTGAATTCGAAAATTCGACTTTCCATTTCAATATCTTGGTCGAATTTTGACGGTTTTGCAGTTTTTCTAATTATTTCTGAAAGTTTGTGAAATTTTCCTTCAAATGTAATAACAATCACTATGAATCTCTAACTAAACGTATTTTTTATATATTCTCTTTGTATTGTCCTTAGTTATTTTGAGTGCATTTCAACCAAATGCCAAGAGAGAGAGAAAAAAACTGTCTCAAATTGAAAGTTCTAAATTCGGAAGCAGATATCTCTGCCATCTTTGAACAAATTTCATTTATTTCTTTTTTGTATTTAAATCTTATCAGCTGTCTTAAAAAAATTACTAAAAACTAACCGTTACTTTTTTGTTTGTATTTGAATTATTCATTTTAAAAAAAGACCACAAAATTCTATCTTTTCTTAAAATATGGGCTAAAAATTATTTTTATTGTAAAACGAAAAAAACTCAAATTTGCATTTTTGATATTCTTTCAAAATTTATAGCGCATTTAAGATAAATTTATTAAGTCATGACACTTAATTACTCCATTATCCGTGCCAACAGGAAATCAGAGATTTTTTTCTTGTATTGATACAAAGAATTACCAGCTTCTATATATATGATCGCCCATAAAATAAAAAACAACCTAATAGAACGTAAGTACGTAGTTGACTGTGTTATCGACAAGCATCCTCATCATGAGCCTTCTTTAATTCTGTTGTCCTTATTCCTTATTCTTGTCCAAATTTTTGTTATTCTTCTTGTTAAAGTCCTTATCATCATTTAAACTCAAAATTGTTTCATAGTCCTTGTCTAAATCCCTTACCTCTTATCTTTGACCAAGTTCTTTATACTAATCCTTGTCTAAATTCTAAGCAGTATTCTTAGCGATTTAACATCCTTGTCTACATTTTTGTATTAAGCCTTTTCCGAATCTTTGTCTAAATCTTATCTTTATTATTGGCTTTATCTTAATATTCGTCTAAATTGTTGACCTAATCCTTAACCAAAACTGTATGCTTCTCCCTCTTGAAGTCCTCATCTTAATACTTTTTTCTTTGCTTACCAAAGTCCATGTCCACAAATTTGTCTTTAATTTTATCCTTGACCAAAATTATATGCTTATACTTCTTCAGGTCCTCATCCTTATCCGCGTCTTTTTGATTGTCTAAATCCATGTCCTATTTATCATGTCCTATATGTTTTTTTTTTTAATCTAATCCTTGGCTTAATACTCACTCCAAGCCATGTCGTCATCTTTGCCTTTTCGTTCTATATTTTTTCAAATCCTTGTCCTGATTCTTATCAGTGGCGTAGGTATGGGGGTGGTCCACGGGTTTGGAACCTGCCCCACCCTCAGAGCCTTGACCCATATATAAAAGTTGTTGTCAATTAATTCTATTAAGTTAAAAGTTGTTTTGCGATTATTAAAAGAATTTTATGTAAATTTAAAACAAAAGTTTTTGTTTTTAAAAAAAATTTTTAATATTTTAAAATCTTTTTTTTTTGTTATTGCAAAGAAATAGAAGAAAATTATAAAAACACAAAAATTGTTTAAAGTTGAAAATTAAACACGCTTGATTTAAATTTTGTTTTAGAAAAACGCAAAAAAAACAAGTTAAATTTGAACTTAAAATTTTTTTAAAATTTTAAAGTGCGATTTTCTCACTCAAATTGACTTAAAATTTTAAAAAAATTTTAGTTTGACCTTTGAACAAATCTGTGTCGACAAGGAATAACAGCTTAACTCATTTCCAAAATTTCAGGAGAGCATTTTTAAGACTAAAATTTCTACCGAATATCAAGGTACCGAATATCAAGGCCTCAAACATTTAATTTTCAAGGTACAACCATAAAACTTAGCGTACTAGTATATTTCGTTTCGAAAAACGCTATGAAAGTCATAACCTCACTTTGTCCTAACTCGACTTTAGCAGTTATTCCTTGTCGACACAGAAATTATAATCAACATGATAAAGAGGAAAAGTGAGAACCAAAAAATATGTACCGATAAATTTTACATGAAAACTTGTATGGTCGTTTCATGGGGGTGTTGAGTAGTTTTAAGGGTAAAACTCAAAAGCAACTAGACCAAATTAAATTTATTTTTAGCACCCATTCTCTAGGAATGTTCGCGGGGAGCGGAAAATAATTGTCATTTTTAAAAATTCCATACACTTCATGGGTACTCTAGCAAGTATGTCTGTACTTAAATTAGCGTATTATCGGACCCCTCCCAGAACCCCCCCCTCCACCACCAAGAAGCTATCAACGCCACTGATTTGTATACTTATACTTGTATACAATTTTCTCCTTGTCTTTTTCGAAATCCTTTCTATCTTTGTCTGTGCCTAGATATTTGTTAGAATCCTTGCCCTAATCTTTATCCTAATCCTTCTCCATCCGAACCTATGTCTTAATATTGTCTTTGTCTTTCTTGTAACTGTGTCCTAATCCTTGCATTTGTTCTTGTCATAATCTTTATCGAAATCCATAATTCAAATACGCACTCGTTCTCAACCTTGAAGAAATACTTTTATTATCCTTAATTTTTTTTTGTAGTCCTAGCCCCAATTTTCATCTTCCTTTTTGGTGTCATAGCTTTAGCTTTAGCTTTTGCTTACTCCTTACTGTTTTCTCTTTACACTAAGAGTAGTTTGCACTTTCTTTACTCTTTACTCTTTACTCTTTACTCTTTACTCTTTACTCTTTACTCTTTACTCTTTACTCTTTACTCTTTACTCTTTACTCTTTACTCTTTACTCTTTACTCTTTACTCTTTACTCTTTACTCTTTACTCTTTACTCTTTACTCTTTACTCTTTACTCTTTACTCTTTACTCTTTACTCTTTACTCTTTACTCTTTACTCTTTACTCTTTACTCTTTACTCTTTACTCTTTACTCTTTACTCTTTACTCTTTACTCTTTACTCTTTACTCTTTACTCTTTACTCTTTACTCTTTACTCTTTACTCTTTACTCTTTACTCTTTACTCTTTACTCTTTGCTCTTTACTCTTTACTCTTTACTCTTTACTCTTTACTCTTTACTCTTTACTCTTTACTCTTTACTCTTTACTCTTTACTCTTTACTCTTTACTCTTTACTCTTTACTCTTTACTCTTTACTCTTTACTCTTTACTCTTTACTCTTTACTCTTTACTCTTTACTCTTTACTCTTTACTCTTTACTCTTTACTCTTTACTCTTTACTCTTTACTCTTTACTCTTTACTCTTTACTCTTTACTCTTTACTCTTTACTCTTTACTCTTTACTCTTTACTCTTTACTCTTTACTCTTTACTCTTTACTCTTTACTCTTTACTCTTTACTCTTTACTCTTTACTCTTTACTCTTTACTCTTTACTCTTTACTCTTTACTCTTTACTCTTTACTCTTTACTCTTTACTCTTTACTCTTTACTCTTTACTCTTTACTCTTTACTCTTTACTCTTTACTCTTTACTCTTTACTCTTTACTCTTTACTTTTTACTCTTTACTCTTTACTCTTTACTCTTTACTCTTTACTCTTTACTCTTTACTCTTTACTCTTTACTCTTTACTCTTTACTCTTTACTCTTTACTCTTTACTCTTTACTCTTTACTCTTTACTCTTTACTCTTTACTCTTTACTCTTTACTCTTTACTCTTTACTCTTTACTCTTTACTCTTTACTCTTTACTCTTTACTCTTTACTCTTTACTCTTTACTCTTTACTCTTTACTCTTTACTCTTTACTCTTTACTCTTTACTCTTTACTCTTTACTCTTTACTCTTTACTCTTTACTCTTTACTCTTTACTCTTTACTCTTTACTCTTTACTCTTTACTCTTTACTCTTTACTCTTTACTCTTTACTCTTTACTCTTTACTCTTTACTCTTTACTCTTTACTCTTTACTCTTTACTCTTTACTCTTTACTCTTTACTCTTTACTCTTTACTTTCTGAAGATCGGTCAACATTACAATGAAAATTTCTCGCTTAAGTTATTGAATTTCTGATACAAAAACTTAGACAAAAGAAATTCTTGAGAGCTTTTCAAGTATTTTTGAATAAATTTAATTTTAAACAATAACTTTGTATCAGAAAAATTTTATCACAAATTATTTTTGTCAAAGCCTACGTTTATTTATATACATAAGTCATATTTGTTAGAACTTTGTATTGTTAATCAACACTGTTGATTCTTCCCCACCTCAGAGTGTTTTAGCTCATAAAACACATTCATTGCATTCAAACGCTCTCATATAAATCATAACATTTTCTTAACTGTCATCATAAGATCATAATCATAACTGATACTAAATTTCAGCAATCATTTAACATGAAGTGGAATGCTTTAAGTGGGTGCTTAAAAGAAATTTCATTGTTTTGTCATACAATTCACATTCATTGACACTCAGCTGGCACTTCCTTCATCAGACGCTCTACCCACGCAAACTAATACCGCTGCTACTTTATCATAATTTATGAATTTAATTCTATGATATATATTTATTTTTTTTTTTTGTTTTTTTGTTCTTGTTATGAACTTGCCACAAACAAAATGAAATCCTATTAAAATCACCTAGCATTGTTTTAATTCCCTTGGTGCAGAGATAAACAGCTAATAAATTCAAGTGCAATTGAGTTGATTATAAACACACATACAGACATATATTTATCCGAAAGTGAGGTGAGCGAGTTGACTTTGGGGACATTAAACGTAGCACGCAACATACAAAATGTAATTCTCAATGGAACACTTCAAGCTACACTTCAAAATCAACTAAGCCACAGCGTCATTTGTATGCGACCAGCAGGGCAATTAAACTCAATTGTGGTTTATTATATAGCAGCAGCCACAGCAATGACAACAGTAAAAGCAATGACAACAACAACAACAACAATATGCTAACAACAAACTGTGCTAGTTTTACCTACAAAATACATTCAACAAATGAAAGCATACCAAATGCAATAGTTGCTGAGTTGGCAACGTGTTTAGTGTTGCCAACGTGCCACAAAATTATTTGCTAAGATGTACCTTTGACGCATACAGCAACAACATTATCATCAACAGCTAGCATTATTGCCTCTACACAACAAACGCCCGAAGTTGCTTTACCGCTACACTTCGTTAGTGGCTCGCTGTGCAAAATAAGTAGCGCCAGAAAAAGCGACAGAAACACAGACACAGAAATCGTTTTAATTATTTAGTTAATTGCCATCAGACATGTTTGCAGCATGCTGGTGATTAATTCTTGTTCTCTTACATGCAGCGCTTAAATGCGAAGAGTTTGCTATAAAATTAATTAGCAGTAGCGTTAATTTTTATTTCAATATTTAAAGTTAATCATACGCCATGTTGCACTTGATGCAATTTTATTTTTAAGTGTTGACATTTTTTACTGCCAAATAATAAATTTGAATGAAGTTAAGACAGAACTAAATATAAAAAATTATACAAATTTTATGGCCAATAAAAAAGCTATCTGAAATATATTGTGAAAAGCTAATATTTGCCGATTACTGTTGAAGCAACAGATGGGATTCAAGACTCATGATAAGCTTCATATGAAAAGTTTAAAAATTTGCTGTATTTTTAATCTTGTTTGTATGCATGTGTGTGTGATAAATTTAAAACTGTCTGCTGAAATTTTTTACATCGCAAATATTTTTAAAATTTTATATAAACACTAGATTAATTTTCAATTATCGCAAATCACTCGAGATTCTCAAAAATGTTGCTATAATCCTTGAGCTGATTGCATAATTGAAGGCAAAAGCTGTAACCGTGCTTGGCAGGCACGTGTAAGCACTGTTAATTGAACAGAAGAAGAAAAAAACACGACGCACAATGTAAAAAAAAAAATCAAGCAGGGATGTTTGTCTGATTGAAATGTCTAGCTCGAAGGTACTTGAATTTGTTATATGCTAAGCTAAATAAAAAACAAAAAAACAACAACAAAAAAATCCAATACAACTTCTTACATCGTGTATATAAAGCATTTGTTACATGTTGTTGTATGGATATGACACAGTGCAACATATAAAAATGTCAAACTTGGATCAACGGAAAAAACTCAAACAAAATCTTACTAACTATTATTATTACTATTACTATTACTTTTAATAATACAATTACCATAACCATTACTATAAAAATTAGCATTACATTACCCAAAATATTTCATGGAGGTTCAAATATTAAAAAATTAGAAAATATTCACCACAAGACTTTTCAGTAAGATTTGCCTAAAACTTATTTTGTCAGAAAAATATTGAGACTTGAATTACTTTATAACAGAAATTCACAATCTACAGAAATATTTAGCATACTTTTAGGAACATTTATTTCAAAATTATAAGACCAATTGTAGAAGTTTGAAAAAGAGGATCAATAAGGATAAGGATCAATATTTTATTTAAATATTTTAACACTCTACCTCACTTTTGAATGGTTATTTTCTGACCCTTTCCTCAACAATTGCATTAAAAGAAGTCATAGAGATTCAAAGTATTCCAGAAAAATGTCTCTTGTACAATTTTTTTATATAATATCAAAAGTACCTAAAAGTATGCACTGAAAATTTTGTCAAATTACGAGCTAAACTCAATATAAGAGAGTTATTAAAAACTTGGAACTTTTCTCCATAAAAGTAAGACATAGACAAATCGTCTTCAGAGTGACTTGTAGTAGATTTTTACAGGCAACATTTTTGTTTAATATTTTAACCCACTAAAAACACTTTTAGTTGTAGTTATGTAATATATTTCTGAAAACGCACAAAAAATACCCGTTAAAATTAGTGTTAGAGGATTAAAACATTTTACAAAAATATTCCTCGTTTAATTTTACCACACAACTGTAAACTACTGTTAAAGGGTTAAAAGGACTTTTTGAATATGTGCAAAATTTAAAAAATATCAATAATATATCTACAAAATATAATATATCAACAAATTTAAAAAAAATATTGATACATTGTGAACATATCGACAAAATTTATAGAAACATCTATAAAATGTTGATAAATTCTATAAAAAATATCGCTCAATTATATAAAAATACCGATAAAATTTTAAAAATATCAAAACGTTTTATAAAATATGGATAAATTTCATAAAACACCAATAAATGTTATAAAAAAATATAGAAAAATATCGATAAATTTTATAAAAATACCAATGAATAAAGTAAAAATATCGATAAATTTTTAAATAGAACAATAAATTTTTATTAAAATATTAAAACTCTATAGATAATATCAATAAGAAATATAAAAAATGTCAACAAAAATTAATAAAATATCAATAAGTTTTTAAAAATATCGATAAATTTAATAAAAAGTATCGATAAAAAATGAACATATCGATAAAATTTACAAAATAATCGATAAAATATTGATAAATTCTAAAAAAATATCGCCTAAATTTATTACAATAACGAGAAAATTTTAAAAATATCGACAATATTAATAAAATATCAGTAAATTTTAGGCAATATTGAAATTTTATAAATAGATAGATAAATTTTAAACAAATACATATACAAATAAGTAAAAATATCGATCAATTCTAAGAATTAAAGATATATTTATTTAAAATATCGATAAATTTAATAAAATATCGATACATTTTAAAAACATATTGAAATTCAATAAAAAATATCCAAAGCATAGATAAAAAATATTTGCACAATTTATGCAAATATCAATACATTTTTTTTAAAATATCAATAACATTTACAAAAATATCGAAAAATCATGATAACATCAAAAAAAATAATACAAATATCTATATATTTTATAAAAATATCGATAAATTATAATAAATAATATAATCATGTATTAATATAAAATTATTATAAAATATATCGAAAAAATTTATAAAAATATCGATAATTTTTTTATAAATTCTGTAAAAAATTTCGTTAAATTTTGTAAAAATGCCGAAAAATTTATAAAAATATCGATAAAATTTAAAAATAATCGATAAGTTTTATAAAATATCAATAAAATTTATAAAACAGTGGAGATATCAATAATCAATAAATTTTATAAAAGTATCAATAAATTTTATAAAACATCAAGAAACTTTAAAAATATATCAATAAATTATGAACACTTGGACAAAACTTGTAACAAAATCGGTAAAATATTGATAAATTCTGTATAAAATATTGATAAATTATACAAAAATGCCGATAAAATTTATAAAAGTATCGATAAATTATGATTTATAATATAATTATATATAAATATAAAATAATTATAAAATATATCGACAAAATTTATAAAAATATCGATAAATTATTAACAAATTCTGTTAAAGTAAAATTCTGTAAAATATTGATTAAATTTATAAAATAACAAAAAAAATTATAAAACATTGAAGATATCAATAAATTTTATAAAAGTATTAATAAATTTTATAAAATATCTGTAAACTTTACAAAAAATATCGATTGATTATAAACAAATGGACAAAATTTATAAAAAAATTTATAAAATATTGATAAATTCTGTAAAGAATATCGATAAATTCTATAATAATTCCGATAAAATTTATTAAAATATCTATGTATTATGATAAATTATGCAATAATAAATTAATAAAAAATTATTATTAAATATATCGACAAAATTTTTAAAAAAATTTCGATAAATTATTGATAAATTCTGAAAAGATGTCGATAAATTTAATAAACATGCCGAATAAATTTATAAAATTATAGAAAAAATTTATAAAATATCGATAAATTTTAAAAAATGTCAATAAAATTTATGAAACACTGAAGATTTCAAAAATTTTTATAAAAGTATCAATAAATTTTAAAAAATATCAATAAACTTTACAACAAATATCGAACAGATATCGCAAAAAATTATTAAAATGTAAAGAACACGTGGACAAAATTTATAAAAATATCGATACAATATTGATAAAGTCTGTAAAAAATATCGATAAATTCTATTAAACTGACGATAAATTTTATCAAAATATCGATAAATTATTATTAACAATATAATACTATATTGTTATAAAATATTAATATCTATAAATAATTGATAAATTCTGTAAAATAAGTTGATAACTTTTAATAAAATTTGTAAAAATATCGACAAAATTTATAAAATATCGATAAATTTTATGAAATTTCAATTAAATTGATAAAACATTGAGGATATCAATAATTTTTTTTACAATATCCATAAATTTTATAAAATATCAATAAACTTAACAAAAAATATCGATTACTTAAAAAAACATGGACAAAATTTACAAAAAATCGATAAAACAATAGTAAATTCTGAACAATATATCGAAAAAATTTATAGATACCAATAAAATTTTTAAAATATCGATTAATTATTATTAATAATATAATAATATTTTAATATAAAATATTATAAAATATATCGACAAGATTTATAAAAATATCGATAAATCATTGATAAATTCTCTTAAATATGTCGAAAAATTTTATAAAAATGCCGATAAAATTTATAAAAATATCGAAAAAATATCGATAATTTTTATAAAATTGCAATAAAATGTATTAAACATTGAAGATATCAATAAATTTTATAAAAGTTTTAATAAATTTTATAAAATATCAATAAACTTTGCAAGAAATATCGATTAATTATGAACACATGGACAAAATTTATAAGAAAATCTATAAAATATTGTTAAGTAAAAGTTCTAAGGTATAAAAGTATAAAAAGCATAAAAGTATAAAAGTTCTGAAAAAATGCTATAAAATTTATAAAATAACGATAATTTTTTGAAAAATTCAAATAATTTTAAGAAATTATGAATAAATTTTATAAAATATCAATACACTTTATAAAATAATCGATAAATTTAAAAAGATCGCTCAATTTTACAAAAATATCAATTTAATTTATAAAAAATCGATAGATTTTATGTTATCTTGATACAAATTTAAAAAATTATAAATTTTTAGACAATATCAATAATTTTTACAAAAAATATCGATAAAATATTGATAACTTCTGTAAAAAATATTGATGAATTCTATAAACATGCCGATCAAATTTATTAAAAATATCGATAATTTTATGAAATATCATTAAAGTTTATAAAATATTAAAGATATCAATAAATTTTTAAAAAAATATCAATAAATTTTATCAAAATTCAATAAACTTTACAAAAATATCGATAAATAATAAAATCTGGACAAAATATATAAAAAAATCGATTATATATTGAAAAATTCTGTTAAAAAATATCAATAAATTCTATTAAAATGCCGATAAAATTTATAAAAATATCGAAATATTTTTAAAATATCGATAAATTTTATAAAATTATGCATAATTTTTATAAATATAAACAAATTTTAGAAAAAATATCGATAAATTTTGAAGTCATCGACATTTTGCAATGTATCGTTAAAAAAAATATAGATAAATTTCTTTTAAAAATATCGCAAAAGAAAGAAGTAAAATCTCAATTTTTTTTTTTCTTGCCTCTTAGGTGTAGTTATGCAATATTTTTCTGAAAAGGCACAAAAAAGACACGTTTAAATGAGTGCTAGAGGGTTAAAAAAACTTTTTAAAAATTTTTTGGAAACACTTCTCATATAATTTTGTTATAAAACTGTGAACACAATAATTTTGTCAAAGACACATATGGGCAGCTCTCAAAAAAAGGTCCACCAGAAGTGAAGCAAAACATTTAAATAAAGCACTTTTACAGCTTTTAACTTTATTTTTTTTATTTTGATTAGTATTACTGCTATTTAACTTGAATTTAACTTATTATGATGTATTTTTTTTTTAAATTTATAATGAACATCTTTACTGTATTTTACTATTGTTGGAAAAATTTGTTGCGTCCATGATGTCGCGTCCGTATTCGTGCTATATCCATTTAAAAAAAGGGAAGAGATAATTCTAATACTTCATTAGTCTACGAAGAATAGTTATCCTTTGACCTCCATTAACATGTATATTATATATAAAAAAAAGTTCTTAAAATTAGCTAAATTTTGCATATTTCTATACGAGTTTAAAAAAACTTATATTTTTTGTCGCGTTCGTTTTATTGAATGATTGGTCATTACTTTTTACTAATTTGAACTAAATCTCGCCAATACTTTTATAAAATGTAGCGTTAAACACTTAAAATACATATCGGCTCATTTTGTTTCTTTCTTCTTTTTCGATTAATTAAAACCGTGCGAATGTCGCGTCCGTGCCACTGGCAGATGCCCATATTTAAAAGCTTTCTTACTATTTAATTGAAATTTTTTAGTTAACAAATTAATTTAAACAAAATTTGAGAAAATCTGTAATAAATATTAAACAGTAGTAAATTTAATAACGAGTTTAATTTTTTTATTTTTTTTAAATTCTTGATAGAACTGCATAATTTTGGAAGTAAAAACAGGAAAATTGTCGCACAGTGTTAGCGGAGACAGCTTGACGTGCTTTGCTTGACATGTTTGGGTTACCTGGTGCTATAATGTTAACATATTGGACATATTTTTTCAGCTATTGATAGCAACTATCTTTTGTAGAAATGTTCAAATAAGTTCATTTTAGCTTTTTTTTCTCCGAATTAATGAATAAATGTCTTGCAACACGGGCAAACAAATAATGCTGACATAATAAATTTGCGAGCTTCATACGTACGCGTGTGTGTGTAACTCAAAGTGCTGCTAGCTATTTATATATAGTATATCAACATGTTAGTGTTGCTGTGTGTTTATTTATGCGTGCGTGCGTGCATGTATATGTGCGGTTGTTGTTAGGCTCTGATTGTAGGCACATCATTGAAGCAAAGTAAAGCATTCACACTCGAGCGATTTTCATGTCTCGATTTTGATAAATCCTTTAAGAACTTGAATTGATATAATTTGTAGAAGTGTGCTGCGCGCTGTTGAAAAATAAATTGCCTTATTTTGTGTGACAAAAATCAAATATTTGCTATGTGCAGTAAATGAGAACAAAAAATTGTAATTGCTGGCTTTTATAACATATTTTTTTTCTGGCACAAATTTAAGCTATATAAAAAGCAGCAGCCACATAATTAAAAGCAACATTTAATGTGGCTTTAAATTAACATAGCCATTTTTTTTGTTTAATTTTATTATCAACTTAAAAATTTTGCTTAACAAATATGTACGCATAAATTTACAAAATCTGCTGCGCTGCCAGCCGCCCAGTAATTATTTTCATGCGCTTGTTTTTAATTAATGTGCACTGTAGTGTGCGTATGCATGATTTTATGCATGAGTGTGTGTATTTTTACAACAGTTTTTAAAACAGCATATGTGTGTATGTCAACACATGCTCAATAAAAACTAGCACTGCATGCTGCAAGTTATTCCTGCCCAGTCAGCCAAGCGGCCAAACAGCTTACCAAAACTTGACCCGGCATATGTACCTACTATATAGCCAAGAAAAACACAATAAATCAACAGCTGCCAAAATTAGTCACTCAAATGTATACACACACACACACATATAACACACTAGCAGTGAAATGCACTCACTTAACAACTGCCGCCTGCCTGCTTTTTTAGTCAAATCGAACAATCAGCGCCAAATTAAAATTACGCTGCCCTCTGTGTGGCTAAATAATACAGCATGTTGGCAACACTAGAAAATTGCTTTTCAACTGTGTGTTTGTACGAGTGTGACTGTGTGTGTGGAGAGCAACGCCCACACAATCCGTCTGCCACATTTACCGTAAGCACCGCATTTTAATGTTGCTGTTGATGCTGCTGCTGCTGCTGCTCCTGCTGCTGCCGCTGCTTCTATAGCTTCGTTCTTCAAGGTTTGCATGTTTAAATGTTTTGTAATTAGTTGGTGGCGGTGCATGAATGGCTGCAGTTTGTAATTTGCGAACTTTTCATGCGGTGCAGCATGACGTATGAGTGATTTTAATTTGATATATGTTGAAAAGCAAGCAACATTCTGCCTAGACTCCATACCTACACCCACACTTAAGCCGCTTTCAGGTGTGCCTGTGTCTCGGTTATTGTGTGGCATAAGTTTTAATTCAGTTTAATGTGTTTGCGGTTTACTTCTGGCCAAGAATGCAAGAAAAAGAAAAGCTTCTATAAAAAGATGTTGTGTGAAAATTAGGCATGGCTATTATGTTTGTTCGTACGTTCGTTTGTTCGTTGGTTGTGGTGCACTTTAAGACCGTCAAGTGGTTTTAAGTTTCAAATTAGTTAAGAAATTAGCTTAATTCAAGTTTACGAAGTTTAAGCATTTGCGTCGTAAAGCTATTTTATATGTGCAGCTGGGGGAAATATTTTATGACAGCTATATATGTTTATTTGCTGTATTTAAGAGCATGTCGTGAAAATTTTTATTTTATTATTGTGAATTATAAACCTTTTTTCCATGAAAAAACTGCACAAAATCAATTTCTATACACTGAGAAAAAACACATACCTTGCTCCGGTAAAAAATTTCTCTATTTTTGATAATAGCAATTTTCTCTTTTTCAAATAAAATTTTCTTCAATTAGAATAAATTTTCACATTAACGTAGAAATATTTCTTTACTTCTAGGAAATGAAAACATTTCAATGTTTCTAATAATGATAAGTATTTTTCTCGCACAAAAAATTTCTCATTTATAGAGAAATTTTATTGAAAATGAAAAACTTTTCTTATATTTTGATAAAAAATTCACTATGAGAAGTATTTTCTTCAACAAAAACAAATCTTTTCTCAAAAAAAAAGTATTTTTTTCTAAACATGATATATTTTTCTATTTCATGGTAGCTTTTTATCATTTTTAGAGAATTTTTAGTATCGCAATTAGAGAATAGCATTCTCTGGAGCAAAGTCTATACCATTTTTCTCTAAATATGATGCCTTTTTTATCATATTCCGAGACACATTTTTCTGAGTGTAGCAAGTATTTTTTTTAGATATGTTATAAATGTGTTTTAATGACAAAATGCGAAGAATGAAATGTTTTTTAGGGAAAATATAAAGATAGTAGCGGGCACCCAGAATGCCACAAAATTCGACATCAGCTGTTCTGGTTTACAAAAAACCTCAAAAAAAAATGCAAATTTCGATAAATTTTATAGAAAATATCGATAAAATTTGAGAAATTCATTAAAAAGTAAGGATAAATGTAATTAGTTATCGATAAATTCTTAAAAAGACCGATCAATTTTACCAAATTTCTAAATTCTATAAAACATATCGATAAGTTTTATAACACTACCGATAAAATTTATGAATTTATTGAAGACAATTATAATATACCGTTAAAAATATCGATATATTTTAATAACTATCGATAAATTTTATAAAATAACGATTAATTCTATAAACATATCTTTTTTTTTTCTAAATATCTATACATATTCTAAATATACAGATAACTTTAATAAAATATGGATAAATAGTAAAAAAATTTAAAATTCTATAAAAAATATCAATAAGATTATATCACATATACATTATAACAAAACTATCACTATTTTATTCCATCTATAATAAAATTTACACAAAAATTTACGATACAATTAATTTTATAAAAAATATCGTCATAATAATATTATAAACATATCTACAGCATTTCTAAAAATATCGATAAATTTTTTAAAAATAAATAATATTTCATATATTCTTTAAAAATATGGGAAACTTTATAAATTAACGATAATTTTTTTAAAATATCGATAAGTTTTATTCAAATTGATAATTTATGTGCAAAATATCGATAAATTTTAAAATAATAATGATAACATGTAGAAATATGTCGACTAATTTTATAAAGTATTGATAAATTTTATAAAATACCGATAAATTCTATAAAACACTGCAATTCTATAAAAATATCCAAAACAATAAATTCTTTAGTTAATAAATATCAATAAATTTTAGAAAATATTAATAAATTTTGTGAAATATGGATTAATTTTATAAAATATCGATAACTTTCATAAAATATCGACACATATTTAACATATCGACAACTTTTTAAAAAATATCTGCAAAAACGTAAAAAAATCTGCAATTTTATTAAAATACCGATTAAATGTACAAATATATCGATAAATTTTAAAAAATAACAACTAAATTTTTTCAAATATTGATAACTTTTATAAAATTTTGAAATTCTTTCAAAAATATCAAAAATAAATAAAAAATATCTACAAACTTTAAAAAAATTCAATAAATTTTATAAAATATCAAAAAATAAAAAAAATTATTAATTAATAATAAACATATCGACAAAATTATAAAAATATCGATAAAATATTTATAAATTCTAAAAAACATACTGAAAAATTTTATAAAAATAACAATAAAATTTATAAAAATATCAATACATTTCATAAAATATTGAAATTCTATAAAAACTGCAAACAAATTTTATAAAATATCGAAAAATTTTATAAAAATACAGATGAAATTTATAGAAGTATCGATAACATTTATAAGAATATCTATAAATTTTAAAAATATCCATAATTGTTATAAAATATTTATAAAATATTATATTTTTATAAAATATTAAAATTCTAAAGAAAATTTTGATAAGAAATATAAAAAATTTATATTAAAATCAGGGACCGTACCGGTTATGGTTTTTATCGAAAAAGTCACATATTAACTATTATTTTTTAACTTTTATTTTTTCCGACAAAAATAAAAGTTATTTTGTGCCTTATATTTTTTCGGGCAAATATAACAGTTACTTTTGAATTTTATACTATCGATCAGAAATAACAGTTATTTTCTGCCTTTTATTTTTTCGGTCAAAAATATCAGGAAATTTGTGTTTTTTCAAAGGCTGTTTTACCGACTAAAAAACTATTAGTACCATTATTTTCGTCTCATCGGTGCGCATAATTTACATATGGTATCAATAGTTTTTTGATAGGTCAAGCGGCCTTTAAAAAAATACAAAGTGCCTGATATTTTTGACCGAAAAAATAAAAAACACAAAATAACTGTTATTTTTGACCGATAAAATAAAAGTCAAAAGTAACCGTTATTTTTTTCCGAATAAATAAAAGGCAAAAAATAACAGTTAATTTTTAACTTTTATAGAATCAGTCGAAAATTTAGCAGGCACTTAATATTCGTGAAGCTGAGGCCATTTCTAGCATAATGGTATATTTGAAATAGTCATGTGACATTATTTTCTTTGTGTCTTTTTCATTTAAAAATTGTAAAATAACAGTTATTTTCGGTCCCTGATTAAAATATAAAAAAATTTTATAAAATATCGATAAAACATTCATAAACCGTAAAAAAATACCGATCAATTTTATAAAAATAACAATAAAATTTATAAATTTATCGATACATTTTAAAAAATGTGGATGAATATGAAAAATGAAAAATATCGATAAGTTTTATCAAATATCGATAAATTCTATAGAAAAAATCGATAAATTTTATTCAAAATATCGCTAACATAAAGGAATATGACGACATACTATATAAAATATTGATAAATTTATTAGACTATCGATAAATTCTGTTAAGCATTGAAATTCTATAAAAAATATTCATAGCAAGAAATTATTCAATTAATAAATATTAAAAAATTTTTTATAATATCAATAACAAAATATCAATAAATTTTGAACATATCGACAATATTTATAAAAATATCGATAAAATATTTATAAATTCCAACAAAATCTATAAGTTTTATAAAAATCCTAATAAAATTTGTAAAAATATTGATTAATTTTATAAAGTAACGACAACTTTTATAAAATATCAATTAATTTTATACAAACATTGAAATTTTATAGAAAAATATCGATTTTTTTTTTTAAATACCAATAAATTTAATAATAATAACGATAAATTATCAATTCAATTTATAAAACATTGAAATTCTTAAAAAAATATCTATTAAACTTGTAAAAATATATCTGCAAAATACATTAAAATATAAATAAATTTTATAAAAATATCGATAAATTATGAATATGTCGACAGATTTATAAAAATATCGATAAATTATTGATGAATTCTTTAAAATATATCGATATTTTTTTAAAAATGCCGATAAAATTTATAAAAGTATCGATAAATTTAATAAAATATTTAAATACTATAACAAGTTTTCATTAAATTTATCGGTTATTATGTAATTGGTAATTATTTTCGTTATCAATTATCATTCTATCGAACAATTTTTTAAGTGTCAATATACATTAAAAAATATCACTACATTGTAGAAAACATATCGATAAATTATGAACACATCGTCAACATTTGTACCAAAAATCGATAAGATATTATTAAATTCTGTAAAGTTTTTATAATATCGATAAATTTTATAAGAGTATTAATGGATTTTATAGAGTATCAAGAAATATTTTAGAAGTAATCGATAAATTAAGAACACATCCACAAAATTTTTAAAAATATCGATATAATATTGATAAATTCAAAACAAATTGATAAATTTTATTAAAATACCTGTTAAGATTATTAAAAATATCGATATATTTTATAAAACTCGATCATTTTAATAAAATATCATTAAAAAGGGGGAGAATCTCAACTGTATTTTGTCTTATGTGTAACCATTAGGCTGGGTCGATTTATAAACCAATGTTGACTGGCGACTTTCGGTTCGGGCATGAAAAGTTATTAAAGAAAAACTAAACAAAGGGGCAGGGGGTGATAGTGTAACTATGACACCCTCAATTGTGTGAATTTTGCCCTTAGCAATTTTTTAAAAATTTTTTTTAAACGAGCACAGCTAGAGCAAAACTGATGCCATAAATGAAACCCTCGCAGCCGATTCAACCTAAAATCAGTCTACGAATAACGTTTTTGAGCAAAAATTTAAAGTAAAAAATTCCCTAACAAATTCGTTCGAAGTTGGTTCGTATGCATTTTTGACCATCACGCCAGAATCACTGAATCTATTCGCCTTATATTCTCACCATATCTTTTTGTGGTGCTCTGGAATTTTTTGTTCTTGTTAATCCCTTTAGAGGGCGCTTTGAACTTGAGCCATTCGGTTCATAAAAAATATTTTTATTTAAATCGACCACTACCAGCGTGATGAACCACTGTGAAGCAGCTGACTTTATATTACGTTGTTTCTTGAGTTGCTTCACAGCTGCGAAAAGGAGGAGAAGACCGAGCTGATGAAGTTGATAGAGAACTTAGAACTAAGAAGTTGATGAGTGCGGGGGGTGTCAGGAATATTATTGATATCCTCAAGTGAGGCCGGCAAAACGAACAAGAGCCGTGACTAATTTATTTTATTTCTTTTAATAACAGAGCGAGTGATAAGTTTGTCGTTAATTTCATTAATTTTTTGTATTAAAAATATCGATATCATTCCTTAAGCTTATAATGTTATCAATAGTAGTCCGAATGAAGTCAGTTTTTTTAAAAACCTCAGGCAATTTTTAAAATCGTTTAACGCATTGGACTGATTTTCAGACACACACTCTTTAAGCTCACTTTTTGTTTAAATAATGAGCTTGCAATAAGCTTTTAAGGTATCAATTTTTTTATTTTTATATATTTTATTGTTTTCAACTGAAATTTTAATGACTAAATCAAACTTGTTGAGCTGCTTTGATACTTTTTTGAAAAAAGCTTATTATCAGCGAGAGTAGCGTAATACGAATCATTTGAATATTGCATTTGCAACATTACATATGATCTTGTTCACTCAACCTTGTACAAGACGTTTAATAAACGATAATGGTTCATTAAAGTTTTATTCAGTCTTGGCTGCGTGGCACATTGCTGCAGTTGAATGCTGCATGGTTAAAAAAGCTAGTACAAAATCCTTCCAAGATTCCAAAACTTTACGTTATGCTTTATCTAATGATCAGGAGGCGAAAAAACTGTTTATAATATGTATGAAATCCGTACAATAATTTATTTTCTCAATCGTTTTACCGTCCTTTTTTCATACAAACATAAACCATACGTGAAGTATAAGTGTCCATTGGGCATTGGGTACAAAGGATTACTTAGTGACCTCTTTCAGAGCGCAGCATCAAAGAAAGTCATGCGTATAACAACAAAAACAATAGCAACTACAACAACAAGAACAACCACAACATCAATAACTTATGTTTGTATGTTTTGTATGCATTTTAATACAAGCTTATTTTATAATTTGTTTTTAAATATTTTACTTTCTTTATGACTTCAAGCTATTATTTATGGTATAATAAATTTGAGAAAACCGTAAAAATATAATGTACAAAATGTGCTTTTTGTTATCCAATCATATTTCTCATGTGATCTATTTAGAGAAATATATTTCATGCTCTTAAAAAAACAGCAAACAGCGCTCTCATAACTTGCACTTCTGCTCACAGCCATGAATCAGCGTTATGATTTACCTAATTTATGCTACGGTGTTTTTTTTTTCAATACCACGGCACACCACAAAACGCCTAAGATAAAATTTTTTGCAGAATTCTGCGACAGCTGAATTCAAGGTACTACTATTTTTTTCTACCCAAACACCCAAAACCATTTGATGCATAAAACTAAATTTGCATTTATGCAGCCGAAAGCGAACTAACTGTACTATATTTCTTACGCTATTATAACAGCCAGTTACGTCATGTATGGCAATGATTGAGTAGATAACAAAAAAAAATAGAAAAAAAAAATTAAATCAATGCTAGCGGCACTTTTTTGAATTTGCATAAATTACTTGATTTTTTAACAGTGCCTCGAAATATGCAAATAATTTCAAGTCAAGTATGCAAAAAGTATTGCATACGCGTGCAAAAAAAAAAAACAAAAAAAAAAATGTTGAAAAGTTTTGCAGTTTTGTATGTTAACAAAAAGCTGCTTCACTGTTTTGTTGTTGCTGCACTGAAGTATTTTTTTTTATTTTTATTTTATTTTATCTTTTATTTTATTGCACTGCCTGGCAAAGCATGCTGCAACAATTGTAGGAATTTTGCGCTATAGAGTCAGTGTGTGTGTGTGTGTGTTCATACACACACGTACGCAAAACTGAAAACAGTAAAACGCAGAGAATTGCCACTTTTTCAAAAGCAAAGCCGCAGCAGCTGCGGCAAAAGCCGCAACCAGGCCAAAAGTACCAACAATAAGAATAGCAAAAAAAAAAAACAATAACAAAGGCAGTTTTTCTTTGAGGGTGTGCAATTTTATTTTTTAATACCAACTGTTGGTGTTTTTCTGGGTGTGTGTGTGTTTTTTTTTTGTTTTGTGTGTTTTTCTATTTTTGTGTGAAAGACAACGAAGTATCAAGCGTGACTGTTGCTGACACTCAACTAAATGCATCCGTCTAGGCGTTATTAAATAGCGCCGGCGTTGAAGCCAGCAAATATGAGCATCATGATAATGTTGAATACAATACGAATAAAGATAATGCTAATGTTGATGATGAAGATGATGATGATGATGATGGTAACGATGACTATGATGTAGTTGGGAATTTGGCAAGGAAGCTGAGGTATTTGAATTTTGGCATTGTTGTTGATGTGTTGATGGCGCTGATAATGATACTTTTGTGCATAATAATGATTGTTGTTATGATGCTAAAGAATATAATTTTGGTATATTTTTGATGATGATAAAATTTATAAAGATGATTGCATAACGAAAACGGAAAACTTATTGGCCGTTTCATCCCTGAAAGGACTTTAACCGAGCTTCTTACGATCAATTGTGTTGTGTGTGTTATTGAATGTTTGTACACAGTTGAACGAGAACAGAAAAATATGCAGATGACATGAGATGCGATGTGATGTGATGTGATGTGATGTGATGTGATATGATGTGATGTGATGTGATGTGATGTGATGTGATGTGATATGATGTGATGTGATGTGATGTGATGTGATGTGATGTGATGTGATGTGATGTGATGTGATGTGATGTGATGTGATGTGATGTGATGTGATGTGATGTGATGTGATGTGATGTGATGTGATGTGATGTGATGTGATGTGATGTGATGTGATGTGATGTGATGTTATGTGATGTGATGTTATGTTATGTGATGTGATGTGATGTGATGTGATGTGATGTGATGTGATGTGATGTGATGTGATGTGATGTGATGTGATGTGATGTGATGTGATGTGATGTGATGTGATGTGATGTGATGTGATGTGATGTGATGTGATGTGTTGTGATGTGATGTGATGTGATGTGATGTGATGTGATGTGATGTGATGTGATGTGATGTGATGTGATGTGATGTGATGTGATGTGATGTGATGTGATGTGATGTGATGTGATGTGATGTGATTTGATGTGATGTGATATAATGTTTTTTGTTTTCATGAGATGCTTTTTTTTTTGTTTTGATGTGATGTAATGTTATTTTGCTTTGATGTGATGTAATATCATGCTATGTGCATAAAATGTTTATAATTTACTAAAATTTTTAAGAAATTCCCGACTTTTCTTGGGATATGATATAAAATATTATGTGCTATATATAATGTATTAACATAACAATTGAATGTGATCTCAAGTCATTTGAGGTAATGTCATGTGATGTGTTGTCATTTCATATTAATTAATCTTATGAGACATATTCAAATACTTTCAATTATTCGTGTGATACTGTATAACATGTGATGAGTTTCATGTTATCTCATGAAATTTCATGACATTTTCGATTTTTTTTTGACATGTGATGTCATGTATTTGTGATGTCATGTATTTGTGATGTCATGTATTTGTGATGTCATGTATTTGTGATGTCATGTTGATTCGAATATTTAAATCAATTCGAATTAAATGGAGTTGATTTAAATATTTTCAAGACATATTTTGTTGTAAAGGATATAATATTTGCGATCTCATGTCATGTTATATGATGTGATGTCGGGTTAATGTGTCCTGATGAGATGTTGTCATGTTATATAACATCACATCATGTGATGTACATTCCCGACATATCTTTTTGTACCTGATATAATGTCTGTGATATCATGCCATGTTAAATAATGTGATGTTGTGTGATTTCAAAATCACATGAATCACATGATGATGTTATGTCGTCTTATAATAACAAATCGTATAATGTGGTGTAAAGCCTTCTCGTTTCATTTGGAATTTTTTCATATGATGTGATGTAATTTTTGGAATAAATATTTGATGTAAGTAGAAATCTTTTATTGATTAAGATATTGTCAATTATATAATATCATGAATTTTGACGCCATATGATGATGTGATGTCATATGATGAATGTTTAAATTTGATGCGAATATAATTACTTTATTTATTTAAATATTCACGAATATACTTATATTTCAATATATTGCAGTAGTAAACATAATTCTAAAACTTTTCATTAGATGTCATGTCATATTATGTAATGTCCTTTCATGGTATGTTAAGTCATGAAATTTAATGTCTTATTATTCAAAGTGACTTCACATGAGGTGACTTTTATGTGATGTGATGAGATATTTGCGGCTCTTCTTGTGATACTGAATGCAATGTGAAGTGATTTGATGTCATGTCATGAAATTTCATGAGATCTTTTATCATTTCGGTGCATGTGATGTCATGTCATGTTCAAAGATTCAATGTAGTATGATTTTTATTTGATTTATTATCACTTGTACTGGAGATATTTCTTCATTTCGATGCATGTGATGTCATATGATGTTAAAATATGTGATGTAGTATGATTTTTTCATAATGTGATGTCATATTATATCCAATTACGTTATGAAGAAAATATGCGATGACTTGTTGTCACTGGTACTGAATATATTTTTTAATTTCAATGCATGTGATGTCATGTCAGGTTAGAAGATGTGACGTAGTAGATTTTATCATATCATATCAAATCATGTCATAAGTGTAAATTCATGTCATTTCATGAGATGTTTTTTCATTAGACGCGATGATGTGATGATTTATTATTACTTGCACTGAAGATATTTCTTAATTTCGATGCACGTGACGTCATGTCGTGTTAAAAGAGTGATGCAGTATGATTTTTTCATAATGTTATATCAAATCATGTCATGAAGTATTAAGTCATGCGTTTTATGTGATTTTTTGTTATGCAAGGCGATAATATGTAATGATTCATTATCACTTCTACTGCAGATATTTGTTCATTTCAATGCATGTGATGTTATATCATGTTAAAATATATGATGTAGTATAATTTTTTCATAATGTGATGTCATGTCATATCAAATAATGTCATTAAATGTAAAATTATGTCGTTTCATGTGATGTTTTTACATTAGACGCGATAATATGTGACGATTTATTATCACTAGTACTGGAGAAAGTTTTCATTTCGATGCATGTGATATTATGTCATGTTAAAAGATGTAATGTGCTAGGATATTTTCATAATGTGATGTTATGTCAAATCAAATCATATCATATTATGAAAATAGTATGTGATGATTTATTACCACTTGTACTGAAGATATTTCTTCATTTCGATTCATATGATATCATGTCATGTTGAAAGATGTGATGTAGTATGTTTTTTCATAATTCAATGACATATCATATGAAATCATGTCATAAGTGTAAATACATGTCGTTTCACGTGATGTTTTTCATTAGACGAGATAATATGTGATGATTTATTATCACTAGTACTGCAGATATTTATTTCATTTCGATGCACGTGAGGTCATGTAGTGTTAAAAGAGTGATGTAGTATGATGAGTTCATAATGTGATGTCATGTCATATGAAATCAGGACATGAAGTGTAAATTCATGTCATTTCAAGTGATGTTTCTCTTGTGACGCGATAATATCTGATGACTTATTGTCCACTGTACTGATGATATTTTTTCATTTCGGTGCATGTGATGTCATTTCATGTTAAATGATGTGATGTAGTATAATTTTTTTATAATATGATGTCATGTGATATCAAATTATGTCATGAAGTGTAAAGTCATGTCGTGTCATGCGTGTTTTATCATGTGACGCGTAATATGTGATGATTTTTGATCACTAGTACTCGATAGAAGAGAGCTTCTTGAGTGTTTGATTTAAAAAATTATTTGATTTTTCATGTGGTTTTTAACTTGTGTCTTTTTTCTTTTGCCTTAAACTCATTAAACGTTATAGATAACAATACCAAAAAAAAATATGGCAACTAGAATCGTTTATTGCGCATCAGATAATGTAATTGACTCAATTTCGACATAAGTCGACTTATGTTGTTTTTCCTTGTTGCCACAGAAATTTTCTTTGAACGCATTTTTCTAACTTTTATAATCTTTACTGCTGTTCTACATCATAAACTGCTCTAACCTGTTGTTAGTTGACATCCTACACATCTGTGCTTAGCCATATAACTGCCATTTAAATCACATAAAGCTTGTGATATGAATCGAACAACTTTTGCTGATATGCAGAAGTAGTTAAATTTAAGTATATCGTTAAAAAAAAACAGCTCATATTTGCCACATATTTGATTGCAGCTAATAAATTTTTATTTCCACTAAACTATATGAATGCAAATTGATAGGTTTATCTGTGTGAATGCGTGATTTTGTGTGTGTGTGTGTGTGTGTGTGTGTGTGTATGTTTTAGCACTGCCAGCAGCTAACTTTAAAATGCATGCAATTTTAAATGAAATATTTTGCAATGTGTGAAAAATCATAAATATTCGGCCCAACACTTAATTAATTTTGTGGCTGCAGCAGCCAACAAACCGGTGACACACACACACAAAAAGTCATAAACACCGAAATGAATGCGACCAAAAGCATGCAGCAACAAATGAAGCAATTTAAAATTTTAAATAATAACCTACAGTGCACTCAATGATAAATTAAAAATTAAAGTCAAAAAAAATGGTCAACTACTAACACACTGACGCACTGACACACTGCCTTCATGCACGTGTTGTGTGTGGCCTACAAACACTAACGCAGGCATCATTTATTGTTTATATGTACACCACGACATGCATGCAAGCAATAAAATGTAACGAATTAATTTGAATTTTCAGCAGCATTGTTATTGTGGACATGATCACAAAAACACATTTAGTGGGAATTATGCGCTTGTGTTTGAAAAACAAACACACAGATACATGCACATTGTTGGAATTATGGTATGTTATTTAAAGCCTCTGCTTGTGCAGTCAACAAATAGTTACGCGTATAGCACATTTTAAGCAAATTATATGCATAGCTAAAATAAAATACAATGCAATACAGAGTGATGCATAGACATACACACACACACACACACACACACACACACACATTCACGCATAGAAAAACACAATTAATTGTGCGCACAGTGCTTACAGCTAGCATCGATTTTAAATTGAAAACTGCTGATAAACAATGATAACAACTAAAATGATGATAATGATGATGATGGCGATGATGATTTTGTGTTGTAATGTTGTCGCTGTTGCTGATGCATGTTGATGAAGTTGTTCGTTCGGTTCATAAAGCTGTTGTTGCTGTTACTAATGCTTATATTGAGCACGATGCAGCAAAGTATGCAATTTATTAACTGCATGAACACTCTGCTGCTCTGGCTTTCTTTGTGTGTATATGTGTGTATCTGTTATTACTTTTTATGCTGGCGTGTCCTTTCTTAGTGCTGCGAAAGTAAAAAATTACGAGCTAGTGGTCGTTGACTGCGCACTGATAGGATTACATGAAGGGTCATTGTTTTTCCCATTTAATCAGCGTTTTAACGAAGTGAGTTGAAAAAATGATGATGCGCAGAAGTGAGTAAAAATTAATGAAGTTTCTGAAATTTTATACTCTATATAAGCAGATAACGATCGAAAAAATACTTATATACTTTCTTATGAAGGACTGACTAGAGTAAATTTAAAGCTTTTATTGTACACATGTTAAGCTTATAATATTTTTGTTTGTGTTGCTAACTTATCAATTTTTCTTTGAATAGCACAAAAGTTCGTTTTACGATTTTTTATTTTTTTTTTTTAAATTTAAAAAAAAAATTTGTCTTGATTTATTATAAATTCTTCTTAAGCTTATATATTAGAATGTGCTCCGATGGCTTAGAACTATTTGGAGTAAAAAATACGATAAAAAAATTATTCGATTAGTACATATCACTTTTTCTGTCACATAAATTTTCAGTGCAAATTTTCAGACTGACTTGTTTTTTTGGATATTATGAGTTTAACAGTATAAAAAGCACTGCAATAGAAATAAATATAATTACAGTTTGAGCGATATTAGATGCAGAGCATGACGCCTGCCTTTTAAGTTAAAAAAAAATTAAAATCTAAAATAAATTATTATCAATTTATTAATTTAAACATATCTTTGAACCGTTTTTATATAACAATATAATTTATTTTACCACGCAGAGAAATAAATATTCAATACCCTGACGAAGTATCACTTATACACACACACAGAGTGCTACGTACACTACCGCCAAGAGCACTCAATGTCATATTAAATTTAACAAGCCATCGAAAACATTTTTCGTTTCCCCCATTCACTCACTTCAGGCACACACACACTTCACACACAAACACAACGTAACGTTATTTTAAGCATATCGTAAGCCACTCATAAAAACCTATCACAACGTAGCGATCAAGTGATTTTGTGTCACGTTGACTGTCACAACAAAATGCATTGGAGTGCAACACAAAGTATTGTTGCTGCTCACGATGCGGCATTCACACACACATACACATAATTTGCAGCACACTGTAAATGCGCTGCAGAAAAAATGTAACATAAAAAAGTATGTTTTTTTTTATTAAATAAAATGTAATCGATACAGGACAATAACAGGCATTAAAGTAAAACAAAGCACTACAGGCAGCAATCAAATGTTTATTGTTGATACAAAGTTTAGGCAAGCTGCTGGTTGGCTATAATGTCAACAACATGTAGCTGATGACAATGTTGTAATCAGTGATTTTTTTTTTTTTTTTTTTTAACTGTGATCATCATTGTCAACAATGTTGTGATTATAAGTATTTCTTCTGTATATTTTAAGCCTAACATACAGCATAACAAAACTACAACTCATATTTAGACATGCAACGTAGGAAATTATGTCACATCATTTCACTTGATGTGACATCACATCCACATATGACTTCAAATGACTTCACATCATCATGTGACATCACATCACCTCATCATGTGACATCACATCACATCATCATATGACATCACATCATCATATAACATTAAATCACATCAGCATATGACATTATATCACATCGAACAACATATGACATCACATTATCATGTCATGATATCAATTGACATGAAATGATATGATATTATATAAAATAACATGATATAACCTGACATGTCACGATATTCTATGAACTGATATGAGATGGCATACCATTATATGAAATGACATGAATTAATATCTCATGAAATGTTAAGACATGACATGTTTCATTATATGATATGATTTCGCATCACACCATTAAAACTACAACAAAAGTGTCGAAAATATCAAAATAAATAAAACATTTTACCATTCATGACCTGTAACGAAATTTTCATCACATGACATGACATCATACACATCGCATCATGTCACAGTACAACAACAATTGTAGGAAATATAAGCATTAATTAAAGATACATGCGTGTATCAAAAATTATTAATAAAATCTCATCACATTATATAAAATCGCATCAAAACACATCACATGCGTTAACATCATCTGATTTAACATGACCTAAAATAACATTATTTGACATTATATGATAAATCATCTTATGCAAAGTGATAAAATAACAAAACATATAATGAACTGTTAAGACTTGACAGGCATTTTAAGAAATATTATCACGTATCCGACATCACATCATATCAAATAATATGAGAATATCAAAAAAAAATCGTAAAAATCAAAGTAAATAAAATATTTGCATAAGAATCAAATATGTATTCAACCAAATCGTATGGCATTTCCAGGTAGAACATCACATCGCATAAAATCGCATCAAATCACTACACATAAGATGATAATCCGACAGCATATCAGATCGTGTGAAGTCACATTGCATTAAATGACAATAGATTACTTTATCTGACAGAATATCCATCATATGATATGAAACTACATCATATTACATTATATGACATAATCTGACAGCATATCACATCATATGAAGTCACATTACATTAAATAATAATAGATCGCTTGACCTGACAGAATATCCATCATATGACATGAAACTTCATCATATTACATTATATGACATAATCTGACAGCATATCACATCATATGAAGTCACATTGCATTAAATGATAATATTTCGCTTGACCTAACAGAAAATAACATCACGAAATACATAGTACTGCAAGAATATTCATGAATATCCAAATGAATAAAGAATTTATATTCGCAGCAAATATTTATTAATCTAAATCACAAGACATTTCAAAATAAAATATCACATGATATTTCAAACAATAAAATAATAACATAAATATATATGACATATTATAGCATGTTATGACATCAAATAAAATCATCACAAAATCATCATGACAAATAAAATATTTCTACTCGCATCATAGATTCATTAAGTCATCACATTACAATAAACAAAATGACATTGCATCACGGGATATAATTTTATATCACATGACATAACATCACATCATGACAAAATCATACGACATCACATCATCAAACATGACATGATATCACATGTATTGAAATGTGACGTGAAAAGACAAGAAATATTGGAAATATCTTAATCTATTAAGCTTTGATTCGATATCACATGACATGACATCTCATTATGAAAAAAACCAACATGACATGACATCATCACAAAATCATGACATAAGATCACGTGACACGACAACATAACTAATGAAAATTCTAAGCTTAAAATGATAACTATCGAAATTTTACAAAATTCGAAATTTTTACATGCATCCCAAGAACTTTTATGATGTGACAGACATCATATCACATTATGTCTAAACATACACTAGAAATATTACTACAAGAACAATAGTGGATTAGGTGTATCAGAAGATGTATACTTACCCAAATAACATGACATATTGTGTTCATATCACATGTCTTAATATCACAACATCACATGTCATAACATGATATACTAAGATATCACATAAAAATAAATATAATAACATAATAACATAATAAAAAATAAATAAAATATTTCTGCTCGCATCAAAAATATTCTTAAAATCATCACATCACTTGGAACGACAAGGCTTTCCATTTCAGGATATAATTTTTTAATACATAATATGACATCACATTATGAAAAAGCTAAGCGTTATAACATTTTCTAACATGACATGACATTTTGTGTATCGGAATGACAAAATATCTCATAAAATGTCATCACATGACATTAAATCACTTAACATAATTTTAGGTATGACAGGAATAGTTGAGAATATCATATCACATGCCATGACATGACATATTATGACACATTGCCTTAAATGACAATAGATCGCTTCACCTGACAGAATATTTATCATATGACATGAAACTTCATCATATTACATTATATGACATAATCTGACAGCATATCACATCATATGAAGTCACATTGCATTAAATGATAATATTTCGCTTGACCTAACAGAAAATAACATCACGAAATACATAGTACTGCAAGAATATTCATGAACATCCAAATGAATAAAGAATTTATATTCGCAGCAAATATTTATTAATCTAAATCACAAGACATTTCAAAATAAAATATCACATGATATTTCAAACAATAAAATAATAACATAAATATATATGACATATTATAGCATGTTATGACATCAAATAAAATCATCACAAAATCATCATGACAAATAAAATATTTCTACTCGCATCATAGATTCATTAAGTCATCACATTACAATAAACAAAATGACATTGCATCACGGGATATAATTTTATATCACATGACATAACATCACATCATGACAAAATCATACGACATCACATCATCAAACATGACATGATATCACATGTATTGAAATGTGACGTGAAAAGACAAGAAATATTGGAAATATCTTAATCTATTAAGCTTTGATTCGATATCACATGACATGACATCTCATTATGAAAAAAACCAACATGACATGACATCATCACAAAATCATGACATAAGATCACGTGACACGACAACATAACTAATGAAAATTCTAAGCTTAAAATGATAACTATCGAAATTTTACAAAATTCGAAATTTTTACATGCATCCCAAGAACTTTTATGATGTGACAGACATCATATCACATTATGTCTAAACATACACTAGAAATATTACTACAAGAACAATAGTGGATTAGGTGTATCAGAAGATGTATACTTACCCAAATAACATGACATATTGTGTTCATATCACATGTCTTAATATCACAACATCACATGTCATAACATGATATACTAAGATATCACATAAAAATAAATATAATAACATAATAACATAATAAAAAATAAATAAAATATTTCTGCTCGCATCAAAAATATTCTTAAAATCATCACATCACTTGGAACGACAAGGCTTTCCATTTCAGGATATAATTTTTTAATACATAATATGACATCACATTATGAAAAAGCTAAGCGTTATAACATTTTCTAACATGACATGACATTTTGTGTATCGGAATGACAAAATATCTCATAAAATGTCATCACATGACATTAAATCACTTAACATAATTTTAGGTATGACAGGAATAGTTGAGAATATCATATCACATGCCATGACATGACATATTATGACACATTGCCTTAAATGACAATAGATCGCTTCACCTGACAGAATATTTATCATATGACATGAAACTTCATCATATTACATTATATGACATAATCTGACAGCATATCACATCATATGAAGTCACATTGCATTAAATGATAATATTTCGCTTGACCTAACAGAAAATAACATCACGAAATACATAGTACTGCAAGAATATTCATGAATATCCAAATGAATAAAGAATTTATATTCGCAGCAAATATTTATTAATCTAAATCACAAGACATTTCAAAATAAAATATCACATGATATTTCAAACAATAAAATAATAACATAAATATATATGACATATTATAGCATGTTATGACATCAAATAAAATCATCACAAAATCATCATGACAAATAAAATATTTCTACTCGCATCATAGATTCATTAAGTCATCACATTACAATAAACAAAATGACATTGCATCACGGGATATAATTTTATATCACATGACATAACATCACATCATGACAAAATCATACGACATCACATCATCAAACATGACATGATATCACATGTATTGAAATGTGACGTGAAAAGACAAGAAATATTGGAAATATCTTAATCTATTAAGCTTTGATTCGATATCACATGACATGACATCTCATTATGAAAAAAACCAACATGACATGACATCATCACAAAATCATGACATAAGATCACGTGACACGACAACATAACTAATGAAAATTCTAAGCTTAAAATGATAACTATCGAAATTTTACAAAATTCGAAATTTTTACATGCATCCCAAGAACTTTTATGATGTGACAGACATCATATCACATTATGTCTAAACATACACTAGAAATATTACTACAAGAACAATAGTGGATTAGGTGTATCAGAAGATGTATACTTACCCAAATAACATGACATATTGTGTTCATATCACATGTCTTAATATCACAACATCACATGTCATAACATGATATACTAAGATATCACATAAAAATAAATATAATAACATAATAACATAATAAAAAATAAATAAAATATTTCTGCTCGCATCAAAAATATTCTTAAAATCATCACATCACTTGGAACGACAAGGCTTTCCATTTCAGGATATAATTTTTTAATACATAATATGACATCACATTATGAAAAAGCTAAGCGTTATAACATTTTCTAACATGACATGACATTTTGTGTATCGGAATGACAAAATATCTCATAAAATGTCATCACATGACATTAAATCACTTAACATAATTTTAGGTATGACAGGAATAGTTGAGAATATCATATCACATGCCATGACATGACATATTATGACATCACATGAAATGAAGAAACATCATATAAAACCATATGATATCACATCATCGTGGCATCAACTGACATGATATGACATCTCATTAAATTTTATGGCAACATTTAAACTGATGAAAACTTAAAACTTGACATGACATGTCATCATGACAAACTCATGTCATCACATGTATTGAAATGTGATAAGAAAAATTTTTATGATAGTTCATGACATGACACCAAATCACATTACACTACATCCAGTATCACAAGAGTAGTCGAAAATATCACATCAAACCATATGACATAAGATCACATGAAAAGATAATAAATATTGGAAATATCTTAATCTAAAATATCATCTGACAAAACATCACATCAAACGAAATGATTTTACATTACATGCTTTGATTCGATATTACATGACCTGACATCGCATTATGAAAAAACCAACATGACATGACATCATCACATAATCATGACATGTATCAAAATGCCAAAAGATCTTCACATTATATCCGGTATCAAAGGAAAGCCGAAAATAACATCATGTCAAGCACATTGAATTACATCACATAACGGGTCATACCATGAAATAACATGTTATGACATCACATCTTATGAAATATCTTCGAATTATGTTTGTTACTGCAAGAATATTTGTGAATATTTTAATAAATAAAATAATTCTATTCTATAAATTATAACTGCATCATGACTTGACATCATTATATGGCATCATATGACATGATATAACATAGTTAACAATATCTCCACAAATAAAAGATTTCTATTTACATCAACTATATATTCAAATAATCACATCACATCACCTGAAAAATCTGGAAATGAAGCGACAGGTTTAAACATGACAATATATAATTTTATATTAAATGACGACATACCATGATATCATGACATGACGTCACACACATTATGTCAAGTAGAACAAGAAATATCGGATATATATTATCAATAAAAAGTTTCTACTCACATTAACTGTATATTGAAAACACCACATCATATCACATGACAAAATTTAACATGAAATGTTATGGCATTACATAACGACATCTTATCATGACAAATGTGACATCACGTCAATATCATGAAATGATATCAAATGTAACGAAATGACAAGTTCTCATAACAAGGCACTAAATCCCATCACATTTTATACAGAATCATACGAATAGTTGAAAATATTTAAAGAAGTCACTTGAAAATTTCTCATTATAATATGACATTACATCGCATGGCATGACATCACATTGAATTGTTATGTTAATATATGATAACACATAATATCTTATACCGTTTCGTAAAAAAAGTCGCGAATTTATGAAAATTCTTCACATCACATCACATCACATCACATCACATCACATCACATCACATCACATCACATCACATCACATCACATCACATCACATCATATGACATCACATCACATCACATCACATCACATCACATCACATCACATCACATCACATCACATCACATCACATCACATCACATCACATCACATCACATCACATCACATCACATCACATCACATCACATCACATCACATCACATCACATCACATCACATCACATCACATCACATCACATCACATCACATCACATTTCACATGAAATATACTTGAAAAGCTCTTAAAATGAGTATTTTTCCAAAAATTGCGTTTCTTTTTAATTTGACAAAAAAAAATTTTTATTTTTTATTTTATTATTTTTTTTTATTTTTTAAGTATTTCCCATTATTTTGGTCATTAAAGTACCTCAGTTTAAAATAAAACCAAATTTAATAAAAAAATTTAAAAATCGTATTACATAAATTTTAATGTAATGCTTAAGGATTTGTAACACATAAAATTACTCTAGTATAATAACAAGCAATAGCCATGAAATTTAATGCATGGCATCATCATGCGGCTGATTGTGCTGTATAAATATCCTGCGTAAGGATAATGTTATTGAATTTCATTAGAGCAGAAAATTTTGCATTTTAACTGCATGCGTGTCACTGAGATGTAGTTGCGTTAAGTGTGTGTATGTGTTTAAAAAAAAAAGTTTGGTGCGTGCTTGTGTGTGTGAGCTTGTAAGCGCATTGCGTTTCAAATTTTATTTAACGCACGTGACCTGACGTGACTTGACGTGACATGATGTGACACAGCAATTTCGCTGACGCCACTTAGACTGCTGTTCAGGATATGTGGCTGCCTTTGATTCCGATGTGATGTCGTTGCTGCCGCTTGCATTGATGTGTTTATAGCATTTTATTTGCCAAGCGAGCAAAATTGCACAATTCTTCATCATTTCCAGCAAATTGAGGTTTAAACACGTTGACGAAGGAACACCAACGACAACAACGCCAACAGCGCTTAATGTTGGTGATCAACGTATTCGTGACACTTCCGCTGATGTGCTTGCGTTGCGATATGCTCACGAATTTTTATTTGTTTGTTAGTATGTTTGCTTTCATTTTATATTTTTTTATTTTTTTATTTTTTTTCATATGTGGCTTGCCAAAAAATACCCAAAAACAAAAATCTAACACATAAAATTTGCATAATATTTTTACAGAACTCAATTTTTGGGACACTTCAATTGTTCGTTCAAACCTTGTTCAATTGGTTTTCTTTTAATGTTGATCCTTTAAGTGTGGCAGATTTTTATTTACATTTTTCTTTTACGTTTCTAGTAACGACCTGACATAAGACCAAATTGACAGCGCTAAACTGTAATTTCAATAAGGTAAGTGGTGCTCAGGCCTTTTTATTGACATTTTCGCGTTTATTTTTGATATAAACTTGTACATATTAGATACAATAAAAAATAACGAGCTTACATTGAATGACACCTATCAAAGGCAGTCAAATACTTGGACATTTGTTTTTTATTTAAATCAAAAATTTATGATTGCAAAATTAAATTTGAAATAATATTGCTAACGAGCATTAGAAAAAAAAATGTAAAAACAAAACTACTAAATTAAGATAGAAAACATTAAAGCAGACAAGATGGTGCCAAAAAATTGTACATTATGTGAAGGGCGGTCTCGGTAATCGTTAGGCACACGTGCAAGGCTGCCAAACCAGAGTCTCGGCTTTGAATCCCATCATCAGTCATAGTCTTGCGCTTTAACGTTTCCCTGTTTCGTTGCTTATTTCTACTCAAATTTGATCATCAGCTGAATTGCACAATAACTGAAAATACTTGAAATCCTACAAAACCACTTAATTTATAATAAATCGTCAAAAATTCAAAACATCGATTCGATGCAAGCGAAAATAGTTCAAGCTCTAAGCCAAAAGACAAGGTCAAAACCAAATCCAAGCCCAAGTCCAAGCCCAAGCCCAAGCCCAAGCCCAAGCCCAAGCCCAAGCCCAAGCCCAAGCACAAGCCCAAGCCCAAGCCCAAGCCCAAGCCCAAGCCCAAGCCCAAGCCCAAGCCCAAGCACAAGCCCAAGCCCAAGCCCAAGCCCAAGCCCAAGCCCAAGCCCAAGCCCAAGCCCAAGCCCAAGCCCAAGCCCAAGCCCAAGCCCAAGCCCAAGCCCAAGCCCAAGCCCAAGCCCAAGCCCAAGCCCAAGCCCAAGCCCAAGCCCAAGCCCAAGCCCAAGCCCAAGCCCAAGCCCAAGCCCAAGCCCAAGCCCAAGCCCAAGCCCAAGCCCAAGCCCAAGCCCAAGCCCAAGCCCAAGCCCAAGCCCAAGCCCAAGCCCAAGCCCAAGCCCAAGCCCAAGCCCAAGCCCAAGCCCAAGCCCAAGCCCAAGCCCAAGCCCAAGCCCAAGCCCAAGCCCAAGCCCAAGCCCAAGCCCAAGCCCAAGCCCAAGCCCAAGCCCAAGCCCAAGCCCAAGCCCAAGCCCAAGCCCAAGCCCAAGCCCAAGCCCAAGCCCAAGCCCAAGCCCAAGCCCAAGACCAAGCCCAAGCCCAAGCCCAAGCCCAAGCCCAAGCCCAAGCCCAAGCCCAAGCCCAAGCCCAAGCCCAAGCCCAAGCCCAAGCCCAAGCCCAAGCCCAAGCCCAAGCCCAAGCCCAAGCCCAAGCCCAAGCCCAAGCCCAAGCCCAAGCCCAAGCCCAAGCCCAAGCCCAAGCCCAAGCCCAAGCCCAAGCCCAAGCCCAAGCCCAAGCCCAAGCCCAAGCCCAAGCCCAAGCCCAAGCCCAAGCCCAAGCCCAAGCCCAAGCCCAAGCCCAAGCCCAAGCCCAAGCCCAAGCCCAAGCCCAAGCCCAAGCCCAAGCCCAAGCCCAAGCCCAAGCCCAAGCCCAAGCCCAAGCCCAAGCCCAAGCCCAAGCCCAAGCCCAAGCCCAAGCCCAAGCCCAAGCCCAAGCCCAAGCCCAAGCCCAAGCCCAAGCCCAAGCCCAAGCCCAAGCCCAAGCCCAAGCCCAAGCCCAAGCCCAAGCCCAAGCCCAAGCCCAAGCCCAAGCCCTGAGCCTCAGCCTGAGCCTGAGCCTGAGTCTGAGCCTGAGCCTGAGCCTGAGCCTGAGCCTGAGCCTGAGCCTGAGCCTGAGCCTGAGCCTGAGCCTGAGCCTGAGCCTGAGCCTGAGCCTGAGCCTGAGCCTGAGCCTGAGCCTGAGCCTGAGCCTGAGCCTGACTCTGATTGTAAGCATGAGCCTGAGCCTTTACACATGCCTGGGTATGATGCATGAGCCCAAAGCGAAGCCCAAGCCAAAACTCAGGTTCAAGCCCAGACTCAGGCTCACTCCGAGACCCAAACCCAAGCCCAAGCACAAGCCCAAACCCCAGTCAAAATATAGCTACATTATGCTTATTCCAATAGATCTGCTTCCAAAAGAAAATTGAGGAAGAAGATTTTATCTCTGTAACAAGCTTAAACTGTTTAACCAGAACAAATCCAGTATTCCGTAGATAGTTTATACCGAAACCGGTCAACAATTTAGCTAATACACAACTCTTATTTAATCTCACAACAAATTTCATATTAATCAAAAAGTGAGTTTTTATATAAAAATTTGGTTAGAACTTAACAGTGATTTTTATTTCATTTAACAGAAAATTTAGCAAACTTTTAGAAATAAGAAGAAAAATTGGAAAACCGTTACAATGTGATCAAGACATTAACATAGAAAGTTGCATTTTCAAATTCAAAACACTTTTTTTACAAATTTTACAACTGATGAGTGCATAAAACTACATTTTTTTTTTTGAGAAAATTTTTACTTTTGAAAAAACTCAAAAGCTCTCTCAATAACTGATATTGATCAATGAGTGGATTTTTATACAAAAATTATATTTCTGACTTAGACGGTTGGGAAGCCTTTTCATCAGATATATTGTTTATATATATTCTGCACGATATATCTGTGCAACATTATCTTTGAACTGATTTCATTCGTCTTGAGTTCTAATACCAAAAAAACCTACTTCATGTTTTGTCTGACAAAACCCAACTGACATGTGCTTTGTCAGTCGGGATTTGAACCTGGAATCTACCAGTTGACATTGACTAGTTAAGTTAATTTATTGAACCACTGCCGGTATAACTCTAACAAGTTTTGCAGCTTTTTGATTAATAATTTTCGGTTATTTATTTTATACAGATGGCCATACTATACGCTCTCATGAGCATAAGTGGGCGTGTCTTTTTCATTATATACATTTTTTATATGAATTCAAAGCTTTGCTAAAAGTTTTTCAATTAAATTTATTCGTTTTGTTTTCGTGTTGCTTTGATTTGGCTTCTTCGAAAAAAGGCTTCTTCGTTTTCTGCATGCTGCCAAAGTTTACTTTTAGGCTTCTCAGAAATATTTTGCATGCGAAAACACTAAAATTCATTCTATTAAATATGCAAAACAAAATAAAACAAAAAAAATAAATACAAAAAAAAAAAACATTAAAAGGAAACAAGTTGCGTTACATTGCAACCGCCGGATATGTTAAGCATGCAATTTAAATGCATTGCATATGGAAATTAATTTTTAACAGCATACTTTTTGGCGTTGAGTGATATTCTGCAAATCGTCGCATAAAATCAAATATTTCATGCAATTTCCGTTTTTGTTGTGGATGTATGTATAGTTTTGTTGTTGTTGTTGTTGTTTTTGTTGTTGTTGTTGCTGCTGTGCCAGTTGTTTTTGCTGCCTTTAATATGAGCGGAAGCAGCGCTTTAATACGCAGGAAAAAACAATTGCATTACATGATTGTGCGCCGGAATATGTGAGGGCGGATGTCAGTGACTAAAAGTGTGGGTGTATGTGTGTGTTTGTGCGTTTTTGTTTCTATATGCTTGTAAGCCTTGAAACATAGTTTTAAGCTTTATTTTTGTGCTCATTGTGCAAAAACAATGAGCTACACACAAGTATGAACACACACACATACGCACACATATATAAGCATTAAAATTTTTGCGTGTTGTTTTTTGCTGATATTAAACATTTCGAAGAAATCTTTGGACACGTGAGTCAACAGCTACACACATACACAGCAAGCGAAAAAAGCACAACTATAGCAAAGCTTAAAGTAAAAATAATAAAAATAAAAAAAAAAAAAAAAACATCCCAATAAACATTTTAGCGAGGGGTGAATCGTTGTCGAATCGCTTGTAAATAGTTTTTTCGTATTATTTTCGAATAGTTTGGTTTTGTCTGTATCACAGGTTGGCTGGATGCTTAAAGAAAGCACCGTTTAAAATTGCTTTGTTAAATAGCAGAAATACTTTGTTTAAAAATTTAAACTGAGATTAAAAGCGACTTATTTCAAGGACACTTTAGTAAAATTTCTAAAACTTTGAAATATCAAAAACATTTCAAAAAATTTATTTTTGTTTTGTTTCAAAAAACATCAAAACATTTCAAAAAATTTCAATAAAATTATGCTGAATGTCGGTTTTAACATTAAATTGTGTTTAAAATCGAGATAAGTTGACGTTTGATAAGTTGAGAAGAGTTGACGGGCAAATATATATAAAACTTCCAGATTTTTGAGTTGTTTTTTTTTTTTGCTTTTTGAACTTTGGTGATTCGTTTAAGAATTGCTTCTATTAAATTGAAAAATTTGTTAACGAATTGCTTATTTGAAATAGGAACATTCGTTAATGAATTCATTTTCTAAGATTTGGCGACTCGTTCACGAATTGCTTTTGTAGGTTTGAACGATTCGTTAACGAAGGAGGAATTTCTCCCGTTCACGATATTATAAATGAATTGTATATGATAATTGCTATTGAATGAAATGAACGAGAAAGCAATTCATAAACGATATCATAAGTGAATCATTTTGTTTGTTGGGATGCAAAACAAATGTTTCAAAAAATGTTGGCAGAGCAAGCTTCATAAAATAAATCCTATATGATATTGTGCTATATAAGTATGCGTGCGTTTGAGAAGTAGCTGGCATGTATGAGCATCTACATGTGTGTGTGTTTTTGTGTATTTTTAAATAAATATTTAATTTTGTGCTTGCTTACAACATCCTGTTGCGCATTTTTTTATTTTTTTTTTTATAATTTTTTTTTTTTTTTGTGAATACATTAACATACGTTGTCAAAGATTTTTCGGTTTGGCAAGTAGTCTTTAAAGCTGCCTTATATAATTGGATTTGCTTAAAGAGATGATGATGATGATGTTTTCAAGTTTTTGTTACTCACAATAAAAGGCTTTCTAAAGCTTTAAGGCACCTTAGGCAGAGCTATTTATATAATATTAAAAACTAAAGCATACTTTTGAATGAAAATACTTTTTAAAAGTTGTTTGGTGGAATTTTCACTATATAACTAAGCAAATATATTGCAAATTTGAAGCTTTTTAAAAGTTTTGAACAAAAACTTGCAATAATTATCCCTAAATGGCCGATATGGACGCAATTAAAGGCTTACTGCCGCAACCAGTATGAAAAACATGGGTTCGAGATAAACACGTTCAAAGTTTGTGAACAAAGAAAAATGCAAGAAAAAATGAAAATGCGCCCTCACTAATCCGGCTGTAACTTTTGAACCCGTACGAATTTTTCCATGATATTTTTTTCTTAGAATTTTATAGACTAAAATACAAAATTATAAAATTTTGGCCGATTTAAGAAACGGCCAATATCATTTCCCACGTTAAGACAACTTAGGCTAAGCTACTCATATAATATCAATAACTATGGCATGCTTTTAGGCTAAAATTTAAATGAATTTATTTTCAAAAGTTATTAAGCGGCATTTACGTTTTATTTTTAAGCAAATTTTATGGAAATTATTAGCTTTTTGTAAGCTTTGTGCAAATAATTTACATATTTCTGCACGAATGTGCCGAATTTGCAATTATTTAGAATTTTATGCAACAAAAGAATGCACAGTAATAACGTTAATAGACAGCAACAACAACAACAACAAGAACAACAACAACAATAACAACAACAACAATCACAACAACGATAACAACAACAACTACCAGAACAACAACAACAATAAATACAATAGCAACAATCACCACAACCGCAACACAAAAAGATTGTGCAAAAAGTGCAAAATTGCCACATTCAAGCATTCAAGCCGCGCACTGATTGCGTTTCAATTAAAATGTTCTGGCAAATTATATCACATGCATTTATAATAAATTTATCAAATAATGTTAGACCAAGCATGTTGTGCCCGCATAACGTGAGCTGTACATGTTTGTCGCTATATAGCTTACCGCTACTGCCACCGCATATCATGTGACCGCCATCAATTTTCTAATTCATTTTCTATAGTTTTTAGTTGTCTGTCAAACGAGCAGCAGCAGCAGCAGCACAGCGGCAGCAAGTTAGTCGAGCATTCGACCACGAACATGACCAACCAACAATGGCAACCGGATAGACACGCAAACACATACCCAGGCATATGAACCCTTCGTACACACCCCACCACACCCCCTCTGCCAAACCACAAAAACCGTTAGCATTGCCGCAGCTACGATAAATTGTCATTTTTCAGCTGGCTGTGCGCGTTCAACCGCAAAAGTGTGGTTAGCAGGCAAAATAGAGCACACTTGGGCCGGGCGGCGTTTTTTGATGCTATAAAATTTGTAGGCAATATAGAAACACAGTTAGTTATAAAATTAGTTATTCATGCTTATATGCATATGTGTACTCATATACACACACACACACACACACATATATACAGGCACGCATGCCAACGTTTGCTATTTTATTTTGCAAGCACAGCACGACTGGTTTTATTTCCGGTTGACCGACTTCAATCAATCACTTGAAATAGTTAGCATATTAATAAAAAAAAAAATTAGTCGCTATTTTCGAAAACTATGCAACAAACTGAAATTAACATTTTTAAGTTGAATTTTATAAATGTTTATTAGAAGTGGCCTCAGTTTTACATTTAAATATTTTAGCCAATGCGACGTTATGACGTCAAAATATACTCAGAAAATAAAAAATAAAAAAATGTGATTTTGTGTGCATTTTTTTTTTCAAATGTAACATTCAATTACTATACTTAAAATGTAATGTATATCATATTTCAGAAAATTTCGCATATAAAGACTGTCCCAGAAATAAATGTCCTTTTGTTTTTAGGTTATTTATAAAAAAGTGTTGCCTCTATAGCAACATATTTGGTACCTAAATAAAGTATAACAAGTAAAGAAAGTCTAAAGTCGGTCTAGGCCGACTATGAAATACCCTAAACCTACATTTCCAAAAAAAACATGAGTTAAAATGGGCGTGTCCGTCGACGGATGAAGCCTATATTTTATATGCATTTAAATGTTGAAGAAAAATTTACACATTCCAAGTTTTATTCCTGTAGCTCACAGTTGATGCCTTTATTATACTTTCACTATGGGAGATGGGCGTGTTCATGGACGGCTTAGTCCCAATTTTTGAACACACCTTAGTTTTGGTATAAAATACATACAACAAAATTTGATCTCTCTATGACAAACATAATCTTATTTATTCAGTTTAAAACTTTTTGGGTTGTGTGGGAGGTAGGCGTTACCGTGGGCAGATGACGTTCATTTTTCAAAACCATTCTTTATTTTGTCATAATAATTATACGTGCAAAATTGTATCTTTGTAGGTAAAACAAAGGCTTATTTATGGCTTCTTCAATTTTTGACACCCATATTTCGAAGACATCTTTAGGTTGTTACAAAACACATACACACCAAATTTTATTGTTATAGATTAATTATGAGCTTATTTATGCAGTTTTCACTTTTTGCGTTGTATGGAAGGTAGGCGTGTCCGTACGCGGACGATGTCCATTTTTCCAAACCGTCTTTGTTTTGTCATAAAAAACAAACGTGCCAAATTTTATTTTTGTAGGTTAAACAGAAGCTTATTTATTCCGTTTTCAATTTTTGGGTTATATGAGAGGTGGGCGTGTCCGTGATCGGATGACACCCATTTTTTCGAAGACATTTTTGTGTTAAAAAAAAAACACATACACACCAAATTTTATTGTTGTAGGTTAGTTGTGAGCTTATTTATGCAGTTTTCATTTTTTGCGTTGTATGGGAGGTAGGCGTGTCTGTGAGCGGATTCCAAAAATATTAAATATTGCAGATCCTTGGGTCCACGTGACTATGTGAACCAAGTTTCACCCAATTATTTGAACTTCTTCTTCTTATTCTGTGTATACGGACAACACACAGACGGACAGACGGACGGACGGACGGACGGACATAGATAGCTCGACTCACGAGGTGACCCTGATTAAGAATATATATACTTTTCTATACCGGATTCGCTTCGTTCTATGCGTTACAAACATGGGCACAAGATAATATACCCTGACCTTTCAGGTTTAGGGTATAAATATTGCAGATTAAAAAAAATACTCATTAGCAAAATAAAAGAGCTAATGAAAAGATGTCGTCTCAACAAGACGATAAGCATAAAGCAATTATTTGTCGAAAGGACAACTGTCGCAAGGACCATAAAACGATACAAACAGCTTACCCCTTTATCAAAAACGCCAGGCTCAGGGAGAAAAACTGGTCCAGCGAACCAAGTGGTGGCCCAGAACGTTAAGCGGCTGTTTACTCAGAAACCAGGAAATTCGGTTCGTGATATGGCAGCAAAAGCGCGAACATCAAAGTCAAGTGTTCAACGGATAAAAAAATTGTACAACCTTAGGAGCTATAAAGTACAAAAAGTACCTGATAGGTCAGAAGAAAAGGACGCCGAAGCCAAGAGAAAGGCTCGAAAACTATATCGCGATTACCTGCCCAAATATGATTACGTGATCATGGACGATAAAACGTACTGCAGAGCAGATTTCAAGCAGTTACCTGGGCACGGATAATATACTGTGGTAAGAAGGGGTGCAGCATCCTCTAAATTTACCACCGAAAAACGTACCAAATTTCCAAACAAATACATGGTGTGGCAGGCCATTTGCAAATGTGGCCTTCGAAGTAAGGAATTTGTAACAGATCGCACAATCAACACCGAAATGTACATTAAAGAGTGCCTGAAGCGGCGTTTGCTGCGATTTTTATACGTCAGCACCAAGGTTCAGTACTATTTTGGCCTGACCAAGCAACATGTCACTACGCCGAGAGAACGAAAAAGTGGTACCAAGAGAAGCCAACCCTCTGAATTGCCCCGAACTTCGTCCAATCAAAAGATATTGGGCTTTAATGAAAAGAAATCTGAAAATCAAAGAAGACCAAACAAACTGCAAAAAACATCGAAATATTTCGACGTAAATGGCGTCGGGCATACACTTAGGTCAACGAAAAGTCGGCAAAAACCTAATGGAGGACCTTAATTAAAAGGTGAAAAATTTTTTTATGTGTATTTTTTTCAGTGTAAATAAAATTTTCATTTTCATTATTTAACTGAAAGATTAAATGGTCTTTTACATTAAAAAAAAAAATAAAACAAAAAGACAGTTATTTCTGGAACAATCTTTATATCTTTTTTATAGAAGAACGGCTTAATAGGGAGATATAGAGAATTTCTTGAGTTTAAAAGAAAATCTCTTTGATAGATTTGCAAGGAAAACTTAAATTAAATTAGCAGCAAATTGAAAAATTTTGCAGAATTGTGATATGCTTGTGGAAAATCTAAGGATCGATTTTTGAGCAACAATTCTGAAAGCCTGAATATTAATATGCAAATTCACTTATGAAGCACATATCTTTGGCATATCAGCCAAAACGGTAATTTACGATCTAGTCTTCCACACAAATTTTTTCTTGTTTTTACCTTAGGAATACAAATAACCAAAACAATAATTTTGTCCAGCTAGCTTGTTATAAACGAAACACTGTGCATTGTCCAAATATTGGACCAATAGAATGGACCATTTAAGAGGAAGTCGTGGGTAACATTTGCAGGAAATAATTTATATATTAAGTTGTACGAACCTAACTATTATTCGAAGTCATGATTTGCATCAATCCACTGATTTGTATGTATGTATTTTATTTAGAAAACAAAGTAAGAAGCTCTTGTGGATTTCTCGATGGTTTTCTCAATGCAAGAAATTACATTTTTATGCACATACTTATCACTTCAAAAACCTCCAACCAGGGTTTAAATTGCTTTCAGCAAAACAGCGAAAGCAACGAAAATTTTACTACGGTAGTGCTACCGACAGTTTTTAAAAACATTGATATGCTAATCATTTTGCTATGCTGTGTGAATCTTGCAAAGCAAAGCAAAAGCAGCAGCATTAAAAATAATTTGTTTAGCTGCGAAGTGTTACAAAAGTAAAATAAATTATTTTATTGCTTTGCTTTTCATTTTACTTTTCTAATTTGTCACAGCACTACGACAGCAGCAGTTATTAAGCGGCTTTGCTTCGTTTTGTTTTGTTTTCGGAACTTGTTTCGTTTTGTTTGGCGTTCGTGATTTATTTTTCGTCTTTTCTATGCTTCGACGCATGTCTATTTGCATGTTTTTTTATAATATGATCACATGTACGTAGTCGCGTATGTATGTTGTTACTTTGAAAAACTTTCGGTAGCATTACAGCAGCAAAATGTTCGTTGCTTTTGCTATTCTGCTGAAAGTAATTTCAACCCTCAGCAAAACGAAGCTAAGCAAACGAATTGCTTCCTTTGTTAGTGCTGCGACAAATAAGAAAAGCAAACTGAAAACCAAAGCAAAAAATAATATCTAATGCTTTCGTAGCACTACGCAGTAAAACAACTTATTTTTAATGCTGCTGCTTTTGCTGTTGCTGTTCGATTTTCAATAAGCACAGCAAAGTAAAAGCAAAAGCAACTGAAGTTTTTTAAGATTTTTAAACGCTGGATTTAACTATCTGTTTGAAAAACTTCAGTACTCTAAATACTTTACTTTTTCTTTTCCTCTATGAATACTTTATGTTAAAGTTAAAATAATTTCTTTTTGCAAAAAAATCACTTAAAAATTTATTTAATATTGTTTTAGACTTTTAAGAGCTAAAATTTTAAATTATAGTTTTCAAGATATTTAAAATTTAAAATTTAAAATTTAAAATTTAAAATTTAAAATTTAAAATTTAAAATTTAAAATTTAAAATTTAAAATTTAAAATTTAAAATTTAAAATTTAAAATTTAAAATTTAAAATTTAAAATTTAAAATTTAAAATTTAAAATTTAAAATTTAAAATTTAAAATTTAAAATTTAAAATTTAAAATTTAAAATTTAAAATTTAAAATTTAAAATTTAAAATTTAAAATTTAAAATTTAAAATTTAAAATTTAAAATTTAAAATTTAAAATTTAAAATTTAAAATTTAATTTAAATTTAATTTAAAATTTAAAATTTAAAATTTAAAATTTAAAATTTAAAATTTAAAATTTAAAATTTAACATTTAAAATTTAAAATTTAAAATTTAAATACTATATAAATTTAAAATTTAAAATTTAAAATTTAAAATTTAAAATTTAAAATTTAAAATTTAAAATTTAAAATTTAAAATTTAAAATTTAAAATTTTAATTAAAATTAAAATTTAAAATTTAAAATTTAAAATTTAAAATTTAAAATTTAAAATTTAAAATTTAAAATTTAAAATTTAAAATTTAAAATTTAAAATTTAAAATTTAAAATTTAAAATTTAAAATTTAAAATTTAAAATTTAAAATTTAAAATTTAAAATTTAAAATTTAAAATTTAAAATTTAAAATTTAAAATTTAAAATTTAAAATTTAAAATTTAAAATTTAAAATTTGAATTTTAAATTTTAAAAAATTAAATTTTAATTTAAATTTAAAATTTTTAAAAATTAATTTAATTATATCTAATTTGAAGAATGAAAATAAAATTTTAAAATTGCTTGTCATCGTGTTTTCTTTTGATCAGTTCCTTTGGTACTCCCAAAATTTTATTAACAATCCATAAACGGCAAGCATTGAATACAAATGAGCATGTTTCTTATATGATTAACAATGCCAAAATGTCTTATATGATTAACAATTTAAAATTTAAAATTTAAAATTTAAAATTTAAATTTTTAAAAAAAAATTTAAAATTTAAAATTTAAAATTTAAAATTTAAAATTTAAAATTTAAAATTTAAAATTTAAAATTTAAAATTTAAAATTTAAAATTTAAAATTTAAAATTTAAAATTTAAAATTTAAAATTTAAAATTTAAAATTTAAAATTTAAAATTTAAAATTTAAAATTTAAAATTTAAAATTTAAAATTTAAAATTTAAAATTTAAAATTTACAATTTAAAATTTAAAATTTTAAAAAAAAATTTAATTTTAATTTAAATTTTAAAAATTTTAAAAATTAATTTAATTAAATCTAATTTGGAGAATGAAAATAAAATTTTAAAATTGCTTGTCATCGTGTTTTCTTTTGATCAGTTCCTTTGGTACTCCCAAAATTTTATTAACAATCCATAAACGGCAAGCATTGAATACAAATGAGCATGTTTCTTATATGATTAACAATGCCAAAATGTCATAAATTGCGCAAAAGTTAGCATATTAATTTTTTTTTGATGAATGATCCAAAAATCACATCACATGCTTTGAGTTTAAATTTCTCTCCGTGTATAAAACGTTGTAGAAATTGTTTATCCTTTGGAACATTTTAAAAATCAATGTTTTTTTTTGGTAAGTATTTTAGTATGTATAACAAAAGTTCAAAGCACAATTCAAACTAAAGACAAGAAGGAACAGTCCGCGATTTACTGAAATAAGCCATTATAGCTTCATGTTTCAAAGCTATGCAAATTTAAAATCTAGCTCTTTGAAGACGATTAGCTTAATTTCTGCACACTACTGTAAATTTAAGCAAAACAGCGCTTTAAGAGTAGCTTAACGCATATTTAAAGCTTAAAGTTTAGCTAAGCTTTTCGGTAGGTAGCTTTGCGAATTTCTACAGCTTATTAAAATCAGTGAAAATTGTGTTGGAAACGCTTTGAAATTGAAACTGTTTTTATTGTAATTGTTGTGAAATAAAATACCGCTATTGAAATGCTGGCATTTGTTTGTAACCGAAACTTTTGAACTTTATTATGTAAATGTTTGTTTGTTTATTTGTTTGTTTGCTTCTATGTTTGTTTGCCATGTAATTCAAAAAGATTAACGCTCAAATAATTTCACTGATTAAGAACTTAATGAAAAATTAAAATACTTGTACAAACATTAAGGTTCGATTATTTTTTTAATAAAAATAAAAAAGTGCAGCAAAAAAATCAAAAACATTAAAATAATGGCAACTGTAAAAAATATAAATGTTTGTACAACAATGACATGAATTAAAACTAATGCAAAAAAAAAACAAGACGGAGTTAATCCTGATCATTGCATATTTATTGCATTACTGAAAGTATGCAATAATATTTATTTTAAAGCATACTTGTCAGCATGAACTTTAAATAATTGCACTGAATTGAAAATCATGTGAGAAGGTGTTGATTTTTTTTATTAATAAAATTTTATTTAACTGAACATAATGATAAAAAAAAACAAATAATATATAATATAAATTTATTTTAAATGAAAATTGTTTTAATAAATCTAAAATTAATTTTAATAAATTTAAAATAAATTTTAATAAATTTAAAATTAATTTTAATATATTTAAAATAAATTTTAATATATTTAAAATAAATTTTAATATATTTAAAATAAATTTTAATATATTTAAAATAAATTTTAATAAATTAAAAATAAATTTCAATACATTTTTATTTAAATTTAAATAAATTTTTTTTTTAAATTTTAACTGTCTAAATATTTAAATAAATGTATTAAATCTACTGAAAGGCAACTTTTTTTTAAAGCCACACAGACACAGTGTAGTAAGCAAATATAACTTAATTGTAACATACGAGTAGAATTTAACTTATATGCATATTTTAAGGAGCATTCAAAATAAAAAGCAAAATTTTATTGTGATTCAAGCAAACACAGTGCTGGCTATATAAATAGGAATAATTTATCGGTTTATATTGTCAAATTTTTGTTACCAACATCTATGGCCACCACTGTTAGTTTTGCCTTCAATTATATGCTTGTTTGAATTTTAAATGTGCCGTTCAGTATGCATCATAAAATTCCGACTGACCGCAAGAAATGTTTCGTCTTTGATAGTCCTTTTTATGTGCTCGTTTGTTTTCTTGTTATGTTGATGTTTCTTTTTTTTTTGTTTTTGTTTTTTTTTTTATATATATGTATGTAATGTGCTGTCTTGCCTGTTGTAGCTCAAACTTGGCAAGCAAATGTATTGTTCATTGACTAGAAAATATTTGCACATTTTGCTGTGGCAAAAAGACATTTCTAACAAATTTTCACACATATATAAAAACCACAAAACAAAACAAAAAAAAAAACGACAAAACGAACACATGTGAAAATGTGATGCATTCTTAAATGCTGATAACTTGAAGAAAGTGGTTATATACACAGCAGCGTAAGAGAGAAAGTCACATAAAAAATATTAAATAGAAAAAAGGAAAAAGAAATTAAGGATGGCAATTTTAAAGGACTCTAGATATTCTTTGATGATTGCCTAACGCAATTGTAATCACGTCACAAAATTACGCTACTGTAAGCGTAATTAACGTAATTTGGCCAATTAAATATTGGCCCACTTTGTAAATTTAAAATCAAAGCTTAAAAGGATAGCATAAAAAATGGATTGGCTAGGCATTTTTGGTCTAAGGCCAAGCGCAAATTTTTTTTATTTTTGTTTGCTATAAATGCTGCCAAAGTCTGGCAAATCTTCAAAGTAGATTTTTTCAGCTTTCGAAGCATAACGTGCTGCTAAGCTAGGATAAAAAAGGAGGTGAGTAAAGCAAATAGCAAAAGGAAAAGTTGTTCAGTCAAAATTAAATAAAACAATATGTGTGTATTCAGATAAAAATTTTAACATTTTTTCATTTGGAAGTTATATAAATGAAGTTAACTTTGATTTGAAAACAAAAAAAAATATTTTTGGGGTCAAATGAAATTTGACAAAAAATTTATGTTAGCCTTGAATTTTTTCATGGCATTTAAAAAATTTTTTATTGTTTCATATATTTTGTACTTCATAAGTATTCATGTTCTCGTGTTTTTTTTTGCGTCTTTTGTACATTGATATCAGGAATAGTTCATATGACTCAAGTAATTGGTTACTGGATCCAAATTCATGAATGCGTTTTATGCAGATCATGTAAAAATACATAATTATTGTGTACTTTTTGGTTCAGTGTTTGCTGTGCAAATTAAGCTTTACTTTTTATCTGTTGTCACAGAAAACTTATTTTAACAAATCTTTAATTCTAGAAAGGGAGAGCGTCAATAGGCCGCTGTTCGACTACCTTCATGCTTTCCAAAAAAAATATCAATATTGCGACGAAAAACCTATATTTCGGGCTTGAAATGATCTTGAATGACCTTAATATACTCAAGAAACCTATTTATCAGGATGTTGAATATCGAATCGCTGCTAAGATTAGGTTAGAGGGCTCGTATAACTTTGAGGTGCTTCCGTTGGGGCCCGTGGTAAGCCAATGCGAATCTCATATTTTTTTATTTTTAATCCATTTAGGTTGTGGTACCCAGTAAACCTGATTTGGTTTTATTCTTGTTCAACGAAAGCAGCCTTTGCTTTATGCTTTCTTTCATTTTTCAGCGTATCTACGCGTTCTTTTTTCTTTTTGACCTTTGAATGATCTTGAAATTGATCTTAATATAGACAAACTGTCATCGTATTCGGATTCAGAGACCTATATATCAGAAAGTTGGACATCGTATTTCTGTTTTTTGTTTCCATTGTGACCTTGAAATAACCTTGAAATTACCTTAATATTGACAAACTGACCCTGAACTCGGAATCAACGACCCAAAAAAGCCATATATCAGGAAGTTAGACATCGAATTTCTACGATCTGTTCATTATGACCTTGGAATAAACCTGATATAATCTTTATACAAAAAATCTTATCTCAGATTCGGAATGAGCGACCCCAAAAACCGATATATCAGGAAGTTTGACATCGTATCTCGGATTTTATTCACATTTTATTCACATCTCAGTTTTTATTCTCATTGTGTCCTTGGAATGACCTAGAAATTACCTTAATATAGACTAATTGAGCTTAAATTTAAAATCAGAGACCCAAAAAACCCATATATCAGGTAGTTGGATATCGAATTTAATTTAATTTTGACCTTGAAATTACATTGAAGTAATCTTAAAACAGAAAAACTAACAATGGATTCGAAATGTGCCATCCAAAAAGCCTCAATATCAAGAAGTTGGACATCTTTTTTCTGTTTTTCTTCATGTTGGCATTAGAATGGCCTTGAAATAACCTTACTATAGGAAAACAGACCCCGTATTTGGAATCAGCGACCCAAACAATCTCTATACCGGGATCTTGGATAACGAATATATGCTTTCTTTTCATTTTGACCATGGAATGGCTGTGAAATGACCTTAATATAGACAAACTGACCTCGGATTCGAAATCGGTAACCAAAAATATATGCTTAAGTGCATTAAATCGAAATCACGGAACAAGCCTATAGATTCCGAAAAGGGTGAGTTTTATTTTCGAAAAGGCTTTTTGGAAAAGTTTTACCTTGAAATTAACCTAAGATGGGCTGGAGTTGGTTCTGTTTGTAGTTGAGTCTTTATTGATTCCAGACTTCAAAATGAAATTTAAATTGAAATAAATTTAAAATGAAATTAAAACTAAAATTGAAATTGGAATTGGAATTGAATTGAAGTTGAAGTTGAAGTTGAAGTTGAAGTTGAAGTTGAAGTTGAAGTTGAAGTTGAAGTTGAAGTTGAAGTTGAAGTTGAAAATGAAGTTGAAGTTGAAGTTGAAGTTGAAGTTGAAGTTGAAGTTGAAGTTGAAGTTGAAGTTGAAGTTGAAGTTGAAGTTGAAGTTGAAGTTGAAGTTGAAGTTGAAGTTGAAGTTGAAATTGAAGTTGAAGTTGAAGTTGAAGTTGAAGTTGAAGTTGAAGTTGAAGTTGAAGTTGAAGTTGAAGTTGAAGTTGAAGTTGAAGTTGAAGTTGAAGTTGAAGTTGAAGTTGAAGTTGAAGTTGAAGTTGAAGTTGAAGTTGAAGTTGAAGTTGAAGTTGAAGTTGAAGTTGAAGTTGAAGTTGAAGTTGAAGTTGAAGTTGAAGTTGAAGTTGAAGTTGAAGTTGAAGTTGAAGTTGAAGTTGAAGTTGAAGTTGAAGTTGAAGTTGAAGTTGAAGTTGAAGTTGAAGTTGAAGTTGAAGTTGAAGTTGAAGTTGAAGTTGAAGTTGAAGTTGAAGTTGAAGTTGAAGTTGAAGTTGAAGTTGAAGTTGAAGTTGAAGTTGTAGTTGAAGTTGAAGTTGAAGTTGAAGTTGAAGTTGAAGTTGAAGTTGAAGTTGAAGTTGAAGTTGAAGTTGAAGTTGAAGTTGAAGTTGAAGTTGAAGTTGAAGTTGAAGTTCAATTTCAAGTTCAAGTTCAAGTTCAAGTTCAAGTTGAAGTTGAAGTTGAAGTTGAAGTTGAAGTTGAAGTTGAAGTTGAAGTTGAAGTTGAAGTTGAAGTTGAAGTTGAAGTTGAAGTTGAAGTTGAAGTTGAAGTTGAAGTTGAAGTTGAAGTTGAAGTTGAAGTTGAAGTTGAAGTTGAAGTTGAAGTTGAAGTTGAAGTTGAAGTTGAAGTTGAAGTTGAAGTTGAAGTTGAAGTTGAAGTTGAAGTTGAAGTTGAAGTTGAAGTTGAAGTTGAAGTTGAAGTTGAAGTTGACGTTGAAGTTGAAGTTGAAGTTGAAGTTCAAGTTCAAGTTCAAGTTCAAGTTCAAGTTCAAGTTCAAGTTCAAGTTCAAGTTCAAGTTCAAGTTCTAGTTCAAGTTCAAGTTCAAGTTCAAGATCAAGTTCAAGTTCACGTTCTATTTGAAGTTGAAATTTTTTTTTTCTATTTATCGGTGTCAGTTGAAAATTCGAACTCGGGTTAGCCCAATTTCACTGGTTCGTACTTCTCACACTTAGCACATGCGGCCACAGCCGTCACGACTCATACCTGTTATGTTTCTCATACATGTAAAATCTTAATAAAAGCATTTTTATTCAAAATTTTTTCCAAGTTACAATGCGCACCTATAACCTGCAAGACTTCATGAGTTTTCCCAACATGGCGCTGCGTCTGGCCATGACGCAACCTTTTAGCTGCCGAGGCGTTCCAACACCCCGCCCCAGCGCCGCAATGCGTTTCTTCTTTGTGTTGGGTGCAGGAAATCTGTTGTACCAGAATGTCGGAATGCTTATTTATCTGCTAGGATCATCGCAGCAAAAGCAGCAACTAGATCTTATACTACAGCTTTCGGAGACAGGCTCTATAATGGGTCTTACCATGGTAGCTGCTTGTAAAATGTTGCTGCTGTTCTGGAATGGCGACAACATTACACAGCTTATCGAGGCCTTTCAGCGCATTTTTCCCAGCGAGGAAATACAGCGAACGCAGTCGGCTACCAAAGAGCAAGAACATAAAAGGCAAAATCAAATTGGTGAGTCCTACCAACTGAAAAACCAACGTAAAGTTTGATTAAAATTTGTTTTCGTAAAGCCCTCGGCTACTATCCGGTGCAGCATTATGCTCTGAAGTCACACAAATTAATGAAGATGACAGCCATTTTTTTCATGTTTGCTTTTTGCTGGTACAACTCAATGCCGGTGCTGGAGTGGATTATAGATTTGAATTCGCCGGTCAATCGTTTTCGCTATCACTATCAGTCGAATACCTGGTATCCATGGCAGACGGAGCATAACAGCGAGTCACTGATACTCTTTATGATTGCTTATTTGTGTCAACTGCATTCATCGCTGACCGGTGTAGCTTTTATAATGGCGGGCGAGTTTATGTTGTGCTTTTTTATTACACAGATGCAGTTGCATTTTGATTTTTTGTCGGATGCTTTAGAAAACTTGGATGCGGCAGGTGCGCAGGCAGAGCAGCAGTTGAAGTTTTTAATAGACTATCATAACATGTTGCTAAGGTAAGTGCTGAAAAACTAATTGTGAATTATATGAAGATGAATTTTACATTCAAATTCATTCATATTCATATTCATATTCATATTCATATTCATATTCATATTCATATTCATATTCATATTCATATTCATATTCATATTCATATTCATATTCATATTCATATTCATATTCATATTCATATTCATATTCATATTCATATTCATATTCATATTCATATTCATATTCATATTCATATTCATATTCATATTCATATTCATATTCATATTCATATTCATATTCATATTCATATTCATATTCATATTCATATTCATATTCATATTCATATTCATATTCATATTCATATTCATATTCATATTCATATTCATATTCATATTCATATTCATATTCATATTCATATTCATATTCATATTCATATTCATATTCATATTCATATTCATATTCATATTCATATTCATATTCATATTCATATTCATATTCATATTCATATTCATATTCATATTCATATTCATATTCATATTCATATTCATATTCATATTTATATTCATATTCATATTTATATTCATATTCATATTCATATTCATATTCATATTCATATTCATATTCATATTCATATTCATATTCATATTCATATTCATATTCATATTCATATTCATATTCATATTCATATTCATCATAATCAAAATTAAAATTAAAATTAAAATCAAAATCAAAATCAAAATCAAAATCAAAATCAAAATCAAAATCAAAATCAAAATCAAAATCAAAATCAAAATCAAAATCAAAATCAAAATCAAAATCAAAATCAAATTCAAAATCAAAATCAAAATCAAAATCAAAATCAAAATCAAAATCAAAATCAAAATCAAAATCAAAATCAAAATCAAAATCAAAATCAAAATCAAAATCAAAATCAAAATCAAAATCAAAATCAAAATCAAAATCAAAATCAAAATCAAAATCAAAATCAAAATCAAAATCAAAATCAAAATCAAAATCAAAATCAAAATCAAAATCAAAATCAAAATCAAAATCAAAATCAAAATCAAAATCAAAATCAAAATCAAAATCAAAATCAAAATCAAAATCAAAATCAAAATCAAAATCAAAATCAAAATCAAAATCAAATTCAAATTCAAAATCAAAATCAAAATCAAAATCAAAATCAAAATCAAAATCAAAATCAAAATCAAAATCAAAATCAAAATCAAAATCAAAATCAAAATCAAAATCAAAATCAAAATCAAAATCAAAATCAAAATCAAAATCAAAATCAAAATCAAAATCAAAATCAAAATCAAAATCAAAATCAAAATCAAAATCAAAATCAAAATCAAAATCAAAATCAAAATCAAAATCAAAATCAAAATCAAAATCAAAATCAAAATCAAAATCAAAATCAAAATCAAAATCAAAATCAAAATCAAAATCAAAATCAAAATCAAAATCAAAATCAAAATCAAAATCAAAATCAAAATCAAAATCAAAATCAAAATCAAAATCAAAATCAAAATCAAAATCAAAATCAAAATCAAAATCAAAATCAAAATCAAAATCAAAATCAAAATCAAAATCAAAATCAAAATCAAAATCAAAATCAAAATCAAACTCAAAATCAAAATCAAAATCAAAATCAAAATCAAAATCAAAATCAAAATCAAAATCAAAATCAAAATCAAAATCAAAATCAAAATCAAAATCAAAATCAAAATCAAAATCAAAATCAAAATCAAAATCAAAATCAAAATCAAAATCAAAATCAAAATCAAAATCAAAATCAAAATCAAAATCAAAATCAAAATCAAAATCAAAATCAAAATCAAAATCAAAATCAAAATCAAAATCAAAATCAAAATCAAAATCAAAATCAAAATCAAAATCAAAATCAAAATCAAAATCAAAATCAAAATCAAAATCAAAATCAAAATCAAAATCAAAATCAAAATCAAAATCAAAATCAAAATCAAAATCAAAATCAAAATCAAAATCAAAATCAAAATCAAAATCAAAATCAAAATCAAAATCAAAATCAAAATCAAAATCAAAATCAAAATCAAAATCAAAATCAAAATCAAAAGCAAAATCAATATCGAATCGAATCATCATCATCATCACCATCATCATCATCAATATCATCATCATCATCATCATCATCATCATCATCATCATCATCATCATCATCATCATCATCATATTCATCATCATCATCATCATCATCATCATCATCATCATCATCATCATCATCATCATCATCATCATCATTTGTCTTCCTCCTTCTATAATATTGCTTAGATTCTCAACTTTTTTGATGCATTGATTTTTTTCCCCGAAAAGTTTTTCTACCGAAATCAACCAAATCTTCAACATATCCTTTCTCGTCAATTTTGTTACTTCAACAATTGCCATCTGCCTCATGGGCTGTTCTATGGTCATCATGGCAGAGACGTTTAACACCTTTAAATTCTCCGTCGGTCTTTTATCCTTTCTTGTTTTCACGCTTTTCATCTGCTACAATGGCAGCGAGTTCACTAGCGCCGTAAGAATTTTATATCTTTTCTACATAATATGCTGATTTAACAAATATGCTTTATTTGTTATGACAGAGTGACAAATTAATGTCTGCTGCTTTGTACAACAACTGGTACGAGGGTAGTCTTTCTTATCGCAAAATGATACTCTTCTTTATCATGCGTTCGGTGCGTCCTAGTGTCCTGCGAGCACACAAGTTCACCGATGTTTCCATGCAGGCTTATATGGTGGTAAGTAGGGCAACTTTGGAAGTCCACTGATTCACATTTTTTCGAAGCTTTTGTTAAAAGCTTTTAATTTTGTATTGAAGTGACCTGTAGTGCATGTAATTCACAAGAACTTCTTCAGAAACTTGCAATTTGATTAATTTTGTTTTTTTTTTTTTTGTTTTTTTGTTTTTTTCTTCCACAGATTTTACAATCCTCTTACAAATTGTTCACATTTTTTCGTGCCATGGCTTAAGGAGCTTTAAGCTTTAAATTGAAATGAATATTCGATTGATGGAAGTGCTTGAGAAATACTTGAAAACAGCGAATGACAATTGAAATTAAATCGTATTGAAAATTGAATAAAGACACTAATCACCGGTCGAATTGAGAAATTACAAATAATTAGCAATTGAATTTGATGATTTGCAAAGTGTGACGAAGAAAACTGAATGAGAAGTGTGACATTGTCAATTTGAGCTTAAATTATACAGAGAGAAAATTCTTCAAAATTAATTTTATTGTGTTAAAAAATAAATAAAAAAATAAAAACATAATTAAATATTTATTTAAATTATCTAGTTACAAGCCACAATAGAGCTTTTAATTTTTTTTTTTTTTTTGTTGCATTCATATTTAATTTGACATGTACAGTTTTTTTAACCACTGCAGTTGATTTGTTAGTTGCTGGTAATTTTTTTTTATTTTTGGATTTAAATTCAATTCCATAAATTTACATTTTTATTTTGTTTATTAGATTGATTTAAATATGTAAAGGCCGCAATATTAATTAGTTTTAAGCAGCAAATTTTTTTAATGCATAATTTTTAAGTTGATTTTGAAATCAACACCAAAAACCAACTCATGCAAAAAAATTACATATTACAAAAACGAACAAAAATCAAATAAACTAAATAAACAGCTGTTAGTGCCATCATAATTTACAATTACACGCACACATATACACACACAGCTATGCTCAAACCCAACAAAAAATTTTGTATAGACAGCCCAAACTAAGATACATAATTCTTAAATACTAAATATACAAAAGTGATTTGCATTGAAGGCACTTTTGTATAATTCAGCATAGGTTTTAGATAACAAATTTTTTGTTTTGCATTGAAGTCACTTTTGTATAATTCAGCATAGGTTTAAGATAACAAATTTTATGTTGGCAAAAGTTTTTTGAGTTATTTAAGCTTTAAAGATAATTTATATTCAACCTGATGGTGAAAATTTTTGATAATTTTTGTTTTCCAAGTACAAAATTTGTCTTGAAGCTCACTTATTAAAATTTTTTTATAAGTATATTTTTTTATTGGTTCATTTGTGTTCAAAACTTTATTTCACATTTCAAATTTTCGACTGGGCATTTACAAAGCCTGTCCATACTTTAACGCCTGCTCTAATTAATGCCATATTTTTGCTCAAATTCATAAATATTTGTTTGTTTGTTTGTTTGTTCTGCATAATTAGTTTTGTTTCTTTGTTTTTACTGTAAAATAGAATGCACTAAATTTATTTTTTTCCACCCTCTTCGCTTTCCTACATATTTGAAATAATTAACAGTTAATTTTTTTTTTTTTGTTTTACCTGAAATCATTTCTATATTTTATGTAATTCCATACTATTTGCTCAAATTTTCAAAACATTTACAAGATTAATTCCACGTGAATAAATATCAATAAAATGTTTTTTTTTTTCAAATTATAATTTGTTTTAGGCTGGAACTTCTTAATTTGAAATGTAATGTGGTTTTTTGTTCTAAAAATAGCGTGAATGTTTACAAGCAAATATGGCGGCTTGAATGAAAACAAACAAGCTAGCGCTTTATTTATTTAAAAATACACATATAGCAAATGTGGACTTTGTTAATAACATCGGTTGTAATTTTAACTGAATTTAATGAATGCATAAAACTTTATTTTTAGCATGGCAAATAATTCTCAAGAAATTTATCGGAATAAATAAAAGGTGCACAGAAATATGATTATTGTTGTATGAATGTGTTTATGTTAATTTAGAGTAAAATTGCATATAAATTAATTTTATATATATTTAAAATTATTCCAATTTTTGTTGAATAATTCAAAAATCTTCAGTTTATCTTCGAATGTTGAGTACCTGAAAAATCAGCACACTGTTATACAAAAAAATTATAAATTTTAACAAACATTAGTTCGATGATTTGTTTAAGGGGGGACATGACATTGGCCGTTTTTTAAAAAATTTTATGAATTTTTAAAAACAGCTCTGTTTTCTCTGCCGCGAATGTTAGCACACCTTAAACGAAAAAGTGTTATATATCAACGGTGAACATTAATGTCAAAACAAAAATAAGATCACACAAAAACAACATTATAAAAATGAAAACACGCTTATTTAAGCAGAGACATTACATTCGCGTTAGAGAAAACAGACCTTTTTTTAAAAATTCATAACTCAGTCAAAAACAAACATTTTTCCAAAATTTATTTCTAAATATTATTGTAGGGAATTCAACAAATTACAAGAAAAAAAATTAAAACAAAATATATTTTTCACTCTAACATGTTTTTATAGAGATCCAAACTGGCGGCAGAGAAATAAGCGGGGCCTCATGGTTGCAGTGCTTGGGATTCGCAAAAATTGTTCGATCTGGAAAAAAAATGACTTTTTGAAATATTAACAAAATTGGTTATAGTATGACAGCAGCTTTTTTTATAAATTTTTTTTTTTCAATTTTTGGTGATGTTCCAAATTTGAAAGTGTGTTTTTCGAAAAAAAATATTGACTTTAAAAATTCATAAAAAATCGAAAATACTTAAAAAAAATCTCATGTCATACGATAGCAAATCAAGTTTAAAAAACTACAAAAAAAAAAAATATTCAAAAAATTAACCCGCTAGTGCCGCAACCAGTACGAAAAACATGGTTTCGATATAAACGCGTTTAAAGTTTGTGAACAAAGAAAAATGCAAGGAAAAATAAAAATGAGCTCTCACTAATCCGGCTGTAACTTTTGAACCCGTAGGAATTTTTCCATGAAATTATTTTTCTTAGAATCTTAAGAATATTTAGTATACAAATACAAAATTATAAAAAAAAGGCAGATTTTAAAAAACGGCCAATGTCATGTTCCCCGTTAAACACAAATAGTTAAAAACTTCAGCCAGGAAATAGAATAAAACAAAATTATAAAATTAGTTTTTCTATACTTCAGATTCTATATTTTCTTTTTAAAAAAAATGTTAATTTCAAAAATATCTTAATCGACTTAATCATGAAACTCAAATTTAGCTCTTTCATTTTCATGTCATTTTTTATACTTATTAACAATAATATTTTATCATGTTTACCCATTTTGTTATTGTTCACAATTTTCGGTCAAAATTTAAAAAAAATTTAATATAAGATTTTTTGTCACATTTTTATAAAATCACTTTCTTTAAAATGCTATTAAAACATGTTCTATGTTCCAAAATTGGTTTAAAATAAGTGATACAAAACATAAGTTTTATCTTATTTTGGATATGAATTACATAATTAGTTTTTTAAGTTTTAGGTACGCCTTCATACAAAATTTTTGCTGAAGTTAAATCTTCTTTTTTACCAAATATTACACGGTTAAAAATCTAGGGCTAAATTTTAATCTTTTTTGGATTACATATAGGACACGACCAAAAAAAGATTACTTTTTAATCCAATGAAAAGTTTTAAATTTTCCAATCCAAAAAGGACTTATTTTTAATCCGCAAAAAGTTTAAAATTTTTTAATCCAAAAAGGAATAATTTTTAATCCGCAGAAAGTTAAAAATATTATAATCCAAAAAGGATTAGATTTTAGTCCAAAAAAGTTAAAAATATAAAAGGATTACTTTTTAATCCACAAAGGTGAGAACTCGTGAGAAAAAAAGGTAAGAGATAATTCTCATATTTCATAAGTCTACGAAGAAAAGTTATCCTTTGACCTCCATAAGCATGTATATATATATTAAAAAAAGTTCTCAAACTTAATTTATGCTAAATTTTGCATATTTCTATACGAGCTAAAAAAAACTTATTTTTTTTTTGTCGCGTACTTTGAACTAATTTGTACTAAATCTTGCCAATATTTTATATTTTATAAAATGTAGCACTCTTTCATCACGTTAGAACTCTTAAAATACATATTGGTTCTTTTTGTTTCTTTCTTGTTTTTCTAGTAATTAAAACCGTGCGAATGTCGCGTCCGTGCCAATAGCTTTTCAGCTGAAAAGCTACATAATATTCAGCTTTTCGCCATAGAAGAACTGTCAAATAAAGAGCTGCTTTTCGTTGGCTTTTCATCCAAAAGACCTTCATGTCAACATATTATTATATTGCCATAAACTTCACTATATATACATTAAGGGTATTCATGCAAATAGGCAATGCCCTTATAAATGATATAAACCGTATAAGTTTATCAGCCTTATAAATTAAATGTATGGAGAACCGTTTGCACAAACCAGATATATCACAAACCAGCAATCAGCTGTTTATACGTGTTCTGAAAGTTGACTGTTAACAAGTTAACAGCTGACATATCTCTCCAAATGCACAATCAACTGATAAAACTAACTAATTGTCCAAAATACAAGCTTGCCGCTTTGCATGAAGACCCTTATTATGTATTATGAAACACTGCTCAATGTAATAATGAATATAATAATATTTTGGTTCAGATTTTAAGAAACAATTTGTTTCATTTAATTAAAAAATAAACTTCAGATGCTTTAACAACATTAACTATTATATATAGCGTAAATTTCGTAGCAGTAGTAGTTTTCAATCTTAGGTAACATAAATAATTTTTCCTGAAAATACTACCTTAATGTAAATTTGTAGTCCAAAAATAGTCTTAAACTTAAACTTTTTTGGATTAAAAACAAATTAAACTTAAGTATGGAATAAAAAATAGTACTTCTTGGATTAAAAATTCCTTTAAACCAAAGTTTGGATTAAAAACTAGTCCAAAATTTTTAACCGTGTATATTTAAATTATGAACAGAATATAAAAATAAATTGAAAAAAAATAAATTATAAAAAAAAATAAAAATATATAAAATAAATTGACGTCTAAAAACCATTTCGAAAGTTCTACATCTGGCGTGGCATCTTTTTTATAACTTGTTCTTAAATAATTTTATATTTTTTATCAAAACCTCCCCAAGAGAAAATCCTGGCTACGGATGTGATGTAAGGTATAATAAAATCTTTGACTTGTATTATTAATATGATTAGAACAAGAAAATTCGAAATTAACATAAAAACCTAGATTCTTTATTATTTATATTTTGCTATTGTCAGCAATAGCATATAAATTGATTTTCGTTATTGTCATTAGAATATTATTCCCATTAACATTAGAAAATGAGAACTGGTTCATATCAAGAAACCGCCGATATTTAAATTCAAAACCGCAATTACTTTACTATAATGAGGATTATATAGAAAAAATGTTGTTCTTTAATCCAAATACATACATATTGTCATACACCGCTACATACATTTATGTACGTCTCTTTCCAAGGACATATCAAAAATCACGAACTTATGAGCAAAAACTTTTTGAGACACCCGAAAAACAGTTCTTGGTCCAGATTTTGGAAGTTTATTTGAAATTTAAAATATGAAAGTTACGCAATTCTATCAGATTTTGTTTAGTAGTTTTAGTTTTTTAGAATTATGTCTTACAGCGCAGTTTGTATGGTGTCGTCTTAACAGATTTTTTCAAGGCCATGAAACTTTTTTGACGAATACTTTAGGGTATACCTACAGCCTTTAAAACTCATCGTTCAAAGATAATATATATACTTAAATATCAGATATATCCTGCACTGAATGAATATCTTATTTTGAATTTTGTCACTATAAAATTAAAGTCACAAAATAGTGAAATATAAGAAGAAAAATGCATGTGTTTATATTTATAAGAAAATCAATCATCAGCTGCTTATGCTGTGCCTGCTGCTTTCTTTGTTTTTGTTTCGTTGTTTTTGCTTGTATTGCTTTTGTTTTACCGTGGTGGTGACCGTGGCATGCAGGTTAAGTGTGTGGTTTAGCATGTTCGGAGCCCGGGTTCGATACCCAGCCGCGACGAAAAGTTTTTTTCAATAAAAAATTTTTCTGATCGGTCATCACCTCTCTGCAGACAATGGCAAACCTCAGAGAGTAAATAATGCCATGTAAAGCTTCTTGAGAACATGAGCCGTTCGGAGTCGGCATAAAACATGTAGGTCCAGTTCTCAGTCAATTGTGTACAAACATTAATAACACACACAGCACAATTGATCATAAGAAGCTCGGTCAAAGTCCTTTCAAGGCCTGTAATGGCCAATTTGTTTTTTTTTTTTTTGGTTTTTTTTTACACGAACTGATTCGCAGGCGTTTTCATTGGGTTCTTGTATGTACTACTTATTTATTGGGTTCTTGTATGTACTACTTAAGAATGAGTGCTCATTTTCACACAAGATGTCAATCACAACCTCTTTTCAACTCCGTCAATGAACTCAAACTGTCAAACTTAACGAAAAGGGGTCTGTGATCCGGCTAGATTAAACTCTTATGAAAAAACGAGTTGGATCATATTTCGTTTTATGCTTTCAACTCAAACTGTCAAACTTAACGAAATGATCGAAAAAATTTGACATTTTTCTTGTTTCTTTTTGCTTGCTCATTTTATCACATTCAGAAAAAAGTTTCTCGGAATATGATAAAAAGGCATCATATTTAGAGAGAAATGGTATAGACTTTGCTCGAGAGAATGCTTTTATCTAAATGTAATCCTAAAAATTCTCTTAAAATTCGTTTTTAGAGAAAAAGACTTTTTATTTTTGAGAAAAGATTTGTTTTTATTGAAGGAAATACTTCTCATAGTAAATTTTTTATCAAAATATAGGTGAAACTTATCATGTTCAATAAATGTTCCTCTATATATGAGATTTTTAGATTTTTGAGCGAGAAAAATACTTATCATTATTAGAGGCATTGAAATATTTCCATTTCCACACGTGAAGTGAAGAAATATTTCTTCGAAAATGTGGAAATTAATTCTAATTTAAGAAAATTTTATTTGAAAAAGAGAAAATTGCTATTATCGGAAAAAGAGAAATTTTTTAACCGGAGAAAGATATGCGTTTTTTTCTGAGTGTACCTTAAAAAATTAAATTTTTAATTGATAACATAACCCGATTTTTAGCAAACTTATTAGTTTTCGAAAATACAAATTTTTCGAAATGTTACTAAAGTTTCAATGGACGTGACACTCGGGTTAAGTCGATTTTCACCATGTTCAGAAAATATCTATCTATTTTTATCTATTATTCTAACATTCTGACCGAGTTTTGCTAAGATTTTCCAATTTTTATGTGTCATTCTGTATTTTTTTAGCCATCTGACTACGTTCTTACTTCATTTTAAGTTCTCAAAATTTCAAGTTTTTGTAGAGCTGCAATAATTTGGTAAAGTTTGATAGTCTTCAAATTTTCTAAACATTAAAAACAGTCAGTTTTGTGTTTATGTGCAAAAAATTACGTTATGATTTTGAGAAAATCTATATTTTTTCAGATAAGTTTCATGTGTGATTCACTGATATATTTATTGCTTAAAAAGATATGACCAACAAAGACTGAGGAAGTCAACTTTAATCAACTATTTGTCAAGGAAGATAAATTTAATAACAATTTGAAATGCAAATGAAACCTACTTAAAGGAAAACATGAAAATGATATGTTAATAATTTAATGAAATGTGTGAGAAATCATCGACACTTGATCGATGTCTTCCTTAACCCACCAATGACCAAAGTTACATATATGTAACGCATGTACGTATTTCTTGGTAATAATAAGAATAATAATAATAATAATAATAATAGTACGTCGTGCGTTACATTAAAATGTTGGTCATTAATGGGTTAAGCTTTAAAAAAAAAGGATTTTAAAAATTTTTAAATATATTATTATATTAAAAAATTATTAAATATTAAAAATTTTTAAATTTTCAACATATAAAAATAATGAGCAGAAAAATAACGCGAACAAATAAGATTGCTAGTTTAATGTCGAAAATAAGCTTAAGTTACAGAATTAAAATATTTTTAATTAAACACTGAACTTTTAGAATTTAGTTATGGGAGCTGAAATCTTATAACTTTGAAAATAAATGTTTTATTTCAACATGTTTTTATTATTATCTGGTGCGCGTTGTTAAAAAAAAAATTGTACTTGATATTTTTATAATTCTTAAAAACAAAAAACAAAAAAAAAAACAAATTGGCCATTTCAGCCCTTGAAACGACTTTGACCGAGTTTCTTATGAATTGTGTTGTGTGTGTTATTAAATGTTTGCACACAATTCACCGAGAACTTCTGCTTAAAAATATATGATTAATTTTTTCCGTAGAAGTAACGGACGAAAAATTTTGTTTTTTTAATTTCGCTTTATATCGATTATAATCCGTTAATTTATACACCATACCATAGGAAGTATAAATCATCAAACCATTCTGTTTTTGTCACCTTTCACTGAATACGTTAGTTTTGGCTGTGTCGTACACGAAAAAATTTTAATCTAAAAAAAAAGGTATCAGCGTGTAACGTTAAAGACCATACATTTTAATTTCTAGAAGTGCAAAATAACATTATGTTTCCATTATTTCGATTAAAGTCGTCAATTCCATCCCTCTTCTTCGATATTGTTCTTTAATTCAGGTTTTTCATTGCCAATTTGAATCTGAACAAAACGGTATGAGCATGTGACGTTAAAGACCACACATTTTAGCTTCTAGAAGTGCAAAATAACATTATGTTTCCATTATTTCGATTAAAGTCGTCAATTCCATCCCTCTTCTTCGATATTGTTCTTTAATTCAGGTTTTTCATTGCCAATTTCGGTAATGTTTTGAAAATGCTGACCTATATATGACCAATTTCCAAAAACTTTAACATCTAATACCACATAAAACTGGTTACTTATTCAAAACAAGAAAAGTTTGCTTATGTACAATACAAGAATTGTGTTCTACTTTCATGTACACTTACATGATCAATTGATTAATGGAATATTTTTGATATATTTGTAGATTGTATATGTGCCCAGTGCAATGTTAAAGAGGAAAAAATTTATGATATTTGTTTAAAATATTGATTTTTAGATAATGTTTTTTTATAAATTGATGACATCATATTGGATCCGCCATTTTCAATTTCAAATTTTTTGAATCAGATTTGAAATCAGTGAATACCTCTTCAGAATACTTCTTATACAGATACTTTCTTCTATCAGAATACCTCTTATGCCAATTTAATTTCCACACAATGGTGCTTTATCGTTTTGGCAGTAAATATTGTTTTAGGACCATAAAGGTTAAGGATTAATAAGTATTTCGGAAAAAAACTAAGGCGTCTATCTTCTGCGTTAATCAATCTAAATTAATTTATATCACTTAACTTGTTACGAATCAGCATTAAAGTGTGTGCCAATGAACCGTAAGAAAACGAAGTTCAAATCACTTCTGGTGCAGAAAGTTAAAGTAAATGTAACTATTTGTTTTTTATTAGCAAACGTGATATAAACATTTTTTTTAATTGCTATTTTGGGCATTTTTACTTATTTTCCTTTTCCGATCTGTTTCAAATTATCTATATATTTTTGTAGTTTTTAAATTTGTTTCTTTAATTAGCTTGATTTTTCTATAAAACTACAAATCTTCAAGATTATGACAATTTTGTTCACTCTCATATACATACGTACTATTCATTGAAATAAGCACATCACGCACTACATCCAGCAAAATTTTCATATATAAATCATATTGAAAAATCCACTTTATAAAATTAAATTTTAAACATGCAAAGTACAGCGTGTGCCAAATGTTTTTAATACCAAACTACAAAAGTTTAGAGCAATATTTTTCAACTATTTATGTGCTAAATAAAAAAAAAAAAAACTTTCTTAACTTATGGCTAAAGTCACGTGTATATTTTTGACAAAAAAAAAAAACAAGAACAACAATAACAGTATTTTTAAAGCCTATTAGCCAGCCTAAAGTTATGGTTGTTAATTTTTCGACTCTCTAAATGCTACAAACAGGCGGCTACTAAAAAATTTATAACAATGCAAATTAATAAAATAAAAAATGCAAATTATTTTCAACGGTGCGCTAACATGAGTCCCTTTATGGTAAAAGCCAAAAAAAAAAAAAAACAAAAACACAACAGAAAAAACAAAGTGAAAAAAAAATCAAAAACAAAACAAGCTAGGCTAAAAAAACAACGCCCTAGCGGGCAATCAGTGTACTAACAACATTGGCAGTAACGTAACAATGGCAACAGCTGCAAATGTTTCAAGGCAACAGAGTAACAGAGCAGCAAAAAACAGAAAAACCTAAAAAAAAAGCCAACAAAATTAACAGATTTTCTGCGAAAACATAACAACCACAACAACAAAAACAAAAACAACAAATAATAATACCTACATAAAAAATATACAAAAAGCATAAAAATAAACAAGGCACCAATGCTGCAAGCGCTGCTCGCGTGAGAGCAACAGCAACAACAACAACAACAAGAACAAGAACAATAATGTTGGCCCTTAACAAGGCTTGGACTCAATGGCTGACTGACTAACAGACTGACTGACTGACTGACTGTCTCTCTGACTGCCGACTGTTTGGCTGGCCTGTCATAACCTTAATCCTATGGCTATTGATATGTATTAAACACAACGCCCACAGCGCCACTTCCGGTCGCTAATGCGACCTCCGCAACATATGCAACACACAAATCCGCAAATCGCTTTGCAAAAAAACAATAAGAACAACAACAACAACAACAGCAACTACTAAAAAAAACACATACAATAAAAGCCAGAACAACAACGCGTCGCGACCCACGCATGGCACATAAATAATAGACAGACAGCGAGCGATACACTCTATACCTTAAAGCACCTAAAAATATGCAGCACAAAGTCAATGTGGTTCAATAAGCAAATCAGCAGGCGTTGCCAAGCAGCTGCTGGAATGAGCTGGAATACTCAGCGAAGACGCGCTTAAGCCGTGTTGCTTGGCAACAACCAACTAAAACAACTTGAAGCGCCCAACAGAGACTGCGGCGGCGTCTTTGAAAAATGTTGTCCATCTTGTTGAGCGCAGTAAAATGTGTCAGTGTGTTAGTCGAGTAAGAGTTTTTTTTTTCTATTTTATTATTTTTAGCTATATAAGTATGAGTTTGGATATGTGACTGTGTCTGTGGCTGCTTGGCTACTCGCTCAAGCTGCTTTTATGTGTTTTTATAACGGTTTTATTGCCCTACACTTGAGCGCAGCAAGCTTAAACATATTTATATGTTTGTACTAGTGTGTTGTTGTGTGTGAGTGAGTATGTGTTGATGTTTATACAAATTTATATTTATAGCATGCTTTTGGGAAAATGGCTTGATACAGCTTGTTTTGGCTTAAATGTACGCGTGTGTGTAAGTATATGTATATGTTTGTGTATATATACATATGTGTGTATGTGTGCTTGCTCGTTTTTTATGCCCGTGCATGTTACATTTAACTTCGATTATTGTTTCTGCACGCACGCACACATATGCCCAAACACTTATACTACACTCACACATACACTCACAAAACATAAAAATACAAGTTTTTGCCGGCACACTTTTTTTTGGTTTATTTTTTTTTTTTTTTTTTTTTTTTTGTCTACTCATTCTGCACTTTTGCAAATTGTTTGTGAGTGCGTGAGATTTATTTATTTGTGTGTTTATCTCTTTCTTTATTTTTATTTTTTTTTTTGCTTTTTATACCCTAAACCTGAAAGGTCAGGGTATATTAACTTTGTGCAAACGTTTGTAACGCATAGAACGAAGCGAGTCCGATATAGTAAAGTATATATATTCTTGATCAGCGTCACCTCGTGAGTCGAGCTATTTATGTCCGTCCGTTCGTCTGTGTGTTGTCCGTTGACACCGGATAAGAAGAAGGAGTAGAGATAATTGAATGAAACTTGGTACACATGGTCACATGCACCCAAGGATCTGCACTATTGAATATTTTTGGAATCCACCCACGGACACGCCTACCTCCCATACAACGCAAAAATTTAAAACTGCATAACTCGGCCCATAATACGCCTACAACAATAAAATTTAGTATGTTTGTGTTTTAAATCAACAAAAAGATGTCTTCGACGAAAATGGACGTCATCTGCTCACGGACACGCCCACCTCCCATACAACCCAAAAATTGAAAACGCAATAAATAAGCTTTTGTTTAACCTACAGAACTAAAATTTGGTACATATGTTTTTTATAACAAAACAAAGATGGTTTTGAAAAATGGACATCGTCCGCCCACGGACACGTCTACCTCCCATACAACGCGAACATTGAAAACTGCATAACTCAGCTCATAATTAGCCTACAACAATAAAATTTGATATGTATGTGTATACAAACACAAACACATACCTTCGAAAAATGGACGTCATCCGCTTACGGACACGCCCACCTCCCATGCAACCCAAAAATTGAAAACACAATAAATAAGCCTCTGTTTAACTTATAGAGCTAAAATTTGGCACGTATGTTTCTTATGACAAGACAAAGATGGTCTTGAAAAATGGACGTCATCCGGCCACGGACACGTCTACCTCCCATACAACCCAAAAAGTTTAAAACTCAATAAATAAGGTTATGTTTGTCATAGAGAAATTAAATTTGGTATGTATGTATTTTATACCAAAACTAAGGTGTGTTCAAAAATTGGGAGAAATCCGTCCATGAATACGCCCACCTCCCATAGCGAAAGCACAATAAAGGCATTAACTGTGAGTTACAGGAATAAAACTTGGTATGTGTAAATTTTTCCTCAACATTTAAATGCATATAAAATAAAGGCTTCATCCGCCCACGGACACACCCATTTACAATAAAAATGTTTTTGTTTTTGAAAAGTGGGTTTAGGGTATTTCATAGTCGGCCTAGACCGACTTTAGACTTTCTTTACTTGTTTTCTCATGTTATTGTTGCCTGTTTTTGTTGTTATGGCTTTTGTCGTGGAACTTTCTTGGCTTATGCCTGTGCCTGCAGCTTTTTTTAAGCCCTTTTAAATGGCCGCACATAAAATTCATGTTTACAAGTTTTTGCAATATATTGCTATCTCCCTCTCCCTCACGCTCTGCTCCAAACACTCCAGCACACTGCCTTTCTAACCTTACTTTAGCCGCAAACTTCAATTTCTCTTGTTTGTTGTCGAGTTCATTGGTTTTTTTTTTTATTTGTTTTATTTAATTTTTTTTTTTTTTGCTTGTATTTTTCGGCTTGTTTTTATTTTGTGCATTTTAATAACTTTATGCATTTTTTATTGAATTAATATTTTTTTTTTTTAGGGTTGGCCATCAAATTTTGTGATTCATGTTATTCATGTAAGCTACTTACTTGGTTTGCTGGCATAAAATTGCGGCTTGTAAAAATATTGAAGCGTAAAAAATTTGATTATCAAACTGTTAGCTGAAGTGCTAATTCTTGTGTAAGCTTAAGAAGAGCATAAAAGTTGTTATCTGTAGCTTCCAATGTGTTTATTTTCAATCATAATAATAAATAAAAAAAACTGCTATTTAAGAATTTTCTTTGGCATGTTAATATTTTGTTTAATTCCTTGTTAGTTTTCGGTTAATTAAATTTTAATATAATTAATATTTGATAGTTAGAAAAAAATACTTGTGTAAAACTAACAAAAAACTTATGTGAATTTACACAAGGGCTTCGATAATTTGGTATATGCTTAGTTCTTCGGTAATCCAACAAAGTATTATTATTAATTGATCTCTAGCATTTTATGTAAGTGATAAATTATCAAAAAGATTTATACAAGCAACTTGTATAATTTTTATTTTATAAAAATTTTGAAAATATATGTTTTATTCTTGCAAATTTTTAATTTTGTGGCTATCGTGGTCTTGCATGCTAAGTATGTGGCGTGCGAACCAATGAATCCCGAGTTCAATCGTCACCTAAGGAAAACTTTTTTAAGTCAACAGTTTTCTTTGCTGATTGAACGTTTCAAAGTATTTTTGTGCTGTTAAATCATCTGTTGAATTATTTTGTGTTTTTGCTGAAATATGTGTCTTCTCTAAGCAATAATTTTTAAATTTATTTTGCTATATTTATCTTATCCGTATCAATACCTCAGTGGAAGTGTGCGTGACTGTTATGCGGAGAACGTGGGTTCATATCCTAGCTGTGTAAAAGTATCAAAAATTTTTATTCCTGAATTGAAATTCTTGTTCTGTTTCATAACTTAAATAAGTTTGCTTACAATCTTGAAAAAAATTGTACATTTCATTTTTTATTTAAAACAAAAATATATTTTATATAAAAAAAATTTTTTTGTTGGTCTTGCAGGTATTTGAACTTTAGACAGTCGAGTACTAGTCGCACACGTCAGCACACTCGGCTTTCATATGAGCTGTCAAAAACAGTGGAAAAATTTCAATAGGTACGGTGTTATATGGGTTTCGTCTTCTATAGACCAACAATCAACCCTCTGTTGATTTGAAAGTTTCATTTGGTGGATAGTATTTAACAGTGAAATCTGAACAAAATATTCAAAAAAACATATACTTTGTTCTAAATTTAAAAATATTGTGTCACAAACAGATGAAGACGAACAAAAATCATTGAAGGATGTTCAGAGAATAGTCTAAGAATTCATGCCTTATATTGCGTTCATTGTTAGCTAGGTTACCTAAGCTTCAAAAATTGTGGAAACTAAAGATGTATTACTTTCGGTCACTGTGGTCAAAACACACAGAGTGTCATAATTTACCCCTTTTTTAATATATTTTTGGAACATTTTAATCCTCTTCAATGTCTTCGCAGTTTGGGTCATTTTTGTCGCTTTGTAAAAAAAATTAATTTGAATTGGTGCAAAAATGTCACACAAACTGGATTTTAGGGATTTAGTATAAATAAATAAGTTAGGAGTAAATAAAAGGGTTCAGAGTTGAACTCGACCAAGTCAAAAATTTTTTTTTGTTTTCCAATACGATTCTACGTAGAATTATGCCAAATATTCAATTCTGTTTAAAACTTTTGTCAAACACCAATTTTTTTGAAGCAAATAACGGAAAAAATAAGCAAGTTCTCTTTGGGAATTCATATAAACCATAAACTTTAAGTCAATCAAACAGTTTGTGACTTCGTTCACTTTAACTCTGAACCGTCCAAATATGCTTATTAGACCGTATTGAAAAATAAATAAATCGTCGCACACCGTTATTGTAAGACAGTTTCAAAATAACATTTTTTTTATTTTAACCGAACGTAGGGGTCTCGCATCGACATATTTCTGTATAACTTCGATATTTACCGTCCGATCTTAAAGAGTGATATGTTTTTGTTTTTGTTTTAGCAAGACCTATTTTTTGTCTTTAGAATTTATTGACCTCATTTGATCCCTTATAGTACTGACCCACCGGACCTCATTTTCTACCATCATAACGCAACATTTAGATTTCAGAAATATAAAGCCCTTAAAAAATCATTAAGTTTTTGTTACGGAAATTTTTCGCTATTTCCACTAGAAATATTTTAAAAAAAATTTTTTTTTATTATTTTTTTGCAAATTTTTTATTTTTTGTCATATCGTATTATTTTTATAAAATATCCACCAATATAACCAAAATGGTACGTTAAGATGGTAGAAACTGAGGTCCGATGGGTCAGTACTGTAAGGGGTCAACTGAGGTCAACGAGTTCTAGAGACATAAAATAGGTCTTCCTGAGAAAAAAACAAAAACATATTATTATTTAAGATCGGACGGTAAATATCGACGTTTTAATGAAATATCGGTAAAGACCCCTTCTTTCGGTAAAAAAAAAAATTTTTTTCGAAACCTTCTTTCAATAATGTTTCAGATTAGCTGGTGTGCGGCGACATTTTTTTTTTGTCTATACGGCGAGTCTAATGTATGTATGAATTTTATATATACGCTTAGATGGATGAATAAAATGGGCTTTATAAGCCCACGGACACGCCTTCTTCTCATACAACCATCCTATTAAAATCACTTTAAAGACGCTTGCATTTAAACTGCCGAAATAAAATTTGATTGTATACTTTTAATATCAAAAATAAGAATAAGAAGTATACGCTATCCGCTAACGAACACGCCCACCTCCCCCGCAACCCACAATGATCAAAACAGTATAAAGAGGTATAAGATATGCGTACAAATTATGAGCTTCATCCCCAGTGAACACGCCCACTTCCTAAACTATTGTTATATATTGAAAAAGGATATGTAGGTTTAGGATATTTTGCAGTCGTGCTGGACCGACTTTAGATTTTCCATACTTGTTATACCCCCACGCGTACTGCGTAAGGGGTATATTAATTTTGTCACGACGTGTGTAACACTCAAAAGGAGGCGTGGTAGGTATGGAAAAGTATATATATTCTTGCTAAGCATCACCACCTGAGTTGATTTAGCCATGTCCGTCTGTATGTCCGTCTGTCTGTCGACACGATTACAGCCGTAATTTTGAAGCTATCGTAATGAAATTCGATATTTAAGCTTTTTTTTAAAAAAACTAAGGTCAAGTTCGAGAATGGGCTAAATCGGATGAAAACCACGCCTACCTCCCATACAACCCCAAAATTGAAAACTCTACAAAGAAGCTAATATTAAAGCTACCATACTGAAATTTGATATATGTGTGTTCTATGTCAAAACTGAGATGTCTTAGATAAATGGGCGTCATACACAATCTAACACGCCCACCTCCCATACAACCCTAAAATTTAAAACAGTATAAAAAGGCTTATATTTAAGCTGCAGGAAAGCAATTTCATATGTATGTATTTGAGACACATAAAAATAATAAAATCTCTCAAAATCTCATACAAAAAGCTCTCCAAGTTAAGATTCTTCCACCCTTAAGAATCGGCCGTGGGGTATTTTAACTTCGGCCAAGTCGAAGATATACCTTAATAGTTTTTTTTTATTTTTGCTTAGTAAATATGAAAAATTTCATATCATAAAAAATTTTTATATTTGCCAGCACCAGGGATCGAACCCGCAAACTACTGTAGGCAAACTGACTTCGGATTTGGAATCAGCGAGCCAAAATATCTATGTATCAAGAAGTTGCTCATGGAATCTCTATTATCTTTTCATTTTGACCTTGGCATGACCTTTATATAATCTAAATACAGACAAACTACCCTCGTATTTAGAATGAGCGACCCAAAGAGCTGAAATATCAGGAAGTTGGACATCGTTTCTGTGTTCTTTTTTTCATTTTGAGCTTGGAATGACCTTGAATGATGTTAATGTAACTAAAAAACCTATTTGTCGGAAAGTTGGACATCGATTTCGGCTTTCTTTTCATTTTGACCTTGGAATGATGGACTTGAGATGGGTTTTTTTTTTTTTTGGATTGTATCGTATGTTTTTTTTTTCTTTTTGACCTTGCAATCGCTTTAAATTAATATTAATACAGACAAACTAACCTCATATTCGGAATCAGCAATTCGGAAAACCTTCAGGACAACATATCTGCTCTGCGTTTTTAAATTTTGACCTCGAAATGATTTTGTAATTCCTTAATACTTACAAACTGACCTCGAATTCGAAATAAGTGACCCAAAAACCTATCACAAAAACCTATTAGACCTACCTAGGTGTATCTATATTTTTAATCATTTTGAACATTCAAATGAACTTGAAATTACCTTAAAGGCGGCGGGTTCTTTGGGAACAAGAAAAAATAGCAAGTTTGAATAGTAACAATTAATGAAACAATTTAAAAATTTCCTTTAACTTTTTACTTTAAAAAGTGGTGACCGTGGCATGCAGGTTAAGTGTGTGGCTTAGCATGCTCGGAGCTCGAGATCGATCCCCAGTCGCGGTGAAAAGTTTTTTCAATAAAAAATTTTTCTGATCGGTCAGCACCTCTCAGCAGACAATGGCAAACCTCAGAGAGTAAATAATGCCATGTAAAGCTTCTTGAGAACATGAACTTTAGCCGTTCGGAGTCGGCATAAAACATGTAGGTCCAGTTCTCGGTCAATTGTGTGCAAACATTTAATAACACACACAACACAATTGATCATAAGAAGCTCGGTCAAAGTCCTTTCAAGGACTGAAATGGCCAATTTGTTTTTTTTGTGTTTTTTTTTTTTGTTTAAAAATTTCTGGAACTAAAAGATAATTTATTGACAAATATAATTTTTGTTTTTTTTTTATTTAAAAATAAAAATGTCGCCGATAATCTTGATTGCCAGGATCATCTGAAACATGTCAGATTAAAAATTTTTTATTTCTTAAGTAATTTTCTTGGATTTGGTGGACGTTAAATTTCTATTTAGATGATATTTTAAGATTTATTCGATTCGAATTTTGGAATTTGAAAGCTAACTTAAAAAACTCTGTTCATCAAAGTGTTGTAAGTTTTATTCAAAATATATATATCACATTTCATCTTGTCGGTTGAGTAGATTTTGAGATATTCCGCACGCAAAGTTAAAAAACATTGTTTCGGCGTCATCTTTATTTAAAAAATAAAAAAAAATTTAATAATCCAATAAATTTTCTTTTAGTTCCAGAAACTTTTATATTGTTTCATTATTTTTTTTCTACCCTTAAACCTTGTACAAACTTTGCTATGTTTTCTTGTTTCTAAAGGATGCCTTAACAAAAACAAGCTTACCTTGGATAAAAAAAAAAAAAGAAATTGGCCATTTCAGTCCTTGGAAAGACTTTGACCAAGCTTCATGTGATCTAAGTATTGTGCTGTGTGTGTTATAAAATGTGTGATAAAAAAATGATTAATAACTGGCTTGAATTGCAGTCCAAATCCTTTACTTTCTGATTCAAGCTCCTGAAACGCAACAAAAATACAGTAAATGAAGCTTCTGATTCTAGCGATGCCGAGTTTTAACAGCTAGTATTCCTTACAAAACTTCTTACTACATAAAAATCACGTTTCACTTATCTTCGCAGACGTTAATCTTCGAAATCAATCAACCGATATCAATGAAATGTTGTAAATATATTTGGTTGATTTTAGCTTGAAATATAGGTTAGTTTTTAAGCCGATAGATGGCGTTGTTGTGGCGTTCTAATCATTTTTTTGTTAATTGTATGTAGTCCAGTTACAAAAACGGTTGCAGTATCAAATTTTTAGAAATTTTAAGTTTGCTAATAGTTATGAAAATTTTATGAACATCGATAACTTGTACGTCACATTCCATTAGCAAGATATAACTTCAAAAAGATAAATAATTAAAAAAATGTGCAATCATAAAAACAAAAACTGATTAAAATGATGATAATATTTGACTCAGCTAAAGCAAAGCAAATTAAAAATTGTAATTACTATTATAAAATGAAGCCAAATTGGTCATTGCAGTCATTTGTTGGACATCACTGGCTTGTTTTGCCAATTATATGTGAATTTTTTGCAACATTAATTTTAATTAAATTCAATTTCAAAACAAACTCATTATGAATAATCTTTCATATTTGAAAAAAAATATCAGAAACGCTATAAAGTCTCAATCTAAGTGTTTTATTTGCGCAATAAATATAATAATTTTAAATTGCTAGCTTTTAGAACATGAAAATTTAAACGACTTCCTACAAGAAACGCACAAAACAACCACAACAACGAAAATATGCGGTACGAGTGAAAGTGAAGAAAGTACATTTACGCGAAAAAAATAACGCAATGGCAACGAATAGCAACAGTTAAAATGAAGACATTAAAATTATCTCAAGCGCATTTTGAGTAGAGAGCACTCGAGGCTTTGTAGAAAGTAATAAAAATGTCAGAACTTAACAAGCACTCGAAAAATTAGAAGACATGACAAAATTGAACTGCAAAATATACTGAATATAGCAAAGCAAAAAGGCAACAAGAATATGAGATCTTAAAAAAAAAGCAAATAAAACATTAAAATACAGCAAAAAGGTTACGAACCAGCAAAAGTTAAAAAAGTCAATTTGGATGACAAACAGATAAAGGACGAAAAAAATATTGCTATAAAATCTGCATGTTTTCAAATAAAAAATATATAAAAAAAAATAAAAAACCAACAACAAAATATAGTACATGCAGATAGCAGAAAGGGATAACAACGATAAATAAAAAAAATAAACAAACAATTTTTAAGATTTTTACAGTTACGAGGCAAACTTCGAAGAAGTAAAGGGCGGGGAAGAGCAAATCGCATGAAGCAAAAATCACGTTTTGACACTAAACTTTTTAGCACCAACAAAAAGCAAAACCAAACTAAGACTTTTAAGAATGATGAAGTGATATAAGGGGAGGGAACAAGAAAAATGCGACCAACAGATGAGCTCAAGTACAACATTGTCAAAAATTATGTCATGTCTCGTGATGAATGACAATTTGAAAAGTGGTTTAAGCGCGTTAAGTGTCAAATTCACACACACATACATATTATTATGCCGTCATAAGCGCCGAAACAGCAGCTGTAACTTCACAAAAGCCATAACCACAAACAAGCGAAAAACATTAAAATCATTTTTGGCGCAAAAACAAGCATTATTGTTGGCCATATGAAAATTTATTAGCCAGAAAAATGACTGCAAATAAAACAAAACAGGACACAAAAACCAAAAAAAAAAAAATAAAAAACCTTAGACTAAAAGAAACACCCACAGGCAAAGAAAATATAAGCATGTTCTAAAAAATATGTGTAAAAACAAAAACAAAAATTAAATATGTAACAACAGAAAACAAAAACCAACACAAATAAATAAAAAAAATGTTTATGTGAAGCTGCATATTTAAGTGCAAAGATAAAAACTTTTTGTTTTTTAGTGTGGGTTCGTTTCGTTGTCAACTAATGTTGCCAACTTTGTGGCATTTTTATTTAATATTTTATTTAATATGAGCCATATAATTTACAGTTACTCTAGAGGTGACTTTATGCAGCTTTTAACACATCATAATGAAATGTGTAAAATGGGGGAAAAAAAGGCGATTAGAACAGAAAAGGATATATGTATATGAAAAGGAATATAAATAATCCTATGCAAACGAATATGAATAGGAATACTCAAATAAATATGCATACGAATATAAATATGCATATGCAAATGAATATGAATATGCATAGGTAAACGAATGTGAATATGAATATGAATATGCATATGCAAATATGAGTAAGAATATGAATATAAATACGAATATGACTATGAATATGAATATGAATATGAATATGAATATGAATATGAATATGAATATGAATATGAATATGAATATGAATATGAATATGAATATGAATATGAATATGAATATGAATATGAATATGAATATGAATATGAATATGAATATGAATATGAATATGAATATGAATATGAATATGAATATGAATATGAATATGAATATGAATATGAATATGAATATGAATATGAATATGAATATGAATATGAATATGAATATGAATATGAATATGAATATGAATATGAATATGAATATGAATATGAATATGAATATGAATATGAATATGAATATGAATATGAATATGAATATGAATATGAATATGAATATGAATATGAATATGAATATGAATATGAATATGAATATGAATATGAATATGAATATGAATATGAATATGAATATGAATATGAATATGAATATGAATATGAATATGAATATGAATATGAATATGAATATGAATATGAATATGAATATGAATATGAATATGAATATGAATATGAATATGAATATGAATATGAATATGAATATGAATATGAATATGAATATGAATATGAATATGAATATGAATATGAATATGAATATGAATATGAATATGAATATGAATATGAATATGAATATGAATATGAATATGAATATGAATATGAATATGAATATGAATATGAATATGAATATGAATATGAATATGAATATGAATATGAATATGAATATGAATATGAATATGAATATGAATATGAATATGAATATGAATATGAATATGAATATGAATATGAATATGAATATGAATATGAATATGAATATGAATATGAATATGAATATGAATATGAATATGAATATGAATATGAATATGAATATGAATATGAATATGAATATGAATATGAATATGAATATGAATATGAATATGAATATGAATATGAATATGAATATGAATATGAATATGAATATGAATATGAATATGAATATGAATATGAATATGAATATGAATATGAATATGAATATGAATATGAATATGAATATGAATATGAATATGAATATGAATATGAATATGAATATGAATATGAATATGAATATGAATATGAATATGAATATGAATATGAATATGAATATGAATATGAATATGAATATGAATATGAATATGAATATGAATATGAATATGAATATGAATATGAATATGAATATGAATATGAATATGAATATGAATATGAATATGAATATGAATATGAATATGAATATGAATATGAATATGAATATGAATATGAATATGAATATGAATATGAATATGAATATGAATATGAATATGAATATGAATATGAATATGAATATGAATATGAATATGAATATGAATATGAATATGAATATGAATATGAATATGAATATGAATATGAATATGAATATGAATATGAATATGAATATGAATATGAATATGAATATGAATATGAATATGAATATGAATATGAATATGAATATGAATATGAATATGAATATGAATATGAATATGAATATGAATATGAATATGAATATGAATATGAATATGAATATGAATATGAATATGAATATGAATATGAATATGAATATGAATATGAATATGAATATGAATATGAATATGAATATGAATATGAATATGAATATGAATATGAATATGAATATGAATATGAATATGAATATGAATATGAATATGAATATGAATATGAATATGAATATGAATATGAATATGAATATGAATATGAATATGAATATGAATATGAATATGAATATGAATATGAATATGAATATGAATATGAGTATGAATATTAATATGAATATGAATATGAATATGAATAAGAAAGTGCATATGAATATAAACATTAACGTAAACATGAATATGAACACGAACAATAACACGAACATGAACATTAACATGGACATGAACTTGAACATGAACATGAACAGGCACATGAATATGAAAAAAAAAATTACAGTTTCCTCAAGTGAAGTGCATATTAAAAGGGATCTCATTAGTATTTAAAATCTTAGTAGTACACTGTTGACAAGTTAAAACAACAACAACAAAATTACAACAACTTAGCTTGTTATAACATTGTTAGTTTTTCTATCTCGCTCATCATCAAATGAGCACACAATTCAACACATTTTCATTACATGCAGTTTATAGCCGTTTACAAGTCAACAACTGAAATAAGCCAAGCGCCAAAAAGTATGCAATAATAGAATGCAACCATTCAAGTTTGCCATGAAGTGGCAAGTGAAATAAAATGAAGCACAGCATATAAACGAAGAAATAAAATGCAGCTGGCTCAACAACAACAAACAAACACAAAAATATATCAACAACATTAAGCATGCCAATGATAGCAACAACAGGGTATAAAACAACAACAACAACAGCAACAACAATGACATGGTAGACAACACTGACAATGCAACAAGCTTCACAATAAATACGCCTTATAAATTTTGTTGCTGTCAACATTGTTGTAAATTACTTGTTTCCCTCTCTCTCTTACTCACTAACATGCTAAAATTTTTTCCCTTCTTTTTTTTGGTGCTTTGGGTAAGCTTGAATTCACACGTATATCCTTGACTTGAGTCGCACTTATTTACAGGAGATTAAAAAGCAACAACAACAACAACAACAAGTAAACCAAATGACACTAAAAATAGCGAAAAAACTCTGAAGGCAGCAATGAACTGCATTCCTGACCGTAATAAATTAAGGCCAAAATAATAGATATGGAGCAGTAGTTTATATATTTTACTTTGTAGAACTTAAACGAGAAGCAGAAAATTTTTTAAATTAAAAATAACCACTTGAAGTATCTTTGAATTATTAGCCGTAAGTGGTTAATAAGTAAGCAAAACCAAGCCTACTTTCTCTTAAATACTATGTAGCTGCGAGACCTCTAGCGTCGGTAAAGTTATCTCTTAGTTTTCTCTATCGAGGCATGACCGCTTAAGGGCTGATGACTTATACCTTACATAGTAAGCTGGAAATGGAGTAGGTTTGCTACTTACCTTAAACAAAAATTAAGATTTATTGATATTGACAAAATCTTAAACAAAAATCGAGGGAAACAATCTGGTTTTAACGCTTAAACTTACCGATAAAAATTGTCTATCCTATAATTCAACTGTAAAAAAATCGATAACCTTGAAAATTACTTACATATGTTGTTTTCTCAAATACGTTAACAATCGTTTGAAATATATAATTCAATTTTTCAATACATTTCAACAAGTTTCTATTTTTGAAGAATCTATTTTTGAGCTATCGATTTAATTGAATACTTAAAAACAAAATGTAAGTCAAGTTTCTTATCAATTAATGGAGTTATTGTAAAAAAATTACTGAATTAAGCGAGTTTTGAAACTCAATACAGTAACTTAGCCGCTTTTGAACAGTGTGCGGAGAGCGATCAAAATACGATTGTTCTCACAACTAATCACGACATAAAATTTTATACTTTCAATTTCTCATGAGTGAAAAAATCTCAACGTAAACAAAATCAAAGTTCGTAAATATTACGAACAAAAACAGTTCGCTGCAATCATTACTTTTAAACCCCCATGAAGGGGAACACGATGGAAATGTTTTAGTAAACGTTCCATTTCTTAAGTTTTAACCATGATACAATATAAGCGAAAAACGAGTTTTTATGAGAAGATTAAATTTTTAATCGTTCATGAGCGAGTTTTTCCGCACCCTGCAAAAATACAATAATTCCGTTTCACGATCGACTGAATTCAATAATGTATATTACCTCCTCCGCTTTAAACTGAATATAGACTGAATTTAGACTGACAATAGACTGAATTCAATAATTTATTTTACCTCCTCCGCTTTTCCCATGAAAAAAACAAAAAAAAACAAATTGGCCATTTCAGCCCTTGAAAGGACTTTGACCGAGCATCTTAGGATCGATTGTGTTGTGTGTGTTATTAAATTTTGCACACAATTGACCGAGAACTGGGCCTACATGTTTTATGCCTACTCCGAACGGCTCATGTTCTCAAGAAGCTTTACATGGCATTATTTTACTCTCTGAGGTTTGCCATTGTCTGCAGAGAGGTGGTGACCGATCAGAAAAATTTTTTATTGAAAAAATTTTTCGCCACGGCTGGGGATCGAACCCGGGCTCCGAGCATGCTAAGCCACACACTTAACCTGCATGCCACGGTCACCACGCATGCATTTCCCATGAACTTTGAGAAATACTCTCACGAGCGATTAAAAAATTCAATCCACTCACGATTACTCTTTTTGCGAATGTATTATAATAAATGCTTTAAAGAGAGTAAATATGCAAATAAAGGGATTCTTCGTAGAAAGAACGCGGGAGCTAACAATAATTTCATTTAATCTCTCATGAGAGAACACGAAGGTTATGTTTTCGTATACCTTCGATTTCTTAAGTATTGGTCATGGTAAATACAATTGCAAAATGAGCTATCATGAGAAGATTGAAATTGTAATCGTTCTTGAACGCGTTTTTCGGCACCCTGCTTTTGAAACCTAAGTCACTAAGGTTAAGCTAGTTTTAGGAGGAAGCATGTTGGACTAAATCATTTTTTTACTCAAACGGTTTAAAAATGTACATTTATACAGAAAAACTTTAGAAATATTTTCTGTCTGATCCAAAAATTGATATCCATGTAGAAATGTCTAAAAAAAATATTTATTCCCAAAATATCTCTAGTTTCTTCTTTTTTTTGTTTCCTGGCTATTTTTTTTATTTATGCCCCTCATTCGAATAAAATTTTAAGTTACAATTGTTTGAAAACTTTTGAAGTTTCAATCAGCCAGTTTTAAATATTATCGATTTTTGTTCAATCGATTTTTGAGCTATCGATGACAAACGATATTAACGTTTTTAATATAATTTTCAATATAGTTTTATTTAGCGAAAAGGATAGAAAATTTGTTATCAAGCGAGTTCGTCGATTTCAAAAATTATCTTTATTTTATAGATCGACTTTTAAATATCGATATTACTCTTTCGAAATGAACATTTTAAATTGCAATTGTTTGAAAATATGTGTTACGAATTTTTATAGTTCACTTTTATAAAATTTTAAGCATTGAAAACCTTATTTATGGACATTTTAAATATCGAACTAAATATATAAATCACATCAACATTTTAAATATAGTCAAAATAGTTGCAAAAGTTATGGAATTTAAATTTATGAAATAAATCGATTATTTAGCTATCGATTAGCATCGAAATAAATATTACAAAAATGATTCTTGGTTATAAATCGATGAACTGAAACTAAAATAATTTTCAAACTATTTTTTATATATGTTCAATACAAAATTATTTGAAAATTTTTCTCAATGTTCGATTAATTCATATTTTTACTCGATTTACCGTACAATTAACCATTTTAATCAACATTTAATACATACTTTACACTTAAAAGGTTTTAAAAGGTTTGAAATCGAATTAAAAATAATCGATTCTAAAAATTGTGGATTTGTTGGTTGACGTTTTGAAATCAACATTTTCAAATTAATAACTTTTAATAAAATACACTTGAATATCTCAAACTTCGATCAATGCTTTTTTTATTTGACAATTTTGGTCGTAATTTTTTTTTTTTAAATTTATGGAATTTCAATTAAGCAATTTTAAATATTTTTGATATTTGATTAATCGATTTTTACATATCGATAATCGTGGTAATCAGCATTTGATGCACTATTTTCAAACAAAATTGATTTGAAATTTATCGAATTTTAATTCATACAAAATTATCGATGCTTGCTTAATCGATTGTCTAGCTACTTTTCGAAATCTGCATTTTTAATAAAATTTATACAGAATGTATTGTAAATATTTTAATTATAATAAAATTATTATAAGTTTTTTATAAATGGTTTAAAAATTTATCAAATTCTAATTAATCGATTTAATAAAATAATCGATTTTTTATTAATCGATTTTTCAGTAATTGACTTTAAACTTGAAATTGATTTGAAAAATAATCGATTGTAAAAATTATTGATTTTTAGCTCTTGATACCCTGGGACATCAAGATTAAAATCAAAATAACTTCCAACTAAAATGATATGAAAATACTTCTCGATATTCGATTAATTTATATTTTCATTTGATTTATTTGATTTTGGTCGGTGTTTCAATTCAAATATTAAAAATCAATTTTCAAAATTATCGCTGCTTCATTAATCGATTTTTAAGAATCGCAAATGTGGAAATCTGCATTTTATATACGTTTTTGGAATATAATTGGTTTGTAATTAATCGAATTTCAATTCATATCGATACTCGACAAACCGATTTTCTAGTTACCTTTTTAAAATTTTTGTTTTTAATGAAATAATTAATAAATTTATTCTTAATATCTAAATAAATATATAAAATTTATATAATAAATTTATTAAATAAATATATAATAAATTAATTCTATTGTATTAATTTATTTTAAATTTTTTGTAAATGGTAAAAAAATTGATCGATTCTAATTAATTTAATTAAGTTATCGATTTTTAAGTAATTGAATAAAATAACTTGAAAATGCTGTGAAAAATAATTGATTTTAACAATTATCGATTTTTCAACTATTGATACCCTGCAAAATAAAGATTTAAAATAAAATAATTTTCAATTAAACTAATTCGATGTTCGATTAATTCACAGTTTTATTCGATTATTTTGGTCGATGTTCTAGAATAATTTTTGGAATATCAATTAATCAATTTTTAATGCTGTCGATGTGTGATTAATCAATTTTTAAGCATCGATAACTTTAGAAATCATCATTTTATATAAAATTTTAAAACAAAATTTATTTGAAGTTAATCGAATTTCAATTCATACAAAATTATCGATGTTCGACAAAACGATTGTCTGGTTAGCTTTTTGAAATTTTTAATTTAAAATTAAATTATTAATAAATTTATTCTTAATATCTTAAAAAGATAATTTATTTAAATTTTTTATAAATAGCTTAAACATTTATCAATTCTAATTAATTTTAGTTCAGTTATCGATTTTTATTAATCGATTTTTGAGTAATTGATTAAAATAACCTTAAAATGCTTTGAAAAATAATCGATTTTTACAATTATCGATTTTTTAACCATTGATTTAACCTTGTAAAATCAAGATTTAAAATAAAATAATTTTCAACTAAAATGATTTGAAAATACTTTTCGTTATTCGATTAAACCATATTTTTATTCGATGATTTTGATCGATGTTCTAGAAAAATTTTTGGAAAAACAATTGTTAATCAATTTTTAATGTTATCGATGTTTGATTAAACGATTTTTTAAGTATCAATAACCATGGAAATGAACATTTGCAAAAAACTTGATTTGAATTCATTGAATTCATACAAAATTATCGATATTTAACTAACCGATTGTCTAGCTACACTTTAAAATCTTCATTTTGAATAAAATTATTAATATATTTATTTTAAATGTCTTGAACATGATTAATTTGTTATAAATTTTTTATAAATAGTTTAAAAATTTATAACATTTTTATTAAATTCAATAAAATTATCGATTTTTTAGCTATCATTTTTTATTAAGCAATAAATTAAATTAAACAAATTAAGTAAATCATTCAGCAATTGATGGAAATTACTCTAAAATACTTTGATAAATAATCGATTTTAAAAAATTATCGATTTTTTAACTATTACTACCCTGCAAAATCAAGATTTAAAATAATATAATTTGAAAATATTACTCAATGTTTGATTAATCCACATTTTTAATCTATCATTTTGATTGATGTTCCAGACCAGAAAAATGTATGCAACTTCAATTAATCACTTTAAAATATAATCGATATTTGATAAATTCATTTTTAAGCATAGATAATAGAGTCGAACGAATTTTTAACCTCAGTCGTTCCACTCTAAAAGATATTCATAGAAACTAACATTTGAAATATAATTTTCAAACAAAATTATTAAAAAAATTATGGAACTTCAATTGCATGAAAAGTAATCGAGTTTTGATTAAACTATTTTCTTGCTATCGATTTTGTATGAAATTTAGTATGCATAAAAATGTTTTAAAAATGTATATGATTTCGTTTAATCGATTTAATAATATTATCAA